>JAOTQQ010000052.1:2927665-3016510 GCA_026546715.1 Gallinago undulata
ATCAGCAAACTTGCTGAGGATACACTCTGTCCCCTCACCCAGGTCATTTATGAATATGTTGAACAGGACTGGGCCGATGTTGAAGATGTTGAAGTTCCACTCAGGATTTTGTTTACCCACTTCTCCCTGTTAAAGAGAGTTAAATGCTTAATTGGCTGCTTTCATGTACATATCTCTGTGGCTCTAGTTCTTGCTCACGTTCACCATTGCAGGCTTCTGTGTAAAATATTGCAGTGACTAAGGACAACACAAGGAATAGAAAATAGGCATAGCCATTAAATGAATTTCAAAGTCACTGTATGGAGAGATCACTTCACTCCCCACATACCCCCAAGAAAAACAAAAAAACAAAAACAAAAAAGGATTCAGAAAGGTCCTTTTGGTATTTGATATATTGACCTGATTGCCTGGCAGATTTGACGTCCTCTGTGTGGAGCTCCATCTCCTCTGTGGCTGGGTTTAGAGGACAAATGTTCTTTGCTTCATTTCTTTGAGCTGTAAGAGATAATGGGATTTCCCCTCCTTCTTTGGTCTTCTCTGTTTACAGGATATCCACAGTCTGTCTTAAAAAAACTCTTGTAGTAGCTTGCTATGGAGACAATCAACAAAACCTTTCCTTCTACATCCTAAGCAGATCCTAATCAAAGAACGTACACTAAATATCCGTTCAATAGTCCGTCACCTTTCCTACGCATGAACCGTTTACAAAGGAGTTACAAACATCTGGAAGAAAAAAAAAAAGAGGAGGCACTCAACTGGTGTCATGACTGTTCCTGATGTCAAGTGGTGTGAATTAACAACTGCTGCCACACAGCCCGGAATTTGCTATAATAGAGTCGATGGCGGGGCCTTGTGGCAAGTGAGCACTTCCACAATGTGTTCCTTTGACTTCGTATCTTCTCTGTCTCTCATGCAGTGCTTCCAATCCACAGCCCAGTTTGACACAAGCCAGTCATTTCTCGTATTTTGCTGGCAATAAACACCATCTGTGCAAAAGCTGTGCTATTCAGCAACGATAACATCCATCAGAGAGAGCCAGTGCGTTATTTTGCTGGCACTCAAACTTGTTTGGCCTTCACAAGACAATGAATCTTTTATATATTGCTTAAAGAATTATTTTAGTGTTTTGTTTGAGTTTCATAGAAACCCTGGATTCTTTCAGTGTGAATGGAAAATCATTGTTGAAGGAAAGAACACAGTGAGGTCGTGTCTTAGTTTGAAGGGTAACAAAACTAAAATGAAAATAAAAACACTTGCCTGCTTTTAATGCTCCCAGTTGTCCTCTTTCTCCTTGACTTCTTTGTAACAACTGCAAGCTTTTTATTTCTGATCCAGTATCAAGGAAAAAGAAAAGCCTCTTAGAAATGTAGTGCTTGAATACGGATAATCATGTATTTTTCTTTAGAAATTACTTAATTATTTGCATCTTCATAAAAGTACCCTAAACACTTAAGTTAGAAGAAAAATGATTGTGTTTTTAACTCTTTGTATTACTCATTATTACAATGGGGTAGTTTAGGATGGTGAAACCAAATGACCCAGGTGCTCCAGGTCTGTTGGCACATTCCTGGTTTGATGTTTCTGGTGTCAGTAGCTGGGGAGCGTGTGAACAGTGTTAGTAGGCATCAGACCCGGCCACCTACCCAGGGACTTGGAAGAAGGTCCTCCATTGCGAGACTGGTCACCCTCTGATCATGTAACCCTGAGGACTTCGCATGCCTGTCCTAGACCACGTCTCCTCTGCAGTATCACAACCTGTGGGTCTGTTAGGAATAAAATTACAGAAAGCAAAATGAGTTTCAAGACCTTCATAGCTTTTAACAGGGTCAAAAGTACCATGCAAACATGTTTACAGTTATGGCTTTGGCCCGTTTGCCAGAATCCTGCTTTCTGGGATATAGCTATAATGGATAGGCACTGTCCCAACTGAAAAAGAGTTCTAGAAACAACTTGATAAACCTATTCTGTCTCATGTGTTCCCCAGTTTCTTGTCTAAACTCGTTACGTACTTACATGCATAAAATGTTACCTATACTTAGGATAAGTGTATTGTATTACGAAGCATTCATGATAACCTCTTTTTTTACAGATAATGCTTGTCATGACTGAACCTGTAAAATAACATTTAAATCAAGCCCCTTTTATCTTTTTTAAGAATATGTTTCTCAATATATCTGCAGCATGGAGCCATAGCAAAAATCTGTACCAGAAAGTGATGGAAAGCATTTTTATATTTTATCTCTCTCTAAAAAAAAAAAGCATACATACATTCTAAAGACACCTATTTCTAGAGCGCACGCACACTGACAAGCTCCTATTGTTCTTTCTTTAGAGAAACACTCGGCACAGAGTACACCCGGGGTTAAATAAATAAATAAATACAATGAAAAATACCATTGCTATATTTGTATTTATCATTAGGAAGACAACAACTGCCTGCATTCTCTGTTGATTACAATTAATATGAAAGGGTAGAAATTATAACAAATAAAGAATTTCTCAAACATTATGCATGAGCATTGAGCTGATTTTATTCTAATGTTCCACGACATCCACACCGTAGTCAGAAAGCTTGAAACAATTAAGCATAATAAAGAGCTAAATATGTAATTTTTCTTTCTAAGCCACTGCTAAATTATAACCTTAAAAAACAGCGGAATTTCATCTGTGCCAATGTTTGTTGCTCATAAGGAAACTGTGGAGTTTATGGATGTAGTTTTAATTATACATGATCTTTACTTCTATTTTTATCCACATTCATCGCCTCTTCTGCAAGGGCAAAATGCAGAGTGTCCTCATGGTATTGTCTTTAAACACCATTTAAGTCAAAGCAGAATGGGTGCTTGAGTAGACCCTTCTGCTGTGTGAGGGATTTCATCTAAGACCAGCAGTCCCTCGGCTGGCCTGGCTCTTCTTCCATTAAAGCTACTGGAATTGTGATAAGTATCCCCAGGTGAGGGTCTGGCCTCCAGTTTTCGAGCAAGAGTAGCTACAGCACAGCAAAAGTTGTAAAGAATTCACTTTGAAAATTTGAGTCCTTCTGCAACAAACACTTTTTTTCCCCTGTCACAGTATCCTCCCGCCTGATGACTCTTCTGCTGACAGTAAACTAAATATTGAACACCCCTTCAAGGGATTTACCTTTTTACTTCTGAGCTTTTCAAAGAAACCGATAAAATGTCTAATTATTTGAATAATCAAGGCAATGAATATTTGATCACTAACATCAAAGATGCAGACATAATTCAAGAGTTGAGGTGCGTGCTTAATATTGCATTACTCATAACACAAAGAAAATTATAATTTCTTTCAAAATGTGTTTGTTAAAGGTATTTTTCCTCTGCCTTTGCAACAGTGGAATGGGGAAATATTGAGAATTAATTTGGAAATATTTCTTTAATTATCCAAACCTTGACATTGTGTCATTTGACAAGCTGTTGGATGAAACAAATCAGTGGTCGATTTATGGAAAATAACTTTCAGTGCCAGTAATGGTCTGAAATCTGACAAGACATGCCAATTAATATTAGTTGCTGCACAAGAATGAAGGCTGAATTATCCATTCAGAGTCAATGAAGTCATTTTGTTTCTGGTTTTGAGTGAGATGTATGCTGACAAGTGAATATGGGACATTATTACTGCCCCTCCCTGGGAGTTTCTGCTTGTCTCTCTTCCCAACATCCAGAAAATGTGTCAATTTAGTCCTAATCCCCCTTTCCCATTTCATCCCTCAAGGCTCAGCATCACAGCTACCGCTGATCATTAACAAACACCCTTCGACTTTGACATTACCTAAAGCTCAGGCTGGAGGTAGCCAAGAAACAAAGCAAGCATTTCTTTTTTAATATTTCAGACACACCTTGAGCAGTTCAGGGACCGTCCATCAAGAGCAGCTGCCAACCAGAAAGACACTGTCAACTTTATAAAGCCCTGAGCATTCACCTCCCCTGACAAGATGTTCATATCAAGATGCTGCGTTGTTTTGGTTGCAGGTAATTAAAATTAACTCCTATCTAGAGATAGAGGGAACTGCAAAGGCAGAAAAGTAACTTAATTGAGCCTGAACTGATCTTGGAGTGTGGGTTTGGACCCTTATTCCTTCTCCCCTCTGCAGTTCTGGAACAAATCCTTCATTACAAAAGACCAAAGACGGGCTTGCTCTAAACACAGACCCCTTTCAGGACTGGGTTTGGCACCCACATCCCTTTTCTGAGGCAGAGTGGTACATAGTAAGTGTAAAACTGCCCAGAGATAGCCAAGCCATACACCGGGAGGTCAAAATCCAGTTCACAATCCCCTTTTTTATCCATTTAATGAGTGTCTCATTCATATCACTGTGTGCATTCCTACTGATTATATCTCTAGCCATGCATCGCCCACTCGCTTTTAATCTCCTTTGTTAATTAGTTTATGAATACACTGAGCACGACTCCAAGCTTCACTTACTAGCAAAAAATTTATATATTTTTAGCATTCTATCTGAACTCTTTCTGCTCTGAATATCCTCACCGCGCAGTATCTCAGGTGTCTGAGTGATCACCGGCGCTTTTTAGTGGACTGCAGACATCCTGCTCATTAATCTAAGTAACTGCTTACCAGTCATAGTCTCAAGTACCCCATCACTTCTGGTGCACAGCAATAATATTTGGGCTTTCTACTTTCTTAAAGCAATATAGCAATATTTCAAACCAGGTACTAATCCAGTTCCCCGGGCAGAAAATACATGCAGTCAGCTCCATTTATGTAAAGATATTTATAGGGCATGCTATCACAATACTCCATTATTTAGTAGAGTTGGTTGTAAAATAAGAAAAATATAAAAATTGCATAATATTTTAAGGTCTGACTCTAAAACTTTTATTTTAATGGTTACATATTATCTAAACCTCCCTGGATCTCCTGTCTGCTGGCAAACTTGATTTCTTTCTTTTTTTAATGAAGGAGTGAAGAATTTTTAAACCAAAACCCCCCAAAAATCCCAACAACTTTCTTACTTAGAAGTGAATTCTTTAATTTTGTTTGAATAGATTTTAACTGAAACGGAAATTCATAGCCCCCCTTCCCAAGGCTTCTACAAATGTACAGCTAGAAAAAGAAAGTGTCATCTGGTCACCACAACCACTCGCTAACCCTGCCCAAAACTGAACGAGACAGAAGGAAAAAGGCCACCTATGTTACCTTCACCTCATTGTCAATTAAAAGAGTGACATATTGCAGGGTTTTAATCTCTATTATTATATCTATAGTGAATAAATGATCCGAGTGGAAGGGTAAAGACATTAAAGGAGGGTTATTAACCCAAAGAACTCTCCAGTTTCTTGATGGTAGGGGTCTTCCTTGGAAAAAAAAACAACCCTACATCTGAGGAACGATAACTCAAATTGCAGATATTCACTAGGAGAGACAGAACTTGCTTTTAAAAAGGCACCACAACTACTATTGTAATTTCTAGTCTTAAGAAATAATTGCTGCTTTTGGACACCACAGGGGCATAAATCTACTGATGGCAGGACAGAGGGCGGTGGTGGAGAGAGGGGTAACAACTACAGCATTAACAAAACCCACAGAAACCCCTAACCGTAGATTTTGAAGCACTAACATGAGAAAATAAGAAATTCAAGATTTAAATCTAGCTCGGCTAAAACATGTGGCAGGGAAAGCAGCCAGTAGACATTTTAAGGATGCGTTTGCATGGGAAATGCTTAGAACTGGAACAGAAAGAACTACGAAGTGTTGCATAAACAGGAGAGGTGAAGTCAAGTGAAAATTAAAAAAAAAAATTTATTTGACAGCAAGTGCTGTGCGGTTGCTTCGTTATGGTTTCCCAAGGGAGACAGTCAAACCTGTTTCACTGGCAACAGTAAAACAGAAAATAAGCTGGACAAAAGCACAAGAAAATGTACTACAGAGGATACGCAGTAGTCAGAGGTGGCGCATGAGAGTATTTGCATCCCTGAATTACTCATTTTCTGGCTGGTGTTTCACTGTCATCCTGTTTTTTCCCTCTGAAACCACTAATCTCCCACCATACAGTGATCCTAAATGATGGTGCCTGCTTCCAAAGACCTACCACTGCGACCTACCAGTCTGTGCCGCGGACATCTGTATCCAGAGTCCTGCTTCTGGGAGGAGCCAGCAGCTGGGGTCACATCCTCCTATCACAAAAGAAATAGCCAGACATTAACTGCTCTATGAAAAGACATAAAAACATCATCCAGCCTTGAAAGCGTGCGATAATTTCTCCAGTCTATTTTTATAATTGAATGGAAAAATCTCCTTTAACATTTCACTTAGATTATTAGAGAACACTTAATTTGTGCTGCTAAGTACTGCCTTAAAACACCTTTACTGGAGTCTTCAAAATGACAAACACCTGTCTTAT
This sequence comes from Gallinago undulata, assembly GCA_026546715.1. NCBI lineage: Eukaryota > Metazoa > Chordata > Aves > Charadriiformes > Scolopacidae > Gallinago > Gallinago undulata. The sequence continues at coordinate 2,934,048 of JAOTQQ010000052.1, forward strand.
CGCTCGCACCAAGAATAGGTTTCCATCACAAACCATAATAACAAAACGATAATTTGCAAGGTTCTGAAAAAAGATGGGACTAGTAAAAATCATCACATTTAAAAGACTTTTTAATACCCCAAGATCACTGTCGCTTAATAAGACTGAGACTGTGAGAGTGAAATTAAACCATAAATCCCAGGAAGAGACTTTCATGAGCCTAACATGCAATTATTATAAGGCAAAAAAATAATAATAATCAGCTTTCAGGTTCTAAATGTCTCTCTGTCAATAGAAAAGCAAGGAGAGAATGTAAGCACACACTATTAGAAACAAGAGAGGCTCAGCTCTGGAGATCCCTAGGAAATTGAAAATGTTCAAGGTCCAAAATTGTTCCATCCAGCATTGCAAAAATTCAATTTACAAGCCCTCAAATTAGAAAACTACTGGTACAACCAAATTTTGCTCCATGGATTGTATGGAAGAAGCAAAATATGTTTTTAAGGTGCTCTCCAAAATTCTGGGCAGCTCAGACAGACTTCGAAAGAACTTTCCAGGGATTTTGCAGCTCTGCAGACCCAAGACATCAGAGCTGGCCCCAAAGGAATGGCCAAGAAATCTGTACTCGTCCTGCTTTCAGGTTCTCAATGCAATGAAAACACCACTATGCAAAGAAAAAATCCTAAAACCTAAATACAATTGATGAGCATCCCTGACCCACATGCAGAAGGTCACCTTTGCGGAGGTGACCTGCAGGCAGGGCTGCCCACAGGCTGTAGGAAACTCCTCCTTGAGGTGCCTCAAGGAAGAAGGTGCCTTTCCCAGGGTGAACAGATTCTCCTCTTTGTAGATGGCAGTGGAGATGCCTAATGAAGCATAGCTCAGAGCTGTTTCCAGACGCAGGGATGTTTTTCACAAGATATTTCAATTTCTGGGAAATGGCAGGGTGGGGGTTTTTCAACAGAAGACTCTTCTGTCTGATGAGGTCTGACCAGCCTGGCTGCTGTCTCCTTTCTATAGGACTGAGCTTGATTTTTTTTTATAATTTTAGAAGTTAACTTAAAAAAAAAAAATTAAACTGAGCTTCTACTTAAAAAAAAAAAATAATAATAAGAAATTGTATGATCTGTTGTGTAAAAATATGAGAAAGTTTCTGACAGCGAGTGCCCTGGAAGTCTGTGTATTGTGGCAGGGGAAGAGGCTGTCACTGCAGCCGCTGTGGCTCCAGCGTGGCAAGACAGAGCTCCTGCGGCTTCACCAGTTTATGTGCCCAGTAAAACCTGGGCGGATGACACGGAATTGTTTGCTGCCTCGCTGTTGGGTTTGGCTGGGACTGCCAGTCTCGCTCGGAGTAACCTGGGTGTTACTGTACTGCCTGGTAGGTCCAGAAGTGTGAATTGCAGCAAAAGCTGCTCAGTCTGGGGAGGTAAAAAGCTATTTCTAGCCCAAACCTCTCTTCCTGTGATGGGCCATGAACACCTGCTCAGCGAGCGAGCTCCTGCGGAGTTCACTGATGTCTCCGGGCTTTGGATCACGTTCATGCAGCTGATCAGCAGAAATTTCTACCTCTAGATCTCTATCTATCTCTAGATACTCATCTGTTCAAACCACACAGACACGGCAAGGTGAGATGCCATGGTTTCGATTACCTTTCCTAAATTGCACATGTGTAAGAGGGGGAGCAAATAAAACAGACAGAACTGCTGTTATTCAGAAGACACCCCAAAAACCAGGAAGCTACAGGAAGACTAAACGTGACAGGGACTCCCTGGAGGTCTTTGCAGGAGTCAGGGAGAAGGGGAATTCTTTTTTTTTCCCCTCAGCACACCCGAAATTGAGAATCTGAGGCAACAAAGGAATAGCGTTTGTTTAATAAAAGGTAATTTTATTCTTAATTCTTCTGTGAGATGAAGGGGAGAACTATTTAAAGCACAGTGGAACGCTATACAAATAATACTTCCTTGGACAACAAAGGGAAAGCAAGGCATTTGTCTAACACGAGAGAGGAAATTGCTAGAGAAGCTCAGATAATACCGTAGCCTTTTGTTGACTTTTTAAATAGTGACTACAATTGTAGAACAGGTCTATGCTATGAATAGATGCTATGAATAAAACTCTGGTACCCTGCTAGTCAATTTTTCTTACCAATAAATACACACCCCAGAAAACATTCATCTGCGTGGCAAGTAGGATTTAATCCACGTCCTTTGTACCGCTGATGGAATGACAATGGGGAATCCATTATGGGTACAGCCGTAGGTACAATGCAGCATTTGGCATGGAATCATAGAATTGTCAGGGTTGGAAGGGACCTTTAAGATCATCCAGTCCAAACATCAACCTAACTCCGATAAAAACCAAAGACTACACCTCTCAACCATGTCACTAAGCAACATCCCTGCCCGTCCTTAGGCAACTGACAGTCAAACAGCAGGTCAGCCAGAGGAAGGAGGAAGCCAAAGCCCAGCTGGAGAGGAGACGCGTGGGCACAGAGGTGGCAGGAAGCTGTGGTCAGAACCCCACGGCTGGACCACCACCTATGGGACAGAGTTCTCTCTCAGCTTGGAAAAGTGGATGCGGAGCAGAGTCTTACAGGTTTGAATCTTTCCAAGATGAAGCAAGGGAAGAAGTTCCTGTTTAATGTCAGAAACAATACTTAGTGCCTTTTAGTGACATATCTACCTAATATTTACATGTTAATGATACGTAAGACTGGCTTCGGATGGCCTCAGCAACCTTTGGTTGATAGTCTGAGGAATGGTTTTGCTTAGTTATTGTGCTCAAAGACCTCCATTCTGGGCAGTTTCGTGTTCCACCGTTCCCAAAAAAGAAGGGGAAAACACACCAATTTTTAACATGACTTGACTCAATTTATTTCATTGTGTTGGACTCGACGTGAGTAACTATTTTATGTCCTACCCAGCTAAGTTACTGCTTAATCTGAGATGAAATCTAAGAAACCAGAGGTGTGAGATGAGGACTTAAAGAACATTATTTTGGAGAGGGAGTCTGACTGAAACTCACCCCCTGCCTTGGTTTAGCAGAGTCACGTCTGGAGAACAGCCCTTCTTGTCTAAGCCTTACCAGGAGGCAAGACGGAGCAGTTGCTGAGTGTTGCTCCTTGGAAAACCACACAAGTATTTCAAATAGAATTTCTAATAGTTGATACCTTAAGGTAATGAAAAGACTTTTGAAGAGCGCTTTTTTTTCCCCTTTTCTTTTTATATTTTTTTTTTCTTTTCCTTAGGTCCTTCCTTTTCTATGACAGATTGTTAAAAGTATACAGAGAGGTCCTCAGAATAAATCTGCATAGTTAAGTTGACTTCAGTGTTCTTGACAATTGAAGTGAGTTGAACTTCTAGCCTTGTAATTTAGAGCATAAGACCCATGTCAGGTCTGGTCTAGGCCATCAGCTGCTCTCCAGCAGTGACCAGTAGTGTATACCTAGGGAAAATATAAGAATAAGACTTTGTGACTGAGGCAGAAATTATATCTTTTAAGTCCTTGATGGATCATTTTATTCCTCCATCAGTTTGGCTGCTGACCTTCTTACCTCAAATATATTTCTGCCTCATAGCCATGAATTCGACTAGATGTTTAACTAACTAGTTTAATTAAGCCAACAGTTTAACTAGATGTTGGAAAATTATCTCTTGATTGTTTTGAACCTGTTCCCTAATCCATCCATTTGTTGTTCCCTAGTTCTATTTGAGAAAAATGACAAATTTTCTCTATTAACTTCTTCATTTCTGATAGCACAGACTTGTGTCGTATCAACTTCAGTTATCTCTTTTTTTGTTTTTTTTTTCTTGACAAAGAAGAGATTCAATATATTTGCTCATCCTTCTCCCTGACTTGAGTTCTCTTATTTCCTGTTTCAAGACGAGAACAGATCCAAGCAAATACTACCCAGAGACCCCTTACTGTCTTTGAAGACTGCAGTGAGTTTTTAAATAACGCCCTATAAAAATGTGAAATACAAATAAATTTGTTGGAGACTTGCAATGCTTAGGAGTAAATAAATCTGATTTCACTCTGTATATTAAATCTGCTGATGAAGAAGGTAAGTTCTCAGCAGCAGCAGTTACAGCTTCCCTGCTTTTCTCACACTGGGGATAATTCTGCCTTGGAGATGTTACTCACCGATATCTTTTTCCATGACAGATGTTTAAGCTGATACTTCCTTACATGACAAGAGTGAAAATAGACCGAGCATCAGTTACACTTGATGGAAACCCCCTAACATCAACAGAATCAGTACAGACCCCAGGTCCTTTATCTTACTTCTCAGACAGTAGTTTGGCAGCTCTATATATGATAATGTAAGAATAATTGCTTATTACATTTGTGCTGTAACATACAAGCATTGTGTAATTCAGCATTAATGTCTGACAACCCAGCTGTCATCTTTCCAAAAATACTTGCTGTCTAACTACTTGCTTCTACTTCAAACCAAAGGAAGACATTCCGCTCCGGGGCATTTTGACAGGGTGTTATCTTTTGAAAAGACAGATGTTTGTGCTGGAACTGTCTGATAGTTTTAAAGCTTATGCACATGTTTCAATAAATAAGTGCTAAATTACTTGCCAGGTCCTGAGTTAAAGTTCAGGCTGGGATGTCTTCTGGAGAAATATATCGGTGACACACAAGACTAAGAGCAGCATGTTCACACAAAAAGTTTCAAATCACCTTTCAAACAACACGGAAAGCCAAGAAGCTCTGGCTTTAAGGCTTATGTATGTGAAAGGACACTGAGAATGTGTGAAATAGATGGAGTTGCCATTCTCTGCCCTTCTCCATTTCATTTCCCAAGAGAAATACTTCAGAGGGCGGGCAAATAATTCCTCACCTTATAAGGGATTTTATTATTTGAAGTCGTATGATAGTCCTTATTGACCCAACTTTGATTTGTAAGCTGATGATGAAATTAATTTGGCCTTTGGTATAACCACAATTAACTTCTCCGGAAGGGAGGTGATGGGATGTCTTGCAGTAAAAAACATCTCTTAGCAAGGAGCAGCACAGGGCCTTCCGTGTTCTTTGAGGTTTCAATAGACTTACGTCAGACTGAAGTGCTTCGCCTGCCTCCGGCTGGTCCTCTGCACGGGCTGGAATTTCACCTTGGAGGATAAATTATGGAAATTCTTTCACCTCAGAATGACTAACTATTATCTGATGTGGGAGTTTAATTCCTCGTTCAGATGCCAGTTAATGGACCAAACAAAGAACTGGAGGATGACACTGATTGAACAGTGTTTAATATTCTTTGTTTAGAAAGTCTGGTTAACCTGTCACTGCTAAATGAATATAAGTGTTGTGTCTGTGTGTACTTTAGGTTCTGTCTTGTATTAATAAATAGAAATAGGATAAACTACTTGAGCTTTAAAATGACTTACAAGGGAATACATTAAATACTCCCCTCCCCTCCCTCTTTTAATCAGGTAATTACTTATTGAATGAAAGGGTGGGGAGGAAGAAAGAGAAAAGAAAAGCAAAATGGGGATCACATCTTTTTTTTAATATTCTGAAAGTCAGGCATATTTCAAAAGTCAGTTTTCTGCCATTAAACTACCAGAACACCAACCTAATTCTGGGAAACTTGCTCAGCAGGATTACTGTAATCATTCTGGGATTGCAGCTAAGGAAATATAGGACAAATAATTCAGAAAATTAATATGAAAATTAATATGAGATGTGAGGAGGCAGCTGAATAAAAGTACAATGCCATTTATGTAACAAAATAAATACATATAAGTACATATATATGTATGCATATATATATATAAAAACTTTATGAAACTTCAAGTTTGCAAGCTGTTCTGTACAAAGATTTTACATCTATATAATCTAGTTCTTGAGGCCAAAAAAAGACCATTTTAAGTGGAACAGCTTTATAAGTTAGAACTTAACAGTGTTTCTCCTTATGCCAACTGGTCTATCCTGTTTGGTTAAGCATATGTTTAATTTTAACTTCAGACAATATGAAAATAAAATGAATGAAAAAACCTTGGTTGTCTGGTGCTGGAGCTCTGGTGCAGTCTCACCCTGTCGGTCTTCTTCATGGCTGGAGAAGGTCACAGGGGTTGGCAGCTGCTCATTGATTCTAGATCCTGGAAGAAAATTTTGTTGGAACAATTTTGATATTTTTCTGGCAAAAACAAGGATTTTCCATAGGAAAACTACATTTCTCCTTCCCCTGGTCTTCTTTGAATTACACCCCTCCCACTGTACATCCTGCCCCAGCTGCAAAACCTGAAGCAAAAGCTCCTTCGCTGCTGGCTTGGAGGCTCCTACAAAAACCACCCTCCATGCACATGCCAAGGGCTACCTGCTTTTTATCTGCTGCTTTATTTTTTTCATTATTATTTGTGGCCCAGATTTGCAAGCAAGCAAGGCATCAGCAGCAGATAGTTAGCAGGACAGTAGAGTAGTTATTAGTAGGTTTTGCTTCCTCCTTTTCCTCTGATCATCTACTCAAAGCAGTACGTAAAGCTGCAAGTATTCCCTGGGGAGAAAAAAAAAAGAGGAGGAAGAAAAAAATGAAGCATTTCAACATTAAAAAGCATTGACTTCTATGTTAAAAAGAAATCGTTTAATAATGCCCTGCGTGTTTTTTTCAGAGCTCATACCGGCTTAAAGTAAAGAGAAAAAAGAAATAAAACATATTTTGTTCCATTTGGACTAGGTGGGGCACTTTTGAAGCAATTCTTACTAGTTTCCCCACTTACTGCAGGTGGGTTTGCTGACAAAATTCTCCCAAAGCATGTGAAGCACATACTTTTTGTATGAGCCTAAACCAGAGGATGCGCGCTGAGATGGCGCGACACGCTCTGCTCACTAAGCCCTCTTTTCTCTACACCCTCAGACCAGAGCTAATGCAGAGTAAAGCCCAGGACATGGACCTCAGCACCAACTGGTTTGCTCTGTAGATTCTCTCCTGGTGCAGGACAATCCCTGGTGCTGGAGAGAAGCCAGGTCTGCACGGTCCCATGGGCAGGGGTTACCTCCAGCTACACCTTTGGCGAGGCTGAACACCTCCATGGAAGCCCAGGAGACACAATTGATGGACAAACAAACACAATGATAGTCTTTGAAATTTGAACAATAGCAACATTTTCAGACAACAATGGCTTTGGCACTTCTTTAGGGCAATTTAGCAAAGTGGCTGCACGTGGAAGGATTTGCTAACAGCTGGAGATATTTGAAAATGCACCCTCTTACTTCTGTTAAGAAAGAATTGGCCTGTAGCCCCTGCAGTGTTGCAGAGATTTGAGGTAATCTTGGAGAAGATACATCCTTGCTTCACCCATATGTTCTAATTTCAGAATAAACTGCAGCAGGTGATGTGCTCTCCAGCTCCACTCCTTTTTTTTTTTCCTGGGGATTTGGCTTCCTTAGTGGGTATGTGACGGTACACTGCAGAAGGATGTGTATCCTAGGGGTGACAAGTACCAAGTGGCTTGTTCCAACTATGAGCAGGTCACGCATATGCAGGGGTGCTGCAGAAATGACAAGCTCAAGAAGAACCAAGCACGCTGCATATGCCATTCAGGCTCCTTGGCTCGCCCGCTCTGCGTGCCTGCCGCTTTCCATCGCCCTCTCCAGGGAGCCCTACGGCCTCTTCAGGGCCAACAGTAATTCTTAATTATTTTCCAACTTTGACAATTAATAACTAACAAGTCCTATCTAATCAAATGGGATTTCAAGTCTATGGTCTAAACTCAATTTACTGTACTTTCATAACAGTAATTTTTTTTTTTCCTTTTCCTTTCCCTGAAGGCACCCTCTTCCCTGAATTCTGTGAGGTGAAGATTAAGCTGACAGATGGTATCAGCAGAAGAATGATTATGGGTTTTAAAAACCTTGATATTTTGGCTTAGTACATCATTTTTCATGCAAATACTGACACGGATATTAGCATCCAATTAGGAAAGTATAAAACTATGCCATTCTGTTACAATTTACGTTAAAATAATTTACTGTTTCATTAAAAATACTAAGAAAGACTGCTCTGAAAGGGATAAAAAAAATCAATGATGTAAATGTTACTGGTGCAAAAATCAATGATGTAAATGTTACTGGTGCTGCTTTGCTGTTCTGATACTGCGTGGTAGTGAAAATGGGCTACACATCTCTTTTAAATTATTCTGCTCGTTATTATGACTGAGGTGCTGCTCCCATTTTTGGGTCCTAAAAGAGTACTTCAACGTGGCTAAGGTTGAAAGGTTTGTGATGAACCTGGGCTGCTTTATTTCCATAGGTTTTATTATGTCTAAATATATACCACCTGTTGGTCAGACAAGGACTGTCAGTGATATGTGCTAGCCAGTGATTTAAACTCCCCAAAACAAGTGATAATCTACATGAAAATGTTTTTAAATGCCCTCTCTCAATTCCAGTGCATCAGAGTAAGAAAATAAGGAAACAAAGACCATTCAGAGTAGTCTGAGGAACACTCATGGATAGGTAGAAAGAAAATCAACACTCACCAGACATTTACTTGTGGTTGTGGTGCTGGCAGTTGATGACATTTCTTAGTGGCCCACTTTTCTTTACTTTCGTGCAATGTCTGAGCCATCTCTGGAGGGAAAACAACTTTTAAGTTAAAGAATTAGTACTTAAAAACTGAAAGACTAATTTTTTGACCAAGGAAAAGAGATCACTGTTACTTCATGCTACCCTTCTTCTGCAAAAACGAGGTTTCCCCGTCCTCTGTAGTATGGGTGCTCTTGTGATGCCAAGTAGTGGGTAAGGAAAAGGAGAGATTGTGAAATATCCAGGGAACTGCAACCCAGGCACAGCTTTAGTATTGCTACTTCACGTCACTTTATAAAAATAGGGAATAAACAGAAGGAAATTTCTCAGTTTCACACTGATGTGAAGTAAAATATGAAATAACCTATATTTATTGTAATAACTTCAAAATCTTTCACTTGATTTGAGTATTTATCCCTGTAAACAGTACTACCTAGTTAGCTTAAAATTAAAATCAAATTCATGCTTTGGAATGTCTTTAAAAGTTTTTCTAGAAAAATATCTTGATAATTTTGAAATATTTTCCAAAGTGTTTTTGAATCAAAAAACTTCAAGATACTATTTTTCATAAATGTCAGATTTTTAATATGCTCGACTTTGTTATTTTAACAAAGAAAGGTGGAACTCAAAAGGTCTTGACCAACTATAGCTATATTAATTTACCTCTTTCTCACAGACAAACAAAATGTATAAATCTCCTCCTTCTCATCACATCTATTGTCCTGAACGAAACATAGTAAGGAAAAACGAGTCTTTTTCCTGAGAAACTTTTCAAAGTTTGGAAGTGCAGCCACATTATTTAGCAAATTGGTTAAGTGTTACATGATGGATAAACCAGGTGCAAGCTAGTACACAACGTTAAACACAGACAATAAAATAATGCAACTTAATATTCTCACCACAAGACTGTACTCACATTAGTTTACATGCTCCTCAACTTGAGAACAAGCCCTTGGACAAGCTGTGGGGACTGATTTACCAAATTAGAATTTGATCAGCTTAACAAACCTGCAATTTTTAGTCTAAGAAACCCATGGCACCGCTACTTCTTGCTTGGGTTGTTTTTTTTCCTTTCCATGAAAAGTGGACATCAATCTCAACTCCCTGCGTGACACAGGGAGGATGACTAACCTGTACAAATCAGGTTGGAAAAATTCTAGTGGAAATTATGAGTGGTGGAAAAAAAAACCCCAGCACTGCCATCCAAACTATGTTGCACCATAAATAGCAACGGTTGAGTTGCAAGTATTGCTTGCAGGTCACATTCTTTATTCAGAGGTATCAAAACCTCCAGTGGGCAGCTCCTCACCTTTCTAATCCTATTAGCAGTAATGGAAAAATGCCAAGCTATTCTCCACAAATCTTCATTCGTTCTCTTTAAATTCATATAGCATCCAAGATTAGAGCACAACCTTAGTCAAGAACAAAGACTGGCTGTTAGTCGACCAAAAAATCCCACCCTGTCTGAGAGAGGAACTGCCAATTTTAGTTCTAAAGTGCAAGGATAACAGAATATTAGACTTAATTTTTGTTATTTGGAGATGTTGAAGCTTATTTATTTTACCTTATTTGCACATGGGCTGTTAATGAGATTGCACTTTGAGTCCATGCTATGAAGACAAGCTCCACAGTAAACCCTAATAGGCATTACCTTTATCTCTGATATCAAAAGCTTCTTGTAAATGCTTTAACATTTGAAACACTGATATAATAACCAGGAGCCTGGCTGATTTTGTAAAATTTTCAGAGAGTGATGTAAATTTTTACGGTTGACATAGAAGGTATGAAAACATGTAATTTCATGCAATGGCTGGAAGTTAATGCTGCACAAATTCAAATTCAAAGGAGTATATTGCAGATAGGTGGCCAGGAGGACAATTTATCTAGGGAAGCAACAGTTACTTACACACCTGAAATCCCTATAGGGTTTACTCATTTCATTTGGAGAGTAAATATTTTAAATCTTTCCTTCCAAAAAGTCAACATACTGTCATCTCAAAAAGAATCAAAAATCAGAACATTTTTTTGCAAGTGAACTATTTTGACATCTTTTTGCGACGGTACTTCAGGCTTTTTACCACGATGTACCGTGCTCACATCATTCCAAAAGGAGCCATGTGGGAACATAACGTGGACAATGTAAAACAAAGCAGCTGCCTCCTCTGTAGAAAATAAAGAAGTTGGGGATTCATGGCACAACGCTTAGGGTCTCCTGTGGTTTTTATTCATCAAATATAAGTCAGAAGTCTTACAATATCCATTTAGTCCTAAGTGACCTGTTCTTTTCTGGAGGGATTCAGTCATAGGGGACACAGGTGGGGGCTAGATAAGGATGTGAATACTCCGCTGGAGAAGCCCAGCCTGAGTGATAGAGGTGAGCAATGAACTTCTAGTGTCTGTTCAGGGATGTGCCTGCCATTTATCTCACACTGTATTCTGGCAAACAAAACTCAAGGGAGTATACATTAGAGAATAATCACACTAATGATCTGCAGAGATTCTTATGTTAATGTTATCTTTTCATACTAAAAGTATGCTTTTAGCTAAATGCCTTTTCAGTTCCCTTCCTGGACACCTAAATGAATAAAGGGCTGATAATGGCACTTCCATTATTTTAGGAACATATTTACACCTTAATGAAAGAGCTCTTGGGGGACACAAAAGACAGAGATGCAAGTCCTCAAACTAATAGAGAAGTGTTCTGCAGATTGTGTAAGAAACGAAAACATAAACCCCTTGGCATGTTATCATCTTCATCTTAAAGGAAAAAAACCACCCAAATGGTAATGAGATTTATAGAACAGCAGTCAAGCTTCATCCTGTCGTTGTACCATACAGGCTATTTCTGTAAGTTATGGGGAAGAAACCTACAGTAAAGAGTTTCTTGTACAACCAGGAACTGAGGAATTTGTTTCCACCTGTGAAATCACAGTTTTCTTGTGACAAATATCATCTCTTAAATCAATGACTGACTCACCTTCAAATACAAATAGCCATCAAAAACCTCTAGGCACCAATGCATTGAGAAATTTGGGGTGCTCTGATTGTGAACATTTTTAAGGCATGCATTTTTAAGGAAAAAATAAAGAAGGTTTCCCCGCTGTAGTACAGTACATTTACTTACGAGTTTACGGAGTGGCCAAGTTCCAGTCTCATATTCTTCTGGACAGTTCTCAGGTCAGTAAAGAGCAAGATGCAACATCTAAAGCCTAACAGAGGAATACAGTGAGATTTTTTCACTTCAGATGGCCCTTCTTAATTTGGCATTTGGTAATAGGAAAAAAAAAGCTTGCAAAAAAAGGAAAAGTGGGGATGAAATCTGAAGTTAAAATTTTAAGTGATGCTAAACACTGAAATACGCCAGCATTTCATCTAAGGATCCTACAGAATTAGCATAGTGAGCATATGTTCATGTTCAAAGATAACAGACATTTTTGATAACCCTCCCTAAACTGAATTCATCTCTGATTTACATATTTAAATGTTCTTTTATTGCATGACTTAAATCAGGGTCACCTTCATCATTTGTACAGAAATATACACACAGCTTTCATTTATATAAATGTTTAACTACAAATATTGCACCTCAAATTTTACACAGCAAATCTGTATCAAATTGCTCATTTTCTTATCCAGTAATTTTTGTAATGTATAATTATATTTTCTTTTCCTGCATATGTGTCAAAACTCTGTCTGAATAAATGATACTTGAATCTCCTTCTTTCACATCTGAGTTCACAAATTCTTGGATCTCTTTTCTCTCTCCTCCATAATCTTCTCTTTTAAATTCCTCAGCGAAGTCCATCCTGGACGTCAGCAACCTAGCAGGTTTAAAAGTTTTATCAGAACTCATGTATTTCCATAAATAATTTGGGAACATCGCGATTCTTCTAGTACAAGCTATTTCTGCTAAACGTTTCTGACTAGCTCAAATATTAGCCATGACTACAGACTATTTGGTCTGGACAGACTAATAGTTGTGATCTAATAGCATAAATCCCATCCTTCCATTAAAAGCATTGGAATTAAATGCTTTTTTAAAAGTTTTTAAAAAAAAATAATTTTAATTTGGCTTAAAAATGCCCAATCACAAAATTATCTTAAAACATTATGGAAGCTTCTTGAAAAATGCAAGTGTCTCATTTTTCTCTTTATATATGGTACTCACAGGAACCATGGCATTCATGGGAACCACATAGGAACATTCATAATTTTACCTATAAAGAACAAATTTTCAAAGTCCTGCCTTCCTAAGCAGGCGATTGTGGTTAGCTATGATGAATAACCAAGGCCTAAGTACACTTTGCTAAATGTAACATTTGAGCTGTGACCGTTTCTGTCTGGTATTTGGCTAAAACACCAAGCTTGATTTCCAAGCTGGCCTTTGCTGTAGACACATTTCCATCCAGAACCAACCCTCCTGGCTCTCCCCCGTCTCCAGCTGCTGCTGACTTGGAGGGTGACACCAGACTGGAAGTGGGGCCTGCCAGTGCTCTATACATATCTAAATCCTTTTTGTAATTGATGGAAAAAGTATCTTCTCCCTTTAGATTTTCTTTTTTCTTTGACAAAGTGAGCCCTTAAACTCAAAATTCCACATGAAGATATCACAGTTACTCTTAGTCAGATGGATAGTTCTCATGGCAATTGTAAAGGAAAAAGCTGGACATCTAATCAGGTCCAGTTTGGAGCTGTATTTGTGTTCCACGTGTAACTATCCTCTGCAGGCCAGGGAATCTTGCCAAAGGCACTACTGTAGCTTTTTACAGCAGGTTACGTACTTGCATTTTATATATGAACCTCTAAAGATACTTCAGGGCAAGACTGGAAAAGCAAAGCGCGTTAGTCGCCGTGTCGGTGGATATGCAGCTTCCGTGGCTTCAAACAATGTTTTCTGTTTATTGGGAAGTTTTCAAAATCCTGCGTTGATTTTTTTCACATTGGCTACACTATTAAAAGCAAAGAAAATACAGAGTTAGAAAGTCCGTGTTAGCTCTGTTATCATTCACGCTCTTGGTTGACCAAGTCCCCGAGGTCATTTGTCGGGGTTCTGCAGCACCCGCAGCGAGTGCAGCTGACTGTATGTGCTCAACACTGTGTGTCCCTGCCTTCCTAGAAAGGCTCGGGGCAGTGGAGGAGCTCATTAGGACTATATAGGGTTAGATAAGTATTTTGAGGGTTTGGGGGATATTTTTTGTTGTTTTCATACTCAGTGCCCCACAACATAAAATTCATAACAACTATACCCAAGTCCTGGACAATGACCTTCTCAAATGGCTATTAAACTCCCATACGGCACAGTAATACAGCACAAAGTTACAGATATTTTCTTTTTTTTTTTTAATAATTTCAAATGTGATAAAAATATGATATGCCCAACTTTCCTACGGTCATATAAAAGAAAAACGTCATTTTGCAAACAAAGACCTATATTTGAGTTCCACTTTTTCAGCAAGACTTCAAATTTTACAACTGCAAAATAAAAAAAATAAAATTATCTGACAACAAAAATAACTTGTCTTTTATTCGTTTCCTTATTCACTTATGTCCAAAAGCCTACTGATTCATCTGCATCAAATTAAATTTGGATAGGAGGACGGGTTTATTTGCTTTCTTCTCTCCTAGGAAAGCTGACCTGGTTATTGAACTTGTCTCTATGGTAAAACCCTAAAATATAACTTCCATGGTACTGCTATTTTTCCCAAGGCATTCAACAAATTGCACAGTTCTACTTTCCTAGATTATCAAAATCTGCCTATTTGAAAGCCTTAAACCAAAAAGTAAAGTTAAAGAAAAGCCTCTCCGGCATTCCCATGCGATGAAGACTAATTTAACTTATTGTTTAATCTGTCAAGTAAGCAAATATTGACTGAATAGCTAGTCATTAAATTGTCAAATAATTGTGTATTGGGCTTAAATAGTTTAGTTGCCTCCATTTATTTATCAGTCTTCATTTATCTACAAAAGTATATCACACTTTGCTTCTTTTATCTTCTAAATATCAGACAGTTTGATATTTGCCTGGTGCCACCCTACTTTTATTACAGAAGAATGAAACGGGTTTTGCAAATATAAAAATCTTCCAGGTTGCCTTCAGGTAAGCGTAATACTTAAATGCAGGGGTTATGTTAATGAAATTGATAATTATACCATACACAAAAGAAAACGTGGAGGATGGGAAAGGAGCAGACTGCAGCAGAGCTGTGTGTATCAGCCCCAATGGCAGGAAAAGGTTAACTCTTTTCACGTTAAATCCAACGGCAGATTTGCCATGGCACTTTTGTGACACCCTCGCTCCTCTATAAACACCAACAGTTGGACTAACTTCAAAGTTGGCTTTTTTAAGCCTTAAATATATGTTTATGCAAACAGGCACCATTTCCTGCACTAGGTGGGAAATACTGCAAATGTTAGTTGAAAAAAAAAAAAAAATATGGTGAGAGCTCTTGCAGTTGCCCCAGCAACAAAGACACTTTCCAGCAGGCGTTTGATGTAGCTTTTCACGTTGCGGTATTGCCATGTTTTGAGGTTCCAGCAAAGTGATCAAAATATGTATATTTCCTTACTTAAAAACAAAAAAAGAGAAAGGACTGAATATACTGAATAATTTGCATTCACAGCGAATTACGATTCATGATATTCCTCACTTCGTTTTGTTCATTATCCGGCTTCTGAGAAGTAGGCACGCTGCTGCCTTGGTAATATTTACAGCACATGGTAAAACTGATTTCTCTGTGATCAAAATCCTTCATTTTTTACTCGCTTGTTTGTTTTTAAGCGCAATATTGCTCTTCAGTTGGGCTACATAATAAAAGCGCTTATAACGATAGCAACTTCTAAGTTGTGTTCGTTATACCATTGACATTTAGAAAATGAATTTAAAATAGCATAATGTTTTCACAGACTATTTTTAATAATAGTAGATGGTCACAGTTTCACTCCTAGATAGTATTTCTAGAGTGCTTTTCTTTTCCCTAGAAAGATTTCGTAAGGGTTAATTAAACATACATTAATTAGAAAATTACATCAATTGGAATATATGCTTAAATGCTTGAAAGTAAACTACTATTCCTTATTATTACTGTCCACTAAGTCTCTTGATGAAGGAGAAATGAAAGGCGCAGAGTCTGGGTATGTGACCATTGAAAGGTGCTTTATTTACACATCTATGCACCAGCCAAAGGCCAGGGGTGATCAGATGGTTTATAGAGCATGTCCTCAGTCTGCCACAGGGTTTTAGATGACAGAAAGAAATCTTGCCCTGAGAGATGTTTCTGATCATGAACCCTGACCAAGAGTAAACTCTCAGGCTTAGAATTTTATGTGATAAAACTAGATTAAGAAAATATTTCTCCAGCTTGTGCATTTTGCTCGCTTGATCAGGAAAAATAACAGAACTGTGTTAAAGTGATCATTTCTTAAAGCACAGCATGAGTATTTTCATCATCTGGAAAAGGGGCAAGATCAATAGTTAATTACCTCATGAGGCAGCTGGGAGAACTGTCTAACAACTCCACCTAAAGGGCTACTGAGCAGTAAAAGAGAGATCAAATCCTGCTCTTATTTAAGATGTGTCAACGCTTCAATAGGAAGGTGCGACTTGGGCAACCAAGCATGGCAGACACCTCCCCTGGGCGATGGAAAAGGTGGTTAAGAAGTGACACTTCGGGATGGCCTCACACAACTTGCCCAAAGGTGTGAACACCATGAGGCACGTCCGTGATGTTGACCCCAACTCTGCCCTGCACTGCAGCATCGGTGCCACGATGGTGCTGTCTGGGCTCCTCTTGATGGAGGTGCCATGAGTCACTCAGATGACGCTTACATCTTCATTCTCCTGCCAGGACTTGCCTTTAAATGACTTTTTGGAATTATTCCAGAT
Organism: Gallinago undulata; assembly: GCA_026546715.1. NCBI lineage: Eukaryota > Metazoa > Chordata > Aves > Charadriiformes > Scolopacidae > Gallinago > Gallinago undulata. Next base: position 2,950,444 of record JAOTQQ010000052.1, read on the forward strand.
GTATCACAGCGTAAGGTGCATAAGAACTGGAAAGACAGCGTTTATTGAACTACGTGGTTTATATACTACTTTGTGTCCACAGACTAAATGAATCATTACTTATCTGCTTAAAAATGTTTAGGATGTCTTGGATGCTATATACACAGCAGAGTAAGATATTATTTGAAAAAATGAAGCTTGGGCTTCTAAAATATCAAAATATTTATATATATTATATTTATATACATATTGAATTTCTTCCTTTCCTTCTTTGAAACTGTGTTTTATATTTGCAGTTTAATCATTATGCTAAATTTTCTCTGGCACACAAACTCCTATCTTTTTTACAAGTCAGTTGGCTGCTCTATAATGCATTCCTGTATTTGGAAAACCACAGCTGGCACATCATGGAAAAATACAGAGAATATCAGATATTTTAGGGAAAGACAGTGGAGAACCCTCGACAAACAAAAAGTGCATAAGAAGAAATCGCTCTGAGCCAAGGAACTCTGGATGGAACCTCAAGGATGCTGCCCACAGATGGTGTACTTTAAACTCTGTATAATAAAGCAGTCTGAAACACGGTCACATCTGAAGAAAGGTCTCACCTTGGCATGCAGTGATCATACCTTTGTCCTCTGTTCAACTAGGGTCACTGTGGAAGCTTCAGGGTGCTTCCAAGGTGTGTGGCACGTGTAGAGGCACATTCCTCATGCACTGGTGGGCACTGGTTTGCAGCATGTAACACCTGAAACAAGTTAAAAAGCAAATAAATGAGCCAAAGTCTGGTCAGAAGCTCTAAAGCTGAAACAAAGAATGCAGGCATTAGGTCTGCATTGTAAGAAATCAGTGTTCTCTGTTGCTGTTTCTTAGTGACAATTATATGTCGATATTTATCTATCAAGCTTGGAACAGAGGTCTGAAAACATAAAATGTGGTGGAAAAAAGAAAATACTATCTATAGTACTGGCTGTTGGTACTTCTGGTCCTGTTCTTCCTACATCCAGCAGTGACACTGCCATCTCCAGATGGCAAATGTCATGACTCTAGCAATGCAGCCTAAAAAGATAGGGCGGGTTGACTCTGTGTACAAAGTGTTATAAGATCAATTCATTTACTGTTTCTGGAGCTTTGCACTGCACTCAATCATCACTCTGCAGATCCACACCAGGAACCATTATTATTGTAACTCCTAGAATTCCAGCAAACTTAAGGGTTGAAGCCACTAGGATTTATGCCCATGCCTCAATGAATTTTGGCCTCAGTTTATTTTAAAATGGACATTGCTAAGCAAGACTTCATTACTATTAAAGGTAAATTGCAGCTTGCCCAGGTGGCCAAGGTGGCCAATAGCATCCTGGCTTGTATCAGGAAGAGTGTGGCCAGCAGGACTAGGGATGTGATTGTCCCCCTGTACTTGGCACTGGTGAGGCCCCACCTCCACTGCTGTGTCCAGCTTTGAGCCCTTCACTACAAAAAAGTCATTGAGGTGCTAGAGCGTGATAAACCAGCTACCTTAGGGACAAGTAATGGCCTCCAAAGAAACAGTATCCTTAATTGACAGAGCTTGTAATAGCTCTACAGACACCAGGGTAAGGAGACACGGGACTGGCTTTTTAGATATAGTTATGGCTTGTCCTGTTGACTGCACAGACCATTTTAATATGGAAAGCCATTCCTTCAGTGGAAAAAGCCCTGAAAATAGAAACGCTCATATGGACCATTCATTTTTAGAACAGTTAATCACAATTGATCCTTACACAATGAATACAAAATAAGAGTTATTATTAATAATGAATAATAAGAATGAATTATAATGGTGTGTTTATTAGGCTATCAATAATTAACAGGGATTTGCCATTTATTGTAAATACTGTTGCTGTTTTTGTTGCAGCTTTGGATGGCGCAATTTATATGGTAATTTTATATGAAACAGCGCCAATTACAGCATGGCTATTACAATAGAGTAGGAGCAAATGATGACTTTATCAGTTTTGTTAACTTTTTCATTTTATTCATTGTTAGCACAGCCTGCAATGTAAACATGATGTAGTGAAAAGAATAAAGAAGTTTCGTGCAAGTCTAATAACTTCAGCCAGGAATCTAACTTCCCTCAGGCAATCACACGGCAGGAAAAAAATACAAGAGGGCAGAAATAAAGGCAGGCGGGTCAGCATCGGGGTGGAGCAGAAAGAAGGGCATCAGGTTTGTTAACTATAAATGCCTGTTAAAAGTGCCACTGAAGGGACCAAGGGGCCGAGTAACATCATCACAGAGAACAGTAGCAGCCTTGAAAACAGCGGGACAGAGCAGGACAGGATCCCTCCATATCAGCCAGTCATAGAATGGTTCGGGTTGGAAGGGACCTTAAAGATCACCCAGTGTCAACCCCCTTCCCTGGGCAGGGACACCTTCCACTAGACCAGGTGGCTCAAAGCCCCATCCAGACTGGCCCTGAACACCCTCAGGGAGTTCTTCTCTGGGAAACCTGTTCCAGTGTCTCACCACCCTCACAGGGAAGAATTTCTTCCTAATATCTATTCCAAATCTCCCCTCTTTCAGTTTAAAATCATTACTCCTTGTTATAGTGCTACACTCCCTGATAAAGAGACCCTCCCCATCTCTCCTGTAGGCCCCCTTTAGGTCCTGGAAGGGGCTCTAAGGTCTCCCTGGAGGCTCTCTTCTCCAGGCTGAACAACCCCAACTCTCTCTCAGCCTGTCTTCATCGCAGAGGTGCTCCAGCCCTCTGATAATTTTCGTGGCCCTCCACTGGACCTGTTCCAACAGGTCCATGTCCTTCCTGTGCTGAGGACTCCAGAGCTGTAGTAATTTAGTTAAAGCCAGGGCTGGATTTAACAATGATGTGGCTGGAGATGTCCACAGCCTCCCACCTCCCACCACACCTGATCCAGACACCACAGTCAGGGGTTGTAAGGCAGCGATAGGGGACATCTTTTAAGCATGTTGATTCCGAGCCAGTTTGAGCTTCTGCTATCAACAGAAATCCAAAATTACCAGACTGTGGGAACAGCTAACCAGAAGGACACACATGATGACTTTCACAGCGGGAAAATTCAGCATAACCACCTTCTATTGCAGCACGGCTTCTATTAAAGTCCAAGTCTGTATTTTCCTAGAGAAATAGTCTGCAATATATGATCACTACTCCTTTGGGGGGAAAAAATGTAGATTTCCTGGTAACAGTGAGGATCTTGCATTTCAACTGTATCTATGAAAAACCAAAATATCAAGACAGAAGGAACACAGAGAGGAGTTTTATTGACTGGCATAAGACACACACTAAAAGCCTGACATATTATTTAAAAGAAAGGGCTTAGAAATAATTAAACATTCCAAAGGTTGGGAAATTTGCCATGTGTATCAGTAATCTGTCTGAATCTTAACATCACAGACTGCAGCTAATTTCAATGGAAAAACAATCCCAATATGTGTTGAAAACATAATAATTTGTGAATTAAAATGAAGATACATGATAGGGATAAGAATACATATAATCTAGTTAAAATAAAAAAATAAAAAACAACTTTGGATTTTTAATCACTGCATTACTTCCAGAAAATTACCACTAACCTGACCACACCACTTAACGAAGAGTCTTGATAATTTTAGGAAACAAAGCCCATCCTTTAAAATATTTAAATTCTATGATCTTGTCAGGACCTGCAACTTTGATACTAATAATTAGTGTTTTCAGAACTGCCTTAGATGAACCTGCATGGCACACAGATGGCAAGTCATTTACATGAGAAAAATGAGAACTGGCCCATCTATGGATCCCTAGAGGTTGCCATGACCCATTAGCAGAGGAAAGATGACCTTTACTGAATAATAATTGAGAACTATTACTAAGATAATTACAAAACCAATTGACTGCCAGAAGGCCTAGACCTTGGATCCTCAATTTATGTAGCAACTGCTCGTGATCTGCACAGAAAAAAAAAAAAAAATGCGCTCAGGGTTCACAAACACCATAACCTCAACATCTGCCTGCCATCTAAAGATAATGATCTGGTATTAATTAATTTGAACAGTGCAGTCATTGCAGAGGTAGACTGCATCACAAATCAGACACTTAACATAACCTGAAGTTATCATGTTTTTGTCCAGCCTGTATTAACAAGCAGAATAGTATAAGGTAAATTAAACTGTTGCAGGTCACAATGTGAAAATGAATTAACTTAATTCTCTTTAACAGGAAGCATGATTGCAGCTCTGCACTGCATGCTGAACTGGTAAACAAGATAAAAGCTCTTCTTAAGCGTGTTTGACAAAATGCTCCTATCACAACTTTTTCTTATTCATAACCCTTCCTCTACAGGAAGGAGGAGAGAGAAGTTACTGCCCTTTGATTGAGAACTTTTTCATTGGTGGGTTTTTTGTTGTTTGTTTTCCAAAGAGGAGTTCCTGGGAACAAAACTATTAATGGGTATCTGCTGTGAGGTACCACTGGTCCCTTTGAATGAAATCTTGGACAGTACTAAAAATCAATGAAAAATTTCCCCAAGCTTCTCCCATGTCTTCTACAGGGATATGATGTATAGGGAATACAGCTGGTGCGCCATATGTGTTGCTGCTTGGATTTCCAAAATTATCCGCCCTTAGATGTGAAGGATATTCTGAAGATTTCAAAAGCAGAATGATCTAACGACTTAGTGCCAACTTTCACACCTAGGAACAGATATTTAGGAATGTAGAACATCAAAAATACCCAGAACTCTCAAAAATCATAGCTAGCCTTGCTCCTTAAGAAGGGAGCAGCTGAAATTACTGTGACAAAATACTTTCGATAAAATGTTCTTTCACCTAAAAGCTGCTTCTTGATTTTTAACTCCACTACTGAGTCCCATAGTTGGGATTCTTTAAGGACTCTCCACTAAAAGGAGTGTTACAGGTAGTCATTCTTCAAGGGAGGCAATTTAAGTCGCAGCATGAAATTTATATAAAATTCAATTCACATTTGAGACCTGTAGTAAAAAAGAGCTGCCAAGACTGACAGAACGCTTGTTCTGCATGACAGAAATGCTAATAGAGACAATTTCTTACCCAAGAAGTACCTATATAATAGGATGTGGTGGAAAGAGGAGGTAATCCATTCAATTTACAAGATGTACAAGCCTGGATTCAAATTCATGAAGGGTTTAAAAAACTAACAGCACTCTCAGGTGGACTATCTACCCCCAGATTCAAACATGCCAACTGGGACCTGATGGCACTCTGACTCTTGGACTGAACCTCAGGTGTCCCACCAGCTGGGTGAATTGGGTTGGACTTGAAGGTTTAGATCATCAAGAACTGATCAGCTGATTTTTCTTTTATTTTTTTTTTTTTTTTTTACAACTCTGCCTTCCAAAGGGAAGTTTTTTTGGGGAAGTAAAAGCACTGCTGGCCTTTCTGCGGGACATCACTCCTGGCTGCAGCAAAATCTAGATCAGAAGCAATGAGAGTACAGAAGTAGGGCTGATAGCAATGTTGACCCTGAAAAGGTCTTCACAGATAGACAGGATCCGGGAAAATCCAATTGTCAACAATCTGCCTGTGTTCAGGTTTGGCGTAACCAAAGCATTCTGTTCTCAACATGGCAGAATAGTTTAAGACAGGCAAGTTTTATCCTGGTATACGTCATTTGTTTACAAAGACCATAGTTTAGAAGACAGCATAATTTGCTTCAAAATCTTTAACAACTTATTCCAGTGAACAGTTAACAGCCACGGCTATTTATTATATTTTTCTCCAAACCAGGTATTAATAAGATCTGAAAAAAAATACTGAATGAATATATCTTCAGAGAGAAAGAACTTCGGTAGCAATCAGAAACAGGAAGAAGATAAATACTCAATAAATACTATTAAGTGCTCAGTACAAAGTGAATCAAAACAAAAAGTGCTTGGAAGAGTGGAATCACTTGCACTCTGGTAGTAAGAGCTGAGGAAGACGAATACAAGGCGTAATGAGGAAAAGTGGGGATTAGGGCAGAGTAGATGTACACATTTTTGTATTAAATCAGCGATGCAACAGTAGCTGGCACTCCTCCCCAAACATAAGCTCTAAGTTCCTTGATAGAGCATTTCGGATATGGATGGTGTATGGCTTAACCCCACCCCACCAATTCTCCTGAGCTCTCCCCCTGTCATACATACAAAACAATCTCTGTGCAAATATGCACAGTGCCCTTGGAATCAAGGAAGCACCTTGCTCCAGGAGTGGAGCTATTGCAACTACATGGTGGTACCTTCTACCCAGGGGTTTGTGGGGGATCCATCCACAGAGATTTACACTAAAGACAGTCCATTCTTTGTGGATCACACCTTTGTGCCATAATGCATCCTAGGAAAGTTTTCTTTCTAAAATTTTCTGGCAATCACCCTACTTCCATCAATAATCCCTGCGATATAGCGTGTTTTCAAGCAGCCTTCCCTCAAGAGATTTAAGCTCTAGGATGGCACTTATGCAGCTTTTGACTGTTGTAATTGTAATACAGATCAACAAAATTGGATGCTGTTCTGTCATCCTTGACTGGGCTCCTGGTGCTAATCAGGAATTGGAAATTGCACATTCAGATGGATTTAGAGACATATAGTATGTGACAATTCAGCCAGCAGTAAAGAACATTGTTTTGAATTCTTAAAGGTCAGTGATGCGAGCACTGCAGCGACTAAAATTTTTTGAGCCCTGAAAGAAAACCAATTAGGTATAGGAAATAAACACATTCCAGTAACGTAATCTATATTTTCATACATTTAAGGCCAGGAGAAGAGATTAGTTCATCTACACTGAGTTTTTGTTTCACAGATACTTACATTCCATCCAATTACCTCTGATATTGAGCCCCCATAACTTGTGTTCAGCCAAAAAATAACTTTCACAAAGTAGATTCGTTGTATCTGAAAGCCCCCAGAGATGACGTCCACCATTTTCTACTGCAATGTAGCCTGTCCCGAAGTTTATTTACCATCTCTGTGAAACAGAGAGAAGAAAAACACAATGGCATATGCTTTATTTCTAATTTGAAATTGCCTTGCTCTAGCTCCCAGCTACTGGTTCTTGCTATATGTTTCCTTGGAACATCATCGTATTTCATATTTTCTTCGCAGAAAGGTGTTTATACAGGCTTAACTTTCTTTTTTATAAGCTCACAGAAATCTCCCACTGGAATGCATTTTCTCTGCCCTCAAAAACCTTCTTGTACCTTGCTTTGTACATATCTCAGGCTTTTTTTTTCTGAAGCACAGATCGCACCAATTTTCCCAATATTCTACCATTCATCTGTAACAGTTAGAGACTTTAAAATCACCATACTACTTTAAATTCTGTTTCTGTCCAGAACTTTAGTAGAATCTTTACCATAATGAAAACTGAGCAAATTTTGCCATTGAAATCATGAGGGAAAAGAGATGAGGCATTAAATGCGAGCAAATGTACTGAAGGAAGCAAAAATAATAGGTCAGGTTTAGAGCCCAAAAGGCTAACTGGGAGAGTGAGCTGCATAAGCAACCCACACATTACATTTTTTTCTCCATAGTACTGGAAAAAAGTCCTGTCTTCTTACATAAAAAGCATGCACAGATTTCCAACAAATCATATTTTGGAAAGGTCTAGAATGCAAGGAGGACAAAGACTTCTTTATCTTATAAGTCTAACTTATTACAGCAATGATGGAACTTTTTCATTTGCTATTATGGTAGAACGGTATCTTTTATGCCAAGTGTTGAACGGGTGAATAAATAAATATACTGTTCCCCAACAGCCTAGTATAAACTTTGAGGGTCACCACAGTAGTGACAATTGATTAATCATTTACTAAGACAAATTAAAAACATGAACAGTTCAGCTTTTCCTCCTGCTAGTCACCATAAATGGTTAAAATATAAAATTACTGGAAGAAAAGGTAGGGAATTGATAGAAGTGGAACAAATTCAGAAGCTTATGAAAGCACAGCTTAACTGTAATGGAATACAGCCAATTAAATAAACATCATATAAAGACAAAAAACCAATGCAGGTTACAAACCTTGTTAGCTATGAATATCCTTACCCTTTTGTTAAGATGACCTTGGTTTGTATGACACAAACTGGGCACCAGATGGACAACAGCCTGAGGGAATTACTTTTTTTTCTGCAAAAGTACCGATATTCAAGTTAATTTTCACACTTACATTCTCTTGTTCTCCTTCTTATGAGTTTATACTAGCAGTTTTCCTTCATTGTTCATAATCACCTTCTTCCTAGAGCATCCTTATGCTTACTGGTTTGTTATACTGGTCTCTATCTGTGCCATGATCCGTGTTTCTTTGATTTCTGTGGATTTATTGTTCTTACAAAAATCAGCTTTAGTTCTGCAACTTCCGTGACTCAATCTGTTAGAAATCTTACATATCTATATGTATTTCCTATGGATTATCAGTCACACTCCACAATATCAATTCTGAGGCTATAAAAATATAGTGATGTGTGACACACAAACATGTCACTTATAAAGTATTTTAAAAAGATCTTTAGATGTATTTTTGTAACCTTGAACTGCACTTATAGCTAAGGACAGTTGCCAGTCAAAGACTTCAGTGCTTGTTTTTATTCCCATCAGGGCCAATAATGTAATTATTTGAGTGAAAGCAAGCTGGGCCAAATCTAACATCTTTCCAAATCTGACTCAAATTAAACAAAGAGAGAAACCCAGGAGAACAAAACTATAAAATTTGGTATCACTTCAGGCTGTATTCAAAACACAAAGTTCTAACAATGTTACCTCACGGTCAGGCTGCTGCTGTGAGATGTTTTATCTGGTGAAAATCATTTTCTGCACATCCAAATACACCAACTCTACATGAGCATAGCCCAAGTATCTTTTACGAGCCAGTAACAACTGGGAGAGGCTGAAGGTGAGAAAATGGAAGTTTAAGCAATAGCATAGATACAGTATGAAATATACCCTTTCATTTAAGATAACAAAATCATGTTAATAAAAATACTGAAAAAAAGATGGCTAAAAAGGCACCAGAAGCTGTGGCAATGTCAAGTAATGTGCAAATTTAATTTGTTCATTTGTTGAGGTGTACAGTAAAAGAAAGGATCATCACCATGCCAACCCCAGGGCAACTCGCTCATTCTTCTCAGGGTGCTCTGGAAACGTGTTTCCATGAAACTGTGACTCACTTTGTCATCAGACTTTTTATGCCTTTGCTGTAAAATAACACCGATTTTAGTGATTGTTCATATGACAGTCTGAGCTTTTTGAAATCAATCTTTTCTCATGAAATCCAATAACAGCTTTCCCCAGTGGACATTTCTAATTTTACCAAATCCCACATCAGTGGAAACTTATTTCTGTCCACATACAAAGCCTAACAAAGACAAATTCCTTATTTTGTGTTCTGATTTGTGTATTGAGACAATGTGTCTCCTTTGACAAAAGAAGTGAAAACAGAAGTAGGGTATGTCAGCAAGTCCTCCCCCACCCTCCCCTTTTTTTTTCCTTCATTAAATTGACCCCAAAAGTGCCCAAGCACTACAACAGCTTGTAGGGTTTCAATCAATAAAACCTGAACAATACAGTTAATTTCTATTAAGTTCTGAGAAAAAAAGTGTATATTTCAAAAACACCAGTACGACGCATCAGCAAGCTCCTATTGCTTTTTTTTTTGTTGCTGTTTGCACAGCCACAGATAGTATTCAGATGCTGAGATAAGCTTCTGCACTTGCTCAGGGAAGACCTCTCCTGCACACATTCCTATTTCTGGGGAATAAAACACATATTCACACAGTGCTGGACCCATCAGCTCTGAGTAACCTGCACTCAGCAGCTGGAGGACCCTAGCTCTGAACTGTAAAGATGGAGAAACCACTGGCAATTAATGTTTGTCTTTAGGCAATAGCCAAGGGAAATATAACCTTGTATCATGGCACTTCCCAGGTACTGTAACAGCAAAAGGAGTTGCCTGCTGCTGGCTCACAGGGAGATGGGTTCTCACCTCTTTCTTCTTCCCCCTTCTGCTGAGTTAAGGCTGATGACACAGGAGTTTGCTTTTTCCCCAGGAGACCCCTGGATTAAAAACAATACAGTCAGTTAGTCTTTGTTCAGTTTATGGTAAAAAAGAGACATCGATAGGGTGCGATAGCTCCAACAACTATAAAAAGCAATAATTAAACGTTTTCATTTGCATTTCGAATTGTATGTGTCGGATCAGGCTGTGGTACTGGTTACCATTTGGTTTCTGTAAGAACGCAGTTGGAAGGGAGTTAATATTGACTGATTTTTTTTCAGTAACTTCTCATTTCACAGTTTCTGAGCATGAAATCAAAGCATTACACAAAAGAAAAGATCTGATGATAAAACCCACTTAAAACAGCCTTCTGTCTTATACAAGCAACTGTTGAAATTAATTAAAGTAAACCACCCAACTTTTGACAGAATTAATCGGCGGAATAATTCTGGTTTTATCAAGCACAATAATAATAAGTAGATTTCAGAGACCTGCTTGGATGCAGCAGCCAGTCCCTGGTACCTACAGGAGGCAACAAGCACCAGGCTTGAAGCTCTTATGATGGGATTTAACATGAAAGGAAAGCTCTCAGGTACTTCTGGTTGCTATGAAACCATTGACATTTTCTGTTGCAAAGTAATTTGTCCTTAGTGTAGTACTAAATTAGAAAGTAAGTAAATGGTATGCCTGCAATATTGAGGACCCTAATTACTTTTGAATGGAAGATAATGCTACCTGAGCAGACCACTTTATGGTAGCCATGACTGGGAAAGCTTAATGTTGCATCTCTTCTAGTCTAACATTGTCTCTCTGATGAGCACTCTGGGGCAGGAATTCCATGGGCAGTAAAGCCACCTACCTTGCATCCATGCCATTTTGCACCAAATAACAATATTTCCGTGACAGGTTCTCAAGCACCACCATGTGGATTATGCAGTAGTGAAACACAGAGTTCAACAAACTTCCGAGCACCCAGGGAGGTGGGATTGCGAGGTTTCTCAGCAATGCTTTGGATCCACTAGTGCTTGCTATTTCACCAGTAGGAGAAGAACAGGCTGACAGGTAAACTGGGGCAGGAAGCTGAGCAGAGTCTTCGGTTCAGACAGGAGTCCTTCTGGGGCTGAGCTGAGGAACCTTCCTTCCAAGTTCAGCCTGTAGCCAAGAGCATCACCAGAGTCCAGCATAATTACAATCACTCCCTTAGCAATGCATTATTTTATTTGCATATTCCTCTATAATAAGCTAATAACTTCCATTGCAGCTCGCAGTTCAGGCAACAGCCCTGAGAGTGAGAATGATCCTTTCCCCAAATTAGTTGTTGGCTGCTTGGGTGTAAGAGCAAAACCAAGTCATTGTGGTAATTGGGATAAGCAATTAGATACTAAGATTTCCAGTGAACAATAGGGCAGCAAGATGTGTTTGGACATTTAGGTCTGCACAGTTGAAGAATATTATTGGGTCATAAATATAACACGACTGTGATTTTGAAAGCTTTCTTGTTTTTATATGAATGATAATATAGTATGTTCTTTTGTATTTCTTTCCTTTATGCATTGAATATGGTGTGTATACTTCTACATGAATAATGCAATATAGCAAAATTGATGGCACAGTTCTTTTGTTAAAGCAGTTATGAAATGAGAAAACAAAATCTACAAGGAAAAGTTATGAAAAAAACAACATTTCTCTAACAATAAAAAGATGAAGTTGCCTGGCCGTTTACATTTGTCTCCTGTGTCATGAATATTAGATCAGATTCTTTTTATTAATCCATTGATAGTTCCGTAAGGCAACTCATTTTTGATAAATTCTGTCAGGACTGCTGTAAATACAAAAAAGATTTATGAATTAATTTTCATACGTAAATGACAAAATCCTTTGACACATCTGAAATATCTGCCTCGCAGTTAGAATAGAGATATATGTGCATGCATGCATACGTATTAATTTAATGTTCAGATCAGCCCATTCTTTTAGAACCTAGCTTAATGTCAACTGCCTTTTTCGGTAGGAAAGAACAGTAAACTACAAATTGGCATTAAGCACATATGATAAATGAAAGAAATGGACAATCTGTGCTCTGGGAAGTGTGCTGGACTAATGGTGGAGTGGGTTTTATTTCAGAAGCATTTTCTTTTCAAGTATCAATGGGTTGTGCATATGCCAGTGTGTTGTAAAAACGCAGCTATCTACAACTTGTACTATTATTACTTGAATTGTCTTTAAAGCTACAAGTCCCAGTCATGAGCCTATTAGGATAAACGTAGCACAAAAAGCATAAGCTCTAAGTATGTCTGCATTTGAAGCATACGTGGATAACTCACCACGGCCCCAAATATCTGCAGAAAGCCAAAAGTACCACTAAGCTCCATGTCTTCTGGCAGCATTAAATCACAGAGCTGCTTCACCCTCTCCATTTCTCTTCCTTTGCCAGCCAGACGGGGACCGTGACGGGCCTGCCAGGGCTGTCCCTGCCATGAAACCAGCACATGATAAACAGGCAACGAGCTGCAAGCAAATTTCTCTTCATTTCCCTCGTACCCCAGAAGTGACCCTCGTACCAGTGCATCCCTGCTAACACTCCACAAGTATCTCCCTCGTGGTCTATATTTTTTTAGGCATTTTACAAATGACACTAAACTCAGAATCATTTTGTATATTTTTCGAATGGGGAAAACCAAGGTACAAAAACATGTAGTGACTTGCTCCAGAAGGATAAATGTCTATTCTTTTTAATAGACCATTAGCTACTATCATACAAGTTTGCATAGCCCATTGACATGAGCATTTCTAGGTTCTACCAATGAAAAACAGAATTAACTAGTTCGTTGCAAGACAGAAATTGAAGTAGGTATGATACCCATGAGGTTTAGTTCTGAATTTTCTTCTTCCAATCAATTTATCTATTTGTTGTACGCTCTGTTTATGGTGTGCTATGTGATGCAGTGTGTAAGCATCCACAGTAACTAGTGACTAATTCATCAGAATCACAGATTATAAAATGTATGCAATACCCTGTGAGAAGAAATAAAGCAGACTGAACTTCACAGTCTGCTGGGCTCTTAATCCTTGTCTGGGACCTAAATAACTCCCAAAAGCACAGGAAGCCATTTAGCAACCATTTTGGTCTGTAGTGTGTCCTCACGTTCTCTACACAAAGACACACTTTGTGCTGTGGAGTATTTTGTTCTGACAGTGTTTCGACTTAGTTTTAACGTACCTAGAACCTGCTGCTTAGTGTCGAGGGGTCAGGTTGAAGGCCAGCATGGTAATGGGGTTTGTAATTCTTCAAGGATCTTATTCCACAGCATGAAACAGCTTCACAATGCTCCTGCTCCACAACCTGCAGTCATATACTAAAAAGTCGAGTAATACCCAAGGGTGATGTAAACCAGTTGGATCTGCCCTAATTCTGGTGTTTAAATTATTGATGTAATAGCTATGTATTCTTTTAAATAATGGCATAACACCCCTGTTATGTTCTACTGAAAATCAGAAACACTCTTGTACATGAAAAGGAAGCAATAGATACACTTAATGATTTTTTTTTTTTTTAAATAAGCAAGCCAACATAAAAACTAATAGCTGAGGTAAACTTTTTCCCATTCAAATGCGGAGTTTAGTTATACTAATTAAATTCAGCTATGCTTATTTTCTACACAAACTTGATATTTTATATTAACGTGACTGTACCCTGAATCCAGACTAGAAATCTATCAATAAAAGCATTTGTCATGTGTTTACAAAATACACACCCCAAGCTTCTTTGGATTACACTAATGCCTTTTAAGATTATACAGAAATGTGGCGTGTGTGGGCAGAGACATATTGACAATCCACATCTGGGGGCATTAAAAATAAATAAGAAAGGGAAAAGATAAGTACAGAGAGGGATTTTGTATGTCCAAGTTCACACAGCCTGTCAGGGAGCTGATCTGTCCTCCACTATCTGTACAGTGAACCACACATTATCTCTAACTACTAACGACACAAACACCTATATGGATACGACCTTTCATTACAGTCTCAGGGAAACTTTGCCAACTGTGATTTCACATTCTTTTAATCTGAAATACATTAGCTTGCTTTCTTTTAGATGTAAAACATGCTTTACTGACATTATAGATCTCCCGTTTATTTATTTACCTCATTATTCATTTACTTACATTACTATTTTTCACGTTAGTTGGATTTACATTAATAATTTTACTATAAAATTTTCAACCTCAGTGTACCAAATCCTTCCTGTCAAAACCTACTCTTGCAGTTTCTTTTGAAAAACGGGTAAGAAAATATGAGTTCAAATCAAAACACTCCATAATGCAAAAGACATAAAAACCTAGTAGAGTGTATGTTCACTTAAATGCTAAGCCAAGATGGTGAGGCTTTTAAAATCATAATCTTTTAGCAGACATTAAAAGAAAATAAGAAAAAACACCAATGCATATAGAATTAAAATACACATGGATACATCAGTGACTTTGCGTTATCAGAAAAAATACTACAGGTTTACAAGGAAAAGAAATTATGAGGAAAAAAAATAAAAGCTACAACTGACTAAAAAGAATATGAATAAATCTTAGCTTCTTATTTTCATAATGTTGAAATATTTCTGTTAGCAGCTGACAAAAAAATGAGCCACATATTTTGTTGTTGTCAGTGAAATTATTTGGGCTTATCTTCTGGTTTAGTCAACTTCAGAATGTGGCCCACCCAGCAGGACTCTGACAATATATTTCACAGGTGATTAAACTCAACATGTGCAATATCCTTAGGATATTATATTACCTGCGAGCAACGTCTAAGAGATGGAAGAGGAAAAAGTAAAGGCTCTAATAAGGCTGAGCAGAGTGGGCATTCACTGTAGCTCACTTAAGAAAGTAGTTTCATTCGGTGTTTCACTACAGTGTTAAGAAATACACAGAAAAGCAAATTGCTGCATTAGGAAATGTATTGGTCCTCTGCTCCTAATGTTATTTCTTCTGATGCTAAAGGAACTCTAAAAGGAGCACAGAGATAGAAGGGGCTGAGAGAGCTAGAACACTTCTATTAACCTATTAACTCACAGCCCCTGAGGGCTTGTTCATCATGGTGCCTATCAAAGTGTCAGTCTTCTCTATTACCTTTTCCTTCAGAAGATGTCTGTCTATCATTGTCATGCTCTTCTAGCAGGATTATCCATCATTTCGGGTGAAGCCAAATGATTCATTTTCATGGTTGCCCCTGTTAGAGAGTCAGGAAGGAAAAAAAGTGTTTTATTCAACAAAAGAAAAATGATGGAATTGCCCTCTTAATCATTTTCTTTTATTACTTAATCCAAAAGGTTGGGAGGAGGCTCTGCAGTTTATTACACCAGCTGTCACCGACACCATTATATTTCAGGGTGTAGCAATATGTCCTGCTTTTCAGCAGCTTATAAAACTGGCCATAAACATTAACTCCAGGCAAGAGTTTGTCACACTGTACTCATGGCTCTTGATTCAGAGCACCGGTTGACTCACATGGTTAGTACTGGGGTAGCCCCTCCAGGTTGTGAGTTCACACTCGGGGTAGGCTGAGATAACTAGAAAGCAGTAGCAAGACTGCACAGGACACACTCTACTAAGCAATAAAATTTGCAAAATGAAACACTGAAAAGCAAAATAATCATATCCTCATCAGATATAGCACACAATATCGTGAATAGAACAATAGAGGTTTAATCTTCTAGAAGTTTGGACATGATAGAAATGGTTTTGATTGCTCGCCATCCTATCCCACTTTTCATAATCCCCATATCTACTAAAGTTATCAGAGCTATTGTCATACTGAAATATGTAGATGTCGTACAAAATGTATAAAATAAGGCAAAAAGCTCAAACCGCACCCTAATTCCAGTTTAATGTCCTGTAAAAGTCAGCCTCCAGCTCTTGAGAATTTGCAAAGGCAAGTGTCTTTGGGTAAGGCAAAAATTATGAAGTTTGCCTTTTTTTGAATTAATCTTTTTTGATTACTCTACATAGAATAAATCCTCATCAGTTCTTTTCTCTATGACGTATCATGAAGACACATGAGTATCTTCATGTTGATGCTCTAATCACAAGAATCTGAGCTCCTATTGTCACTATTCCTTCACCAACAAGCACTAAGTTTACATGATCTCATCCTTACCTCTACCTTGGATTTCTATTTTCTTAAAAGTTTTAGCACCTCAGTAACTTCAAGATCACCTCTCCCATGTTAGATTTGGTAAAATCTGGCTGTGTGTTCAGAATTTATTAACCACAGGTAGGCAAGGAGGTTAAACCAGATTAGTCGTGGGTGAAATACTTAAAATGGGGTGAGAGCAGCAGTTTCTGTAGTCACAGGAAAAAGATAAAGCATCATAGCAAGGAAGAAAACATCAGAAAAATGTAACACAGTAAGGATAAACTCATCCCAAACTCAGTCTTGTGAATGTCTTGTAATAGCATAATCTAGTCTGGGGAAAATGCCACCTTCTATCATGGTCTGATCAAAAGACTAATGAAGTCAATAGGAATCACTCATTTGACTTCACTAGGATTTGGATTAGGCTGTTGGGGAGAGAAAGAGATACTGGATAAGTCTACATGGTGTTTGATGGAAACTCCCATCGCGCTCCCAGCCAGCTGGGCGCCAGACAGCTCCAGAGCAGAGCCACAGTTCGCGTGGCACAGAGCCCAAACTAATAAGGCCTGTCAAAAGGCAAGAGTATATTATTTTGAGCTCAGAAGTGTTCTGCTGCAGCCACAGGGCTCCTGGCCAGCTTGGCACTTCAGCCGGATAAACATCACATCTGCCTGGCAAAGTGCTCCAACATCTGCTGGAAAAATCCCACATAAATACGCCCATTGCTGAGCAGTTACAATCACAGCATATTCCTTACAATCCAAAATGTGACTGCGCTGCAAAAGCCCCTAAATATTTGTAGAGAAATAGAGCTCAAAAAATAATTACTTGGCTAATTCTTGATAGTCTGGAGATGATGTCTTATTACTCCACAATGTCAATTGCTCAAGTACTACTAAAGAAGACACTTCAGAAACATTGAGTGTCTTCTCACAATCACACTCCCAAGAGCCGCATTTGTCAGCGATGTCCACAAGTGGTTTCAGGATAATTGTGCTAACCTAATAAGACTGGATGTCAAACTCCACAGAACCCTTAAAAAAAAATGAACGGGCACTTTTAAAATGCAAAATTAGGAGCTTTGGATTGATACTTATACTTTTCACCTTCGCAGCTTCCCTTCCCTGACCAAGAATGTGTATATTCAGTATGATGGATGTTAATTCTATAACTTTATTAAAATATTCATATAAATTCTTATTTTGAAGGGGCTGATTATACAGGCTGTGATCTCAGTGTTCTGATCCCTTCACATTTCTCTCAGTGGATGATAAAGTAGCTCCTTTTTCTACAAATATCCACTGTTACCTGCAGAGATCTATCCTCTGCTTTTAAACCTGATGAACACCGTAAATTTGCGGTTTAGTACCAGGTATTTTCCAGGAGGAAGACCATTGATTTTTGTTTTGCTTCTGGAATATGCTTTTATTTTCTATTGCTCTATCAACTACAAAGTTTTGTCTTGGTAACTGGATATTAGACCATCAATATGCTAATCCAGACTGGGTCTTAGTTTATTTTTCTCTCCAGTGCATAATATGGTCTTCCGATATGAATTCAGCTAAATAATTCTGAGCTAATGCACACATTCTAAAGAATCCCTAAATAGTCAGGAGTATATTACAGACTTTGTTCTCCACGGTCCTCCCTTTCCTGCAGTTCTGGGTCCTGTCTCTGCACCCTCAAGGACAGTTCAGATCTATCCACTATAACCACAAATGCATGACATGTTCAACAAAATCCATTTTGCTTCTGACCTTCAGCCTCACATAAAGAAAGAGATTCACCATCTCTTCTAGGAATATAATTTGCAATTTTTCTTGCCAGTGAAGCAGTAGATACTGGACTGCTACTGGGATAAACGTTAGGAAGTTATTCCCAAATATTTTTATATGTGCTGTTCAGCTCCCTTTAAAACGCACGTCGTGGGGGGAGGAATCTTAAGAAAGCTGCCTTGAGTCAGGGTTGTATATTACGCCTCATATTTGGAGGACACCAAATCTACCCCGCAGCGCTAGGATTTTGTAACACCTTGAGAAAATCAACTGCTCCTCAAAAAGGAAGTCCCATCTGCAGCCACAGCAAAACAGAAATGTGTTACGCGTGGATTTACCAGCCACATGTCCCACACATATGAAGATCACAGATGGTACAGTTCCAACCAAATTTAGGTGTTCTGGGTATTCGCTGCTACGGAAAAAAACAAAACCCACATTAAAATAGACAAAAAAAGTCTGACAAGGAAAGTATTAAACTCAAGCAAAACCAGCAATGGTGGTACAAATGGATGCAAGATCTGATTTTCTGAATTAATGCAGTAGTTTTTATAACTCAGGAAAAAAAGTAGCAATTCATGAATAGCTTGAAAAGGCACTCTCTTTATAAAGAAAACTAGCGGTTTTTAACTACGGTTCATAAAGACAAGGGACCATATTCATTCACTCATCTTTTGAAGCCACTGGTTAGATCAAGAGCAGGGATGGATTTGGCCAGAAGGGTCTAGCTAATTTAATAATAGTTAAAGGAAATCAAGACTTACTTCCCCTAAGTAGAAGAGAAATCTTTCCCTCTGTGACACCCCTTATACTAAATGCAGACTCAGTCAAGTTCATGAACGACAGGCTGCTTAAATAGCAAACTTTTTCTTTAATTGTTAATACACTGTTAATACAGTGCTTCACTGACAGAAATTTAATTACAATTAGAGACTCTGAACATCAGTGGAACATCGGTTTTCTTCTGTTCTCTTCTAAACAGATCTAACAAGGCAAGGTGAACCTGTATTTTACAAAGATGCCTAAAACTGAGTTTGCCCCATAGGGCTGATCAAAACAATGAGATGTGAACCCCTCTCTCACCACCATTTCACCCCATCCCTCAAAAGAGCTAGTTGAAAAAATGGCAATCAGATGAAACACTGCTCTGAGCCATACACCTCGTTCTCTTCCACCCTGCCTTCGGTGACACAGGACCATGGAGATGCCCCTTTTTCAGATCTGACAAAACATAACGGCCTCTCTAGAAACGGATGTTCTCATGGATGGGTCTTAGAGAGGAGAAGCGACTTGTTTTCTCCTGCCTTGAATTTATCAGCCCAAGAAGCAGCAATCAGGATGTAGTACCAGAAGTAAATGTCTAGTGCTTATGTAAATGAGAGGAACAATTATTCAACAGGCTGTAAAAGAGTTTATAAAAGCACAATCAGAACAATTCAAAGCCTGATCTGGCACACAGGATGTGGCACCAGGACACACTTATCGCTGCACAACTGAGCGGCCACGCTCTCATCTTTGACAAATTAGTGTTCCCTGAGCAAGGACAACATTTAACCTCGTCGTGCTGACAATGGGGATTGGAAAATTATGCCCCAGGGAGTGTCACCTTCTGCACAGACTGTGAAAAACCACTATAAAAATCAAGGGAAGTGGGGAGACCCCTGCAAGAACTGTGTTCCTTCAGCTTCTCTAAAGCAAATTAGACCTCTTGCTCTCTGCCTTCAAGGGAGTTTTGCTCTTCTGCTTCAAAGATCCTCTGTGTTAGTCTCAAAAGCTTAGTTCTTTGAAGAAGGCTCTAAAACATTGCCCTTTAAAAAGGGAAAATATAAAGCTCTATATTAAATTATTTTCAACCAAACCCATCTTAGCATGGGCTTTTCCTCCTCACCATCACATTCTACGTTATCCTTAATAGTATCAGTTTTTATTTCTTTTACCCTGCTTTAAACCTCTATTTCTAGAACATATAGTAATCCTAGTTGTAATTTACTGACATTCATTTTTACTACAACATATAACACTCTACAAAATCATTTTATACAACACTTGGGTGTATCTGCATTACGTTTTCCCTCTCATTTTGTATTCTGCTTCAGTACTGTGCAATGCGCAGTGACTGTCAATGGGAGGATTTCCAGTGACTTAACTGAGAGCTGGATAATGCCATTCGCTGCTGGGTATGAGCTTTCCTTTGGTATTTTTACCCAACTCCACAGTATTTAATGTAAAAAAAAAAAAAAAAGAAAGAAAAAAACAACCCAAAACCACACCAATCAAAAATCCCCAACAAACTCTCTCTACTCTTCAAGTAAGGTGTTATTTTTCTTTTTTAAAAGAATACATTTACTTTGTCTGCTGTTAAGGTTGTACTGATGGCAAGGAAAGATTTAAAAAAAAAGCCTCCTTTCCTCCCACCACCTTCCCACTCATTTTATAATCAGGTAGCAACAACTGTAAATTTCTGCCATTTTTCAATAAGAAAGAATAACATCTCAGAACAGCAAATTCTGGGAACCATTTAGTTAGTTCCAGTTGTGATGGGTCTTGTTTTTAATTTTGGAGACCTCCAGTTTAATAATCATTGACAAACAAGGCCTGGTCTTTTTGATCACTATATAATGCATGTCCGCAGAAAAATCTGTGTATCTGTATGTATGCACTGATGGGTGTCTGCGTGCACTGACATATTTATATGCACATCCACTTATACGTTTTTATCCTGGTCTCACACAAGTTTAAACCATTTAAATGGTGCTATTACTTCTTTTCACTTGTTCAAAAAAGCAGTGAAAAAGTATTTACCAAAATAGTTTACAATAAAAGGTGGAGATGCAATAAGTAATCATCTAGGTTGGGACCAGCTTTTTAACAAATAAAAAAGTTGACTTTTTTCAGCCTTCTCCACTACTATAAGTATGACTTACAGCTAAGAACATTTTCCAGCTGTCAGGCTTCAACCTGATATTTGCTACTGTGGAGAATTTTCTGTCAGCCTCCCAGTGAGTTTTTCAGGGGGCTACTAAAGGAAGGTGGAATGGAAGGCAAAACAGATACTTACTTTTGTAAAATGAGTTATTTTTCATAATTCTACAATAAAAATTGACCC
Organism: Gallinago undulata; assembly: GCA_026546715.1. Lineage (NCBI taxonomy): Eukaryota > Metazoa > Chordata > Aves > Charadriiformes > Scolopacidae > Gallinago > Gallinago undulata. The sequence goes on from JAOTQQ010000052.1 coordinate 2,971,430, forward strand.
TCAGGTAGACAATTGTCTCCGTCTCAACTGCAGTAGAAAAATATGTGGTTGTGTGCCAGAAGTGCCCTGACATTGTAAGCTCACCATAAAAAAACGATTCCTGGACTTGATATGCAAAGACTCACAAAAATTCTGATATATACACTTTTTGGGTGGTGACAAGCCAGCTGTGACTGCAGTGAGAAAAGCAAATACTAAAGTGGACAGTAAGGGTAGATCTGCTTCCTGTGATCAGCAGGACTGAGCCACTACCAGAGACAAAAAACAGAAGAAAGAACCAGCTGCGGTCTAACCTCAGAGCATGACGGATTGTCCAAGGAGCTTGTATTTGTAGGACAGAATTGGATATGACCAGTGGTGTGGGAACAAATAAACAACCACCAGGGTCTGACAGCTCGCAAGGTTGTGGCAGGAGGGAGAGGGTGGGTAAGAGATGGCCTTTGCACTGGTGAACTGGAGGTGGGACCAGCATCGAGGTGTGTTAGAGCTGAAATATAGCTACTGTGCACAGACAGACAGAGGGGAAAAAAGTATTTCTAATGTTTTTTTGCCTTATTCCTTCTTCCAATCAACCCCTATGTTTCACACATACTACTCATGGCAGCACATCCTTCTACTGTAGCTCAACAGGTAAACAAAAAAAATTTAAAAAAAAAGGTAAAATGCCTGTATAAACTAATCAATAGAGAAGTGACACTGCTGTGACTGGACATGCCACCAAACAGCACACAGCAACACAGAACCAGTGCAGGGGCCCTGTCTTTCACAACAATTTACACCGGGAGGGTGAAGAAACATCTCCAGTACCCGAGAGGGGCTCTGGGCACACTTAGCTTTTTGCTTCTTGAAACAGGGACCTCTGCAGCCATAGAAGAGATCACCCTCTGCCTTGCAATCATGCAGGGTCAGGTGAGGATAACTCACTCGTGTCCATTAGGACGCTCCTGCTTCAAGGACTGAGAGAAAAAACAAGCAAACCAGGTTGAAAGCAAGATACTAGAGCAGGTCCGTGCATCCACTGTGATTTAGCCTACAAACTAAATACAACACACTGCAAAGGGGAAAAATAAAGAATTAAAATCAAAAACTTGTGCCTTGAGCAAACCTTACAGATAAAAAGCTGGCAACTTTATTTTGGATTTTAAAAAACCAAACCCCAAAAACCCCATTCCTTCATTAACCTTTATTCTTCTCTTTATTAGCAGTCTTGGCACCGTGACTCTGAGCTGAGCCCAGCAGGCTGCCCGGGCAATGACATTTCAGAGACTGGCAAAGCAGCACAGTCCATGTCAGTTCAACACTATCTTGAGTTTTTGTCACTCACAGCAGGAAGAAAGTGGCCAGTTCCTTTTGTGGTTTTGAAAGGTGAATAACAAAAGATAGTGGGGGTGGGAGGGTGGCAGGGAGACAGGGAACTTGATTAGAAAGAGAAAACGATTGAAAAAATATTCCACTGACATTTTGATAACCTGGGAAGCAGACATCACATTTTAGGCAAAACATTAGATTACACCTATTTTCTTTCGAATCAGAGATCTAATCTCTCTAATCGGTCTCAGCATGGGGACCGTAGGAAAATAAGAAGTTTTTGGGTGCTCCATCTTCCTCTTTTTATGAAGAACATTGGACAAGACCATCATAGGTTATTTTAGGGACAGACAGGATGGGAAAAGGAAGGACACAAGAATTCTTTCAGTTCATCCCTTCATCCCAAAATAAGATTCATCACTGAACGCCATCTTGTTACTAGTCTCTCTGTATGATGGTCAGTTCTCACTGGTGAACCTACCATGAAGAACACTCAACTGTCTTTAAAGTGTGTATGTCAAACTACAAACATCTCTATATTCAACTGGAGACAAATGGTCTATCACAAGACTGATTACATTAAACATGTAATATCTGGTTTGGGGTTTTGACTGTTCTGACAGAAATAACTCTACAGAAATAGTTACATTTGTTTTCCAGAAACAAGAAGCTGATCCCAAGCAAGAACCACATACTACAAACATGACAATCCTTGGTGCTTGCAGATTACAGTCAAGACTAGGGAGAAAACGCTGAGTGGAAAACGGGCCTCTGTTCTTCACCAAAGGGCTCATCTCAGGTATGTAAATTGAGCAACTTCACATGAACAACAAGAAATCTGTGGCAAAGTCAAGAATTCAATTCAGATCTCAAGTTCCAGGACAGTGACTTCCTTAATGCTCGTGTATAAATGAATAATAAAAAGCCCCATGTAGGGATGTTTCATATAAAGACTAAATCAGAGCTGTTATGGCTGGAAATACATCTATCAAGACAAGCTGTGGTGCCTGTTATCTGCAACATGAATATTGCTAACTATATTTTAAAATATTAAGAATATTAAATTAATTTGGAATGCCATTATGTCCGATAAACTCACTACAATAAAGAGAAAAAAAAAAAAAAGAGGGGAAAAAAGAAAAAATGAAAAGATTCATTCAGTCAAATCCTGTGATAAGAGAAAAAGACTTTTTTTCCCTAAGGGATCTATTTAAAGTTCATCAGGTCTCATTTACCGAAGGTAAAGGATATGTGATGATGAAGCCAAAGTGAATCAGTCAGTAAGATCGAAATGAAAAAGGTGGTGAAAATATAATATCAATGATGTATAAGTATTTAAATAAAAATATTTTATTATCAACAGATGTAAACTTGCAAGCTTGAATTTTAAGAAGTCATTCACATAATACATCATTCGAAGACTGATTAGTAGCCATGTCATTTTCCAAACACATTTGCACTATGAATGGAAAATTATTGCTTTTAACAGAATTAATTGTGTTGTACTGCACGTTTTCATTTTAATTGATAGTCCAGTAGTTTGGCTGGTTTTCTCCTTTCTTCCATAACAGAATTGCTTAAGCAGACACAAGTGAAGCTCAGTACTTTTGATTAGCAAAAGCCATTGCCTCCAGTGTTTACTAATTGCTTTCTTGTAATGCTGAGAAGGAAGCATAACTCTTTGTATGTAAGCATTCTAGCTTAATTAATGGTCTAAGTGAATTTTCATATGTTTTCAGAAAATACTATGAAAATAAGGTATTTTCTGTCTATAGCATTTACACATATTTGATATATTATAAATGGTTTAGACCTAAGAAGGGTCTCTCTAGCCCTGTTGACCTAGAACAGAGGACCCATGAAAAGATTTTCTGTACGATGTCACACTCCAAAAAGTATCTGCAAGGAATGGGACAAAACATAGGCCAAAACTTTTAAATGGGAGTCTTAGTAAACTGTTAAATTTATATGCCTGTTACATAGGTACTATTTTCCAAAGATTTTCAGTGACTGCTGAATGATAGCTGTGACAGGCCCATTAGTAAGATAAACAGATCCATCCTTAACTGCTCTGACAGTGAGTACAATTAACCACCTTGAGAAAAGGAAAGAATTGTTACTTTCATAACACTGTTTATAAAACCTGGGTTGATACAGCCTCAGAAATCCCTGACTACTACATTCACTCAATGACAGGGACTCGGTCTGCATTTAATACGCTGGAAATGGAGAAGGGTAACACTGAATTATTCTCATTTCTTATTTCCCATGCCGTTTCGATAGGAGTGTTGTGCTGCATTAAAAATCATAGCCTCGAAGGCTGGATATGAACTGACAGCCCTGGGAGCAAGCACCTCCAGGATGAAGAGTCTGAACATTGACCACAGCTACCACTGGCTCGGTGTGAGATCCAACACTGCATCGCTCTCTGCAGTACCTTATTTTTTGGGGGTGACAAAATTCTGTATGTGAACTACAAAGGTGTTGAAAGGAGCAGGAGACAATTCTGAGCAACCCCAGTATCAGGACCAAGATGGGTGCTGTAGTCTGCACCTACCTGATCTAGATGCAACATGTCAGACAGTCTGGACTGATGCTGAGCATTGGGTACGGAATAACCTATTGAGTCCACTCAATCTCAACCAGGATTTATTAAATCAGAAGGCAGAGCTGGCCGTAAGACTTTTCCACTGCTTTTTCCCTGCATAAGAAAAGAAAGAAAAAATTAATATGATGCCTCATTGGTTAAAAGGCTTAGATGCCAGCATTAGAGAGAATAGTTATTTCAGTGATTTTAATCTGCTTGAAGAGAAAAGCATGTGTTCATCTCAGATCCTTTAAGCTCTCTATTTTCTCTTATCCTTCAAAGGATATTTCTTTTTAAGGTTTATTTGCAGTTCACCAATAATTTTTCCTTGCATTGGAAAAGATGACTGCACTTCTGCAGAATGAGAAACATTCTTCTAAGGATAACAGATTTCATTCCCATCTTTTCCTTCAAAATTCAGAGATGGAAATGAAGAATTACTTTTCCTGGGGGATGAAAATGAAGAGCCACATCTCTTGATTGTCCTGAACGTGCCGGCTACAACTCCATTTTCTAATCTGATACCAAAATTACAGCCTTCTATAAGTGATATCGTGATAACATCTCCTCCTTTCCTCTGGGCTAAGCAAGACACGTCATATACCAGCAAACTCCTGGACCAGTGCTTCAGAGATAAACTAAAAGGCTACCAAAAGACTTTTTTTCCCATTAGGTTTTGCTGATAATGCCAGTTATCAAGGTGTCCATAATTACTGTATTGCTTCTTTATACTACCCTAATTTGTCTTTTTATTGTCTTTTCCCTGCTTGTACCAGATCACATCTCCTCTAGCATGAATGCCACCTGCTCACCCCTGTCTCAGCAGGATGGAAGCTGGTTCCCGGTGAGGACTTGGGGACTATGAAGTTTCAGGAAGCAGCAGATTTTGAGAGACAGATGCTTTAGAGAAGGCAACGGTTTCAGTATAAATAAAGAACTGACAGGTGATACAGAGAGAAAAGCCTGTAAAAAACAGGAGACACTTGAGAGGAATTCAAATGAAGAACCAGAACCAGCACACAGATCCTGACCCAAACTCTGGTGACATTGAGCACGACAGCTCCTGTCATCACCAGGCTGTGGCCAAAGAGTGCAGATGACCCAGCTGGATTCAATAAAGCCTCTTAGAAATACTTCTTACAGCAGGAAAGAAACAAAAAATCAACATCATTAACAGCTGATTAGGGCTTGCAGGGTTTATACAGAAAGCCCACATACATTTCTTGTCTTTGACACTTAATATTGCCTTTCATACATCAAAAAATCCTCCCCTGTATACACATAAAAATCACTGAAATCATTACAAGAATCTTTAAATAGACTGAAACCTGTGCTGAGCTGTTGAAGCAGAAATAACAATGGAAGCTCCTACTTTTCCCAGACAAAGCAAACCATCCGTTTGTAGGAAAAGTCACCCTCACTTTATATGAAGAGAGGACAGAGAGAGAAAGAAGCAAATGCAAAGCCCAGAACTAGTGCACAGGATGTGGTCAGCCCCATCTGAACACAAAATACCTCTCGGCGCTGCAGTACACAGGGCCTTTGCTCAATTTAAAGCTACAGGACAAACAGGCTGAATTGTAAGAGTCCGCGGTAACAATACGCTTGATCCACAATGGAGAAAAAAAATAAGAGCAAGAAATACATATTCCAGTTGTTAACTAAGAGAAACAAAAGGCAGTCTGAAAAGCTAAAATTTCCTTAATCATTTTTCTCTCAGTGATTTTTTGACCAAATTGCATAATTTGCAACCCAGGCGTTTTCCCTCAAACTTCCTATCTTTGAGTAGGAAAAAAAAAGTTCGTTATTCAAATTCTGAAAGAAGGATGTCAGTTGCTTCAATTTCTCTTAGTTTCTAAACATGTTTTTGTGACTCTTTCACTGTTAGGTTTGAACAAGCCTCTCCTAACTGTAGGCCAGCTCCATGTGCCAGAATTCTGGAAATCTTCCCCAACACGTTTTTTTTTTTTTTCTCAAGGAGAAAGCCAACACCACAGGCTTGAAAGTCACCAGTTTCTGTGAGAGAGCTGAACATGCTTGGTCCCTTGTGCTGCTCCGCCCAACTCAGAGGCAGAGACCAGTTATGACAGTTTTCAGATGACATCTGCTTGTTCTTCTCTACTCCTGATGGGGCCAGAGGTCTGCCCATGGCCTCAGTTCCTCCAGCCTATGTCTCTGTCACTGCCTGTGCTTTGCATTCGAGGTATTAAGTCAAATAAGTGTTGTTTTGCCATCTGTAAATCCTCTTGAAAGCATTCAATCTGCAGCAGGAGCAAGGCATTTACCTGTCTTGATCCTATGTGGGACAGTCTCCAAGCTGACAGACGGTGCTGTCTCATCCATCTGCTCTGTCACCAGCTCCTGGGAGGACGGTGCGTGGATGGAGTACTTCAGCCCATTAAGTAGCCAACAAAAAGCTGCATCAATTTATTTACTGCTTTACGGATATAAAAACCAGAGAGAGACTCAGGCTTTCCGTAAATGCTACCCCATGAAAATACGGGAAGAGCACGGTCAATGGGAACCCTTGGGAGGGCTCTTCACACGCTGCTGTATGACCCACCTGTTTATCCACAAACAATCTGTGTGTTTCTCCAGTGAGCAGAACATTGATCTCTTTACAGGGCATAAAAGAAGAGACTCCCCTGGTGCATCTGCAGACTTGGCTACATTCCACTTCTCTGTTTTTCCAGAGATGCACAAGGCACAAATGATGGATCCAGCACAAGGAGTATCAGCTGACAAAGAAACCTCTGTTTCCAAAAAAGATTCCTGCAGACAAAATCCTGCTTATAAAAACCCAATACAAAAAAAAAAAAAACATTTTGTAGAAACTTTCTTTGTATGTGCTAAAGGATACGGAGTATTTCACCCCGTGAAAACAATACTGCAGTTCGTGTATATATCTGCATTTATCAAGGTGTGATATCCCAAAGCCCTTAAGTCTGGAGTTCCTGTCCCACTAAAAACAAAAACAATGACCCTCAGTAAATCTGCCTCTTCTAACTCACTTACACAGATGGTCTTGAAAATTCAATTGCCAAAACATGGTATAATACAAGTGATTAAGGTTTTTAAAGTGTGATCTTCAAATCAGAAGTCAACACTAGTGCTCCAAAACCATGGTTTATGGTTATGGAAATCTAGCTAGAGAGGAAAGCAAAGGGGTTTGGATTCTGAAGGAATTATAGTTATTTATGTAAATTAGCACTGCAGTTATTATTTTTAAATCTTATTGTACACTTGTCCCATAATTACCTCTACTTGCTCCCTTCAAAGATTTCAGTCATTGAGTTTTTTGTGTGAAATATACCTTTAACTTCTTTTGCTCACTCTAAAGTAAGTGAATGAATGACAGAGGAATATACTTACGTTGGTAGAATACAGTGTTCGTTTTCCCCAAGCAACCATTTATAGTGCTTGCAGAGACTAAATAAATGAGATGGGAGGATGGAGAGTGCTTACACCTGTTACACCTAAATTCCAAGTGAGCTTCGCTGTAGAAGCTGGGTTTCCAGGGAAATGAGCATCCTACCACAATACCAGGTCATTTTTCTTGTTTCAGATGGAATGTTTACAAAAATATAGTTATAAATAAAAATTATGTAAGTTACAAAATAAATATAAATAAACACATTCTATGCAAATTATTCTAAGAGGCAATGAAATTCAATAGCTCAGATTATATTCAACACAAGAGATAGAAAACATTTCCATAAATGCAATAAACATAAAGCTTCCTGCATACAAAATTGCTCTTGTCTAAAAATCCCCCATTCCATACAGAGACCATACAACAAGACAAGTTACATCTCAAAAGTTACTGCTGACTACGCGGCAAATACTCCTGCACAGAGCCACATTTTAACACAGAAGTAGTAATAATTCTATAAATATCTTACAGGTACGTGCAACCTCGCAGGGTGCCTTCCAGACCCATTTCCCTTGCTGGGACCATATTGCACGCAATTTATCTATAGATATTTGCTACATAGAGTGAAAAGACAGCCTCAGCCCATCACTTACCAAGACATTCCTCTCCTTGGAGAAGAGGAACATGACAACAGCCACTCATAGGAGGAGAAAAATTTAACTGCTAAGGAAAGGAAATAAAGGCAGAGATTATACCTCTGGTAAGAAAATCTCTAGCAGGAGACTACCGTTAAAAAAGAATGCAATGGAAGAGAGTAGAACCTAAACTGTGCAAATTCAGATTTAATAATACAAACATTTCACCAAACCCATAATGACTAGCAAATGCAATCTCTGAATATGGTGGGTAGCCCTATTTTACTTGATGAGAAGTTTTCAGATTAACTAACTGGTACTGATGAACATTGTTAGAAGTTCAGGATCTGAGGACAGCCTTTGGTGAGAGGGAAGAACTTCCAGAAGCGAAAAGGGAGGCTTATACCAGGGAGGGGAAAAAAAAACAACTCTTCAAAGCCAAACTTGGCTTATCTTCTCCTAAAAGACATCAGCCATAATGGACTGAAAGCAAATATTACGAGGTGAGATCCTGCGACCTCCAGTACACAGGAGAACCGACTACCCTGTCCCATCAGCCTTCTCTGGCCTTAACATCTGCGTGTGCATGAATTTATCAATTTAGCAGTAACAATAACTCTCCTTTAAAAAGTCTCCATGGAACATTTTAATTAGCTTGGTCTTACGGTTTGTCTAGAATGCTTCTGATAGCACAGCATACACTAAAGCAATGTTATGAATGCCTAAAAATATAAAATCTAATTATGGTAGCTGTGCAACTGGAGTAATGAGAAGCAAGTGTGACTGATAAGAAGTGAGTCAGCAGGCTAACAAGCTGAATCTCTGTAGTTCAAAGGACTAACGGAGGTCTAAACGAAGCACCTGTGGTATTGCTTGGAGGAAGATACGTGGACTAGGAAATAAGAACATATAGCATTAAAAAAGATACGGGATGAACTGAATACATGGCAATCCTAGTTATTAGAGTAGGCACTTAGCATATGGATAAATTAAATAACTAATAAGAATGTAGAAGACTGAAAATGACTGCTAAGAGAAATACACTTGATGTAATGAATAAGAAATTACCTGCTGTAGGTAAGACAAAATAGCTGCAACACTCTCACTTCTGGAGTGACACCAGCTGAACCAACCCTTTGCAGAAATTCTTGCCACCAACCAAGACTGTTGGCCAGTGAAAGACCAATGCATTTTCTCTGTTCCATTGGACTTTCCCAAGATCATCAATTACTGACTAATTTATACCCTGTGAGAAACAATAAAAATCATAGTTTTAGTAATAAATTTATGGTTCTTAGGTGAATGAAAACTGTCGTAGAAGAAAGAAGTACTACATTATACACAAGGTGGCAACACCACAGCAATGTTTCCACTAAGTGCTTCAACCAGCACATCACATCAAATCTGGGCCTAAGCAAGACTCCACACAGCTTTACCCTCCCTTCCACCTTTGCATTCTTTCTCTGGGGTTACCATACGTAAGCGAAGGGAACTCTTTTCTATCTACATACAACATAGGGCGGGATGAGATTTTCTTTGCTCAGTTTCTTCAAGTTGCGTTAACGATAATGCTTCTTTCCTCTTTATACTGGTCTCTTTAAAATATTTCTCATAAGTTACATAATCAAGAAATGAACATTATTTTTTTTTAATTCTCAATTTGTAACACTGAAGGTCTTAACCTTCGCAAGTATCAAAGCTGTAGAACAAGTCCTATTTAACAATATTCAGTACCCTGCTGCCTCCACACTGGTATTTTTAGCTCGGTGATGATTTTTCAACCTGTCTAAGTTGTCATCCAAGACATGGGGAATACCAGAATCAGTACATTTTGATTTGACAGTACCACAGACTGTTTTTTAAAAATAACCAAGGTAAAGACTTTACAGCATTGTTTGAAAATACTAAATTTCCATAGGGATCAACAGAGGTGCTTCTCATATGCGATTTATTCACTGAAAAGTTGCATGGGTTTTATGAGACTGTTCACCTTCCTGGTTAATAGAAAATCTGTACTTACCATGGCAACCCCTATATCGGATGGTCGTACAGTAACATTCTTGAAATATACCATGGATTTCTTCAGTCTTCATAATCAATCTGGTCATAAATGTCACGGTAACTTGTCATTAAACTTCCCCCTCCAGCAACTCAAGTAGTTCTTTGATCCTTCCCGCTTCTCCGTCAAATTTTTCCCTGCGCACAGCTGCAGCGTTCTGCAAACTGCCTTTCCTCAAATCTGTCACCTGCTGGGTGGGTAAATCCTCAGTGATGCAGCATATAATGCACTATCTAAAGACAAAAAGCAGTTTCACACACACCTACTGGTAGCAGCAGCAGTGATCGCTTTAGGAGAACGCTGATGACCAAATGGAAGTCAGGACGGAAGAAAAGGAAAAATCTTCAAGTTTAATATCAAGCTAAATTATTTGTCTGTGTTCCTCATACGACTCCTTGGATTTCATTTGAGTTTCAGTGGCTGACAGGGAGAGATGCTGCCTCTGTGAATAAAACAGACCTCTCTCACCACCAGCATTTGAAAGGAATGCCCTGTGCAAAGTGAATTAACGAGATGGGGTAGAATCCAGATTTCATCAACTCCTGTCCGTCCCGAGATTCCCAGTGTATTGTTGGCCTAATCCTTGCTGCCTTGTACCTTAGTAATCTGCACCTTGGTGCAGTGTGGGTGTAAAATGCTATCACCTAAAAATAAGTAATGCATTTACATCCGCTGCAGAGAGGGAAAAATGCCAACAGAACGGGATACAAAGGGACCTTGGAACCAACACGTATTTTGTACACATTTTTTGTAAGCTGGAAAAGCCAATACATGCAGCCAGAGGTGACATTTTGCTAAGAGTGAAAGTTAAGTCAGTACAAAGGAGGGTGACAAAAATAATTAAAATTATCTGAGTGAACTAGGAGCTCAATGAATAGCTTGCACAATTCATATGGGAAAAAAGTAAGGTAATGGGGCTGGAGCAAAACACACAGAAATGGAATATATTCTCTGTAACAGCACATGTTACAAAACACTGCATAGGAAGAGGTTAATGTGGATAGCACCCTGAAAGCTTCTTCTGAAACCTCTAAAACCTTCCAAACAGTATGTAGCAGCAGTAAAAACAGATTCCATCTGCATAACCAGGGGTAACAATTAAAGCCTAGACTACAAGAAGTATATAAGCTATCAGCAAACTCCTATCCAAAACGTTGGATTCATCACATCTGATTCTTTTCTACATTATTTTAAATTTACAGCAGTGTCATGTTATCGATTGCAGCACAATTATACTGGAGCCAAGCCAGAGCAATTCGGGAGAGAATTTTTTTGCACAGTACCCTTTCTACAGACAACTCAAAGCTAGCCTAGAGCATCAAATCCTTACCCTTACGTTAAGGAATAGAAAGATTATTAAATATGCAAATTTTAAAATTTTCTTTACTATATTTAGTCTAGTAGTACTGAAACCGCCCCAAGTTCACAGAATCTAAAAGAAAGACACGTTTCAATGACAGAAAAGAACAAAGTTCCCAGCTGCAGAGCCTTGTCTTTGTTTGGATCTTATAATTTAAGGAATCATTTTCTAAAATTGCCTCTTGTACAGTAAAATGACAATGATTAGGCTTGCTATCTTCCAGCCTCCTGCTGTGCAAGACACTCACTCGGTGGGCCCGGGATACAAAAGTAGCTGCTTTACAAATAATAACATGGCTTAACTATCATTTAATAGCTTCACAAACATCATAGTAGTTACAAAACCTTTGGAACGAGGACAACTAATTTCAGCATCTCAGTTGTTGTCATGTTTAATCACTTTCTAATGCTGGTGGCTGTTTTGGTTTGTTTCTTTGTTTTTAATTGCTGGAAATTTTTAATTCCTGGTTCAAACAACTTAATTTCACAGTTTTTAGATTAATCAGTGATCACTTGAGGGGAAAAAAAATGATTGAAGTGCATCAGGATGTAGCGTGGAGAATCAATGTAGTATCGCAGAAAAGCATTTAAATTCTACCTTCCTGAACAATGTGCCTTTAAACTGTAACACTTTAAGGGAAAATTGGGTACATAACTTTCAGGGATTCTTTGTTTAATCTACAGAGCTGATCTTCACTGCCAGAACTAAGGATATGTCAGCTCCAGGGCTGCTGTGCTTAAGGGGTAAGAAAATGACTCCCTCACTAGAACAAAAGGCATCTCCTGGTTTGAAGGTTTCATTTACACACCAGGGAAATTTGCCTGCCCACCTCCTCTGAGTGCTCTGTGCAGTAAAGTCTCCTTTTGGAAACCATAAAAAAAATGCTAAGCACATTATTTTGGTGAAGGAGTTCTGAAAAAAAACATTAGCGGGAATTCACATGCAACGCGAGGATGTGAGCTGCTTCAGAGAAAAAAAGGAATTTATGAAGAGTTCTATCCTGTTCTGTTTTCCACCCAGAATTTGCCCACTTGCACACACAAGTAGGTATCTTGATGGTAACACCGAGACCACTGATGATGTAAGATGAATTGCCGGGGGGGTGTTTGGTACCCAGCCCACCCAGACACCCCGCAGCAGCTCAGATCTACCTGCACTGAAAGAGAAAGGAGAGCACAGCATCCCACCCTCATCAACACACACCGGCTGCTCAGATTGATGAGAGCTTTAGAAACTTTCATAAATAAAGCCCCTAGGCTTCAATAAGTTAGGCAGTCAAACCAATGGGGTTTCTTTCACCCCTATCTGAATGCAAATCAAGCGTTTGCCCCAATACATATTTGTGATTTCCCATTTCCTACACGCTGAGGAATCCTGTGCTTCCTACCCCATCAAGTGAGGCTGTGTCTAGCAAACATCATCCATCCAACAGCTAGGAAAGGGGATTTGTCAGGATCATTCGTTCATCTCCTTGGCATTTCTTCAATCACAGAATTTTACAGCTGGCTTTTTATTTTACTGTCTCCTTAAGTAAAGAAGAAAATGAGAAAAAATTTCTTGTGGTTTTGGTACAGTACATTTATTTTTTAAAATAAATGTTTACCTGGGCTTATTTGCAGGTCCAACTCTGAATTCAAACCCTATCCAGCCATTATTTGAATATGAGTCAATTAATTCCCCATTCTAAACTTCTACTTAGTTGCAGGACTTAAATTAGCTATAATCCAACCAGCATCAAAAATAATTGTAAACGAGTTCCGAGAACACAAAAATACCGAGAACATTTGGCAAAATCCAGAAACTCACAGATCCAGTTCTCAGACTAAACCCTTCCAGTACAGGTAGAGCATCCCTACTCCTGTGATAAAAAGATATTAAGTGCCAACTTGTCTTCTCATACCGTTAGTCTCCATCGCCAGCACCAGTCCTTTTTCCGACGCTTTAATATTGCTATTAAACAAGATTACCTACATAAATGCATCATTGTTCAACCCTTACCAAATTGAGCAGCAGGTTCAGCAAGGCAGTAATGCGTATGAGACACTGACTCATTTTAAATTATTTTTTGTGAGATAACAGCACAGAACCCTCAGCGGGCCCTTCTCCAAATAAATTTCCGCATTGAAACATACCTGGGGATGCTCAAACTCATAACTAGAGCATTCCATATAATAGAGGGAAGCACAAAGGTATTTAATGTTTTACTCAGTCTGAAATGAGTTGTATCGGATGCAGCTATAGGGAAATCAGCATCTTGGATTCTTATCTCTCTGTCAATGGCTTTAAACTGGTCCATGTCTGCCTATTTGCTCTGATTTGATATTTATCTGATCCAGGTCAGAATCTGACCTTGTGGGATCATATGAAAAGTAAAGCAGCCCAGAATTTGCACCTGACTAGTCTCTTTCTCTCTTTCATACCCCTGTAAATACGCTTATGTTTAGTCGATATATTTTATATCCCTGTAATTTTAATTCATAATTTTAGTTTGTTGCTGTCATGCCTATCAGCTTCTCCCAAAAATGCTGTAGCTGTTTTGACACTATTGTAATGTCATTATCTTGATGCACTCTTTCATCTTATGCTGTAGGTTTTATAAAGCATAAGGCAAATTGTTTTGACTTGACGCTGAGAAAAGCCTAAAAGCACCAAAACATGTGCAAGGAATTAATTCTATCATGGAAAATAAAAGCTGTTACCCACTACTCCAGAATTATCTTTATCCCTGAACTAGAAAAGTCCAGCATACCCAGCCCAGCTGGGGGGATGGGGGGGGGGGGGGGGGGGGGGGGGGGTATCTAGGGTACAAAGCAGAATTCTGCATCTCTGCTTAGCTTCTAATTCATTTCTGAGCTTATATATGCTCAAGGGAGTATTTCAGTCTTAAAACATAATTCACTGAAGACACAGGAGATAAAAGAAGCTGAAAGAATATTTTGATGGAATATTTCTCAAAGGGAAAATTTGTTTTTGAAGGTCTCTTTTCAAGTCTTCTTTAAACCTTTTGGTCCAATGCATTGTGCTTTTCCGTAATTTTTTCCCCATTTGACTTTCACTCCCGTTTTTACAGGAGTAAAAAATAAAGTAAAAAATAAAAATAAAAAAATCTGGAGAGAGACAGAGGAACAAAAGAGGCCACAGGGCGTCTTGAGGATGGCAGAAAGAAAAGACAACTATAGAAGAAAGAGAAAGGTGGTAATTCCAAGAGAAGTGTGCAGTTACTTACCATCTTCATCATCCAAACCCAAAGTACTTAAGGGTAAAATTCAGACAAACCATGACTCTGAAGTTGCTTGGATAGAAAATACATTTTTATAGACCCTTAAGCTCTTTCTGGCATTCCATCTTCTGTGCCTCCAAACCACAAGTATCTATACAACTTCCAAATGAAAAATCTAATCCTTTATTGTCATTCACATTTTTAAACTGGCCGGTGGGAATATTTAGCTTTCCTGCTTACATCCCATGTTTCTGCTCCTGAAGCACTAATACAATTATTTAAAATTGAACTGGTCTAAAAATAGTTCTCAGAGTCCAAAGCAGGACAGAAATATTTTTCATAGGGATGGCTAATTACACAAGAAGAGCCATAAACACCCAGCTACTTCCGAGACTAACCTGAGCTGGGTCCCACATCCCCGTGTTTTCAGCATCTGTCTCTCCAGGGTTCTGAGTCAGGGTCCCCCATTCTGACTCACAGTCCCCCATTTTAGTTGGAAATACAGTAGCCCTAGTTTTACCCAAACATTGGATTTTGGCACTTGGGTCTACGGTAAGAAGCTCGTAAAGCCAGATAACTTTGTCACAAAAATAAGCAATCCAGGCTCTGCACTGGGCAGCCAAGAGCTTACCTTGAGGGCGTGCGCCCCCTGCTTCAGTCAAGACTTCTGGATTTTCAGGACACCCTTTTCCTCCAAGGGTCAAGGACTCCTGTTCATTTGGAAACTAACAAACATATAAGAAAAAGAAACAGGGAAATTTTGATATTTTAGTATTCTTGAAATTTTGTTCCCAAACAGTTCTTTTCTCATAGAAAAGAACTTACCATTTTTAGAACTTTAGCTAAAATTGAATAAAATTCAGAAACTTTAAGGTTCAAAATAATTTGTTACGCAGGCATCAACTCTTCCTGCTCTTCAGCAATCAGTTTCACGGCAGGTTACTGATACACTGGCATGATTAAGCTAATGATGAAATGTAGATAGTTTCTTTTTTTGCCTATATACTTAACTGCAGAAGGAACATGTGATAGCTGTAAATTATTTATTATTTGGAGGGGAGGGGATGGCAATCAGTAACTGTGGTTTGTGCAGATTATCTCCCTTTGCTTTGCTAAGGTCTGATGTGAGGAATATTTGATTACTTTGTCACTGACAGATGCTTTTCAAACCTGTCTGTGCAAAATCCATGCAAGACCCATTATGCTTGAAACAGTGCGTAAGATGTAACAAATCAGCTTTAGGACCATATTGTGAATAAATTAACATAGGTCTTTCCTTGTAAGAGTAAAGCAGACTCTCAAAAGAGGAATAGTCAGCAGTAACAGGCAACAGTTTAAGTGATAATCTCTTCTTGCAAAGAGACAAGTTTCAAACAAAGCACAGATATAACAGGAACATAATGGAACGGTAGAAAAAAATGTAGATCAAGTGTAGAAAACCTGTTTCTTTCTCCTTTACAAATTTTGACTCCTCAGCAAACACCAGAAACGCCACACGTGTCTGTCACACTGATGCACAAATGTCACTGCTCATCCTCACAGGACTCCATGTCCCTTGTGCCTTACCAGACGGAATGTTTAGGCAGGTCTCCATCCCCTGAAAGCTGGGACCACCTTGTCTCTTAGTAGATCCCAGTAATGCAGTACAGAAAAGGTTCCTTGGCTGAGGAAGACAGGGAAAGCTGCAGCACTCAGTCTGCAACTCCTCTGTGTGAAAAAGTCCACGTAGTTCCAACTCCCAGGTGTGAAAATGTTCTTTCTCCTAACCTTAGACTGATGTTTCTTCTTAGAAAATAGACTATGGGACATATCCAATTTTAATTCCCAAGTTTTCTAAGGAAGAACAGATAATAGAAAATTCTGGACTAATTCTGCTGAGAGGTTGCATGACTGAGTGGTGTAATTCCAAATATTCATAAATAATGATTTACTAACATTTTACTTTTGCTAATAAATTGCTAACATTTTACTAACCCAAGAGGAAAAGGACAGATAAGTCACAAGGAAATCCAGGTTCCTTTTCAAATTCCAACAAAAATTTCTACACCCACACCTCCATTTACCCATTAATGACTTAATTATTCTAAATTACATAATTATATTTGTTCATTATTTTCATTCTACACAGTACCACTAAAAGAAAGCCTTGCTTGCTTATTTAGAAGAATAGCTTAAAAAGTTTAATTGCGTACAGCAATTAGATCTGGAGGTCTTTCAGGCAGCATATGACTTGCATTCTCAGAAGACAGTGAAATTTTTCTCAAATAATGCTAATTGGAATTCATTTTTAAGTTATAAACAAAAGTATTTCCTGTCACTGCCTGGAATAATATAAGTAAATTAGGGTTACAGTTCCAGATCATGTGTACAAGAATTAATAAGTAAATAAACTTCATAAAAAACTTTATAAATAATTTATTTCTAGTGGAAAATAATGTTTCAACACACATTCATAGTTTAGTTACCAAGAATATTGCAATTTTAAAAGAATATCGAGAGAGTGCTGAAATTCACATATTTTCATTATTACATTTTCTAAATGGAGAGCCCTTGGGTTAAAAAACTGGTTTAACTTCTTGGAATTTTAATAAATTTTTCCTTAAAATAAAAACCAAACAAAATATTCCAAATCTCCTACCACCCCACAATATTTCTGTTGGAAGAATTTGCAAGAAGAATTAAAATTTTCATGAGTATTTCACACAATTGAAATCTTCTTGCAGTCAATTGCACCAGTGCATTTCAAGAGAAATTAAAGATAGATTTCAGTCTGAAAATATATAGAGGATTAAATGAGCAGATGAAAAGCAACGGGCAACGACTACCATTCAGCTGTTTTCTCACAATTTACAGAGCAGGGACATGAGACTGGTCAAAAGTGTTCTCATGATACCATGATATTCTCTTCACATAGCTGTTATTTCTATATAACTGTTGCTTTTTTTTTTTTTGCCTTTTTTTTTTTTTATATATAACTCCGATATTTCAATGTAGAATACTGGAGGATGAGGGACAGAGAAAGAAAACAAGCCCTTCTACTTCACTGCAAGGCTTTCGGGAAACTGTAGCATGAATATTTCATACCCACAGTCTCATCTATACGCTCAGCTTCCCAGCTGACACTATAGTTTCCATGATGTCCTTATAAAAATGGGAAATGCAGAGCACAAATATAAAGCCTTGTGGACTTACCTGGTCAAAGCACTGCATCAGAAAACCCACCTGTGAATTAAGTTTATGAAAGGAAACGAAGAAGAAGAATCTCAGCAACATTTAAAAAGAAAACCCAGAGCATTCAGTTTTGCATGAAAACTTAGATTTTTTTTAGAGATTTAACTCTTTAAAAGAAAAAAAATATAAATAAATTGTAAAAATTAATTAACAAGCAGGACTTTCAGTTTAACATTTCTGACAGCCTGTCTTAAGTAGTAGCCCTACGCATTTTGTCTGCTCTATGTAAAGCAGAGACTGATCTTGGATAATATGGACAGAGGCCAACTTTGACCCGACTGAATCAAACTCTATCTAGTATGTATAAAAATTAAGATATCCCATTACATTAATAAGGAAATACAACCAGGCTAAATAGCATAAAAAATATTAACCAGGAACCACATCCACGCATTCGCTGCAGAGCTCTGACCAAAAATATAATATTAACTTAGATTTAATTAACACATACTAATGCTTGTATCTGTCTCTTGATTTTTCACAGGAAGCATTGCAAAATATCATTAATGTTCCAAAAATAGATGCAAGTTCAGAACACCATTAACTTGAAGAATGTAATTGGTCTAACTATTCTATGAAGTACAGCAAAATGCCATTTTTTAAATAAGTTTAAGAATGAAAGACTCTCTTTCCAAATCTAATTATAGATATTTAAAGGTGAAGCAAAGGGAAGCAGAGATAACACCTGTAATAGAATAAAATATCCCTATTGGTATATTCAACACATGGTAATTATCAAACAAAATGAATTTTCATTAAATAGTTAACGGAAAGAAAAGGCACCTTATAAATTTTGTTAGGAAAGCTGAATATCCTTATCATACGTGCTTCATCGTAGCAATTTAACATGTTAGTTTTTATCTGACCCTGAAGGTAGTGGGTCAGATCCTTAAAATAAAGGTTGCTGCCACTAAGATGAGCATTGCAAATACAGCCTTACAATATCCCATACCTCTCTCTGCTTTAGCCTCTGATGCATCAGGAAAAGAGCTTTGGGGCTGCTCTATGTTACGCATCAACATCTCCTGAGAAAATTCTTGTACCCAAGACTGTCAAGTCTTGATCTTGCCAAGCCATATCCAACACTGGCGTGAGGATTTTACACACAGCACTGTTCTACATCTACCTAGTGAAAACACACACTGCTGCTCTTTTCAAACCTGTCTCAAACTGCATCAGAATTTCCCAGGCGTTTTATACTCATAATTTTTTCAAAATATTTTAAGCCACTTAAGTGCCTGTGAAATAGATTGTCCTTGAGAGGTGAAACAGGGTATGTAAGTGTGGTACCAATCTATACTTAAGATAAAGACCAGTATTCCTGTCTGTACAATTATTCAATATTCCATTATTCAATATATCAATTATCCAATATACAATATTCAGTCTGTATAAATTTTGCTGACAAATTGGAAAAATAAAGAAAAGTTCTTCTGGAGTATCAAATACAAGATACAAGTGAGAAGTGAGCAGATTCCTGATCATAAAGTGTTGTTTCAGCAAATGCAGAACAAAATCCCGGTTTTGAAAACATAAGTCTTTTATATTTAGATGTAAAGAATACATATATCGTACGGACAATTAATTATTAAGGTTGGCATAGAGGGATGTTTCATCATTTGATACCTTGAAAATCTTCTTTTCTAGCTCAATTAAAAATTATGGGCTTGATGAAAGAATGTTTTATCAAACTCTACTGGTTTATGCTAAGCAGGTTGTCATGCCGGATTATTTTAGAAGGGCATCTGTCATTTTGAGTCTGTCAAAACCTCTGTGTCCACACCACATAATGAACACAGCTTCAGTGAAATATTCTCATAATGCCATATGGATTCTAGAAAGCACCCATCGCCGTGCTGCATCAGATGCTCGACACCGTAAATCCACGTTCTGTTGACCTTGGGGTTTCATTTCGTCAAGAACCGAGTTTGGCTCACTGACATGAAATAAGACAAGTAACCATCCTGAACGTAAAAGCAGTACAGGTGCCCCCTTCGCCTCCCTCCACCTCTGTTGAATGTAATTACCTTGAGACTTTCCAGATAACCTTAGCAGAGAGTAAAAAGAACAAGATGTCTTAAAAAAAACCCAACAAAGTCCTTCCAAAAAGATCTGTAAATACCTGGGCCTTTTTGATTTACAAGTGCCTTGATGTATTAAAAGTTTATACACGTTTACTCGCAAAAGTTCATTTTACAGCTCCGAGTAAGCTCAGGTCAAGCTGCTTTGGAAGAGATTTGGACTCAAGTGAACCAGCCTTTCAGGCTGCCAAAGATGAAGATATTCAGCATGGTCATTTCCCCAGTGGGTCTGGGATCAGCAATGAGTGGAGAAGCAGAGCCATTCCTGCCTTAACATCTTTCGACAGCAACAGTCAACTCTGCAGCTGAGAATTCCAGGAGCTAGGAAAGCTCCCTACAGCAAAGATGTCTTTCTGAACAAATGCTTTTAGTAGAAAAAGATCGAAAACAAAACACAACCAACAACAAAATGTCCTAAACAAATAAAAAAACCAGCCCACAGGCTTTAGCAAGACCAAAGTACCCAAATCTCACCTGGACGAGTGCACACAAGAGCAGAGGAAAAAAGGCCAAAAAACAACAAACAATTCCCACACTCAGGGAGTGAATAACTAGGACTACACACTCATTGCATTGAATAAAAGTGAAGGACAGTTTGTGTTAAATACCTTGAGACCTTTTGAAAGAACTCTGTTTTCATAAAAAACATGCAAAAGACTAAGGGGAAAGGGTAAATGGGCACAGAAAGACCCCAAAATTTGATGTACAAACCCAGAAATCGCAAAGCCAGCCTCTGAGCAGTATTTTATCTTTAGAAAATTCCAAAAATCACTTTAAGTGCCTAACTATTGCTCAGGTCATTAGACAAAGTACTGTGTGCCAGATAAAACTGTCTTCCACAAATCACTCCTATCAGATAAGAAGAGAAAAGGTAATGTCCAGAAAGGGAACTGCAGCAGGTTTGAGAAATGAAGAAAACAGACTTCCAAAGAGATAAAAATGAAACTGACATTCAAGAAAAAGTCATTATTAATTGTCTGAACTCCCAGATCTTTAGTGATCATTTGACAAACTGTTATACCTCAGGAGGTCACAAAGCACGTCATTGGGAAGGTGCGTGTTATTATCTTTATTGAGGAGGTAGTGAGGCTGACACACAGCCAGTTGAAGCAATTTGTGTGACTTTGCAGTGCAGGTCAATGGCAGGGTGAGGGACGGACCCTGGACTCCCACGCCACAGCACTTTTCACTAAAATGCTAACCCCAATAAAACACTGACGAACAACTAGGAGTTCCCAGTGAACCACCACCAGTTTATGCAATCTATCTATCAAAGCTATCTCAGTATTTTTTTTCCAAATATCTGAAGTCTCAGTCTACGAGTTGCATCCCCAAAACCATGTGGAGATCAGTGAGTTTTCACATTAGATCAGTAATAGCATTACAGTCACCCAAATTGCACCAATGTTTTTGTTAGGTATGGTTTCAGCTCCATATCCAGATCTAAGATGCTTCATAAAACTGCAACACGGTAACCCTCTACTGTGCCACATACCACAACTCAGCATAAACAAAGCTTTAAGACTACTATAGTTACTCTAACTAGACTCTCACAAGATAACTTTAGAGAACAAAGAAGGAAAACATACATGAAAGGACAGCGCTTTTTGTTGTAAATTATCTGATTACAGCTCCACTATAAATCTGGGAGCTGTACACAGTTTCCCTGATAAATATGCCTGGAAATAGCCAGAAGCAAGCTGTACAGTGCTTTACATCATCTGTTACTATCAGTTACTAAAACCAGATGTCATTCTGACAATGAGATGGCTGAAGGTGAGATACTGTAGCTCACAATCCCACAGAAGTTTCCTGACTTACCTTCAAGATGTGCATGGTGTCATCGAGTGTGTTGGAAGTGATTTGTGTCACAGCAGTGTGGTGTGTTTTACAAGGGACAGTCAAGGACTCAAGTAGAACACCAGCAAGAACTTGCTTTGACTTGATGTCAGTTTAGATGAAATTAAGAGTACGTTCAGCTTATGAAAAAAAGTGCAATTATCCCAAGAGAATTTTATTCTACATTGTGAGAAGACATGTAATTAGAGTCTTGCTATGCCTGACTGAACTTTTGGAACTTTCCAATTTAGATTTGATTACCTGATGATTAACAAAATTTCAAATTTCAGTTCTGATCTTCATATTTTATAAGTAGGAACAATTTCCATGACTGTAGAAGAACCTCAGCTCTTCCTGAGAAGAAGCAATCACTCAAGAGGAGCAGAAAAGCAACGCTATTCATGCCCCATGCTGAAAGCAGCAGTACAGGAACTGTCAGGACCATAACCATCCCCATTCATAACCTCTCTTTACAAATGGGCTAGACTACTAGCTCTAAAATATGCTTCTAGTATCATTCTTCTGGTGGATGCTCCTCCCTCTGGCTCTGGAGGTGCTCAGGAAATACAGGTTTTCCCTCAACTTTTTATTTCCCCATAGTATGTCCCACCCTGTAACAAAATCCATACCTAAGAGGAAAGAAGGTTCAGCCCCGCATTCAGATGAGCCATAGACTTCTGAGAACAAGATCACTGCTCTAAGTAGTGGCCTGCAGGGCACCCTTATGTTTCCTGCATCAGGAAAGTGATAAACTAACCCAACAGCAGACAGTGGAAAAAAAAAAATCAGCCTAAGATAAGTTACGACACCAACCGCTACACAACCCTCATTAAATTCACACAGTCAAGGCTGGCTAGGGAGCACCAAAGGATTTAATGCACAGGAAAGGACATATCCCAATCCATAAATACATAAGATAAATGAAAAAAAAGACAGTCTGGTAAAGGCAGGATGTGCAGAGTGCTGGGGTAAAGATGGTAAGAAAAAAACAAACGAGTTTTCAGCAGAATTTGAAAGGGAAAATGGTAGCTAGACATAGAGCAGACAGGAGAAATACCAAGAGATAATGATTAATATCAGGGCCTCAAAACAGTAAGAAAGGCTCAAGGGAGCATAAAATGCAAATGGGTGAAGTTTACCTGATTTTTGGTCCTCACTGTGTAAATCACGGAAACCAAAATGAATTTGAGAGAAAAACAGGATGTGCACTAGTACTTCAGATGGGCAGAAGAAAGATTGAGGCAAATCATTGTGCTTTCTGTCATCTATCCAATGGTGTTACACTGCTAACAATGGGAGAAAAGGAGCATTTAGTACACTAGAACAAAAAAGAAATCTAAATTTTCAGCAGTAAAAGAAAACTGGAAAGGGTGGATGAAATGGATTAAATGGTTCGCCTTTCTTTAAAGAATGCGGTAAATAGAACTGAGAACTTCCTGTCTCTTATAGTGCATTATTCTTGTAAAATGATTGAAACAATTTACAAAACATGGGTAAGTTTTGCTTTTTGCTATGAATTTCCTTTATGCATCTTATATACATGAAGGCCTCACCATGCTGTGAAGGTTTGCTGGGGAGGGCAAGAGCTCCTTCCTTCCCTAAAAGAAACACTACTTCATGCTGGCTGCTCTGACTTCGTTTTAAAATTTGTTACCTGATCACTGAAGAAGAAAACGATACGAAAAACTATCAACACAGAATATGGAGCACAAGCAACAACTTTTTGGTCATTACCACAGGTTAAATCTAGATCATCAAGAGACATCATTATTTTAACCATTATTATTATTCCCACCCCCTTATGTATTTATGGATTGGGATATGTCAATGCATTCCTGTGCGTTAAATTCCCCTAATTAAATTAAGCCCCCCTACCCCCCTTAATGTTCCCAAGGCTCCTGCAAATGATGCCAGACTTCTGGCGGTGTCCAAGGCCAGGATGGATGGGGCTTTGAGTAACCTGGTCTAATGGGAGGTGTCCCTGCCCATAAAGGGGGTTGGAAATAAGTGATCTTTAAGGTTCCTTCCAACCCAAACCATTCTTTAATTCTGTGATTCTACCTGAGCCACTTACATCCCAACAGTGATTTAAAAAGCAAAGAATGGGAATGGAGCATGACTGCGACTTTGTGCATAGGGGGACTGATGTGGAAGAAGCGTGTAACAACGAAAGAATGATATTCTCAATTTAACAACTGACAAACCATTCGCTAAGGAACACACAGATGAACATAAGCATCCAGCAAAATCTTTGAAACTCGCTATGTTTGGAATTGCAATGTAACATAAGTTAAAAAAAGCCAAGAAAAACACAAAAGGTAAATCCTCCTCATCACACTGCCTCTTTCCGAAGACTGGTAACTCGTTATGTTGTGTTTTCTGTGCTCAAATGCAGAACCTGAAAAAGCTACTTAATGTGCAAAGAAAGAAAAAGGGTCGGGGTTTTTCAGCTTAGAGATGCTGAATGCATCATTTGCTATAAGACCTAATGAGGATTTCAGTTAGGTTGGCCCCTGCAGGATTTTCTGGAGTTTGCCAAAGTGAAAAAACAGTAATATATATTAATGAGTAACTCCAAGGGCTTGGATAAGACACATAGCTCAAATGCACATGGAATAATACCACTATAAATCATATGTGGGAGAGTACATGTAAAACACCCTTCCAGGAGCATAACCTGCTTTGTACAACTTCCAAGACAATCCTATGTCTAGATATGCTTTAAATTAGACTTCCTTGGAACTTGTGAGTTTAAAAGATACGACTATTACCTGCTTAAGCATACACAAGGATACCCTTATAAAACAAGGTGTAACACAGCAGTAGCAGTGCCTGCCCAAACCAGGGCCATCTGGAGGACTGTGGCTATTTTACAATAGAATTGAGTGATCCTGTTTGCACAGGATCGAGCCAAGGACACTGGAAAATGCAGCAGTTGGAATGTGGCCCCACGGAAACTTCAGCAAGATGATTCCCAGCTTAAACAAAACACTAGCTGAAAAGATGAACTGCTACCAAAACCCCACCTCCTTCTGCATTCAGTGAAACAATACTTAGTCATCTGAGAAAGGGCAGCAATATGCCTAGCAGAGTAAGTCAGTGATTTACAAAAGGTGAAATACAGCTTTTATCCAAATAAACAAAACCCCTCCCTAACAAACAAGAGGCAGAATTTTGATGTCATAATAGATCTACACGCGCATTATTCTTTCATTGAGTCCTTGCACAGCAGACAACCAGATAACTTGGAAGTAAATAATGGAAATCAGGCCCATTATACTCCTCTTTAAAGACCTTTTTTTTTTTAGAGACACTTATTTTGCATAGTACCATGGGAAAAAATTATGTCCCACTGCTCCCCCCTTATTTTCATATTATCAACTGGAGGTTTTTATTCCAGGGAGGGGAACAGAAAGAGGAGGAGGCAGCTGATAGGTTGGTAATTTACATATCTATATTTCTTTTATACTGCAAGTATGTTCCATTTGTCCTGAAAATATGTAATGATCTAAAATGGGGACAATTTTAATGAATTGGGTTCATAATATTTCATATCTTGCTGCCAGACGCTTAGTCAATCAAACTAATGTTATAAAGGAACAGCCAACAGCCAATTTTGACATCCTTTAAGCAGGTCAGTTATAAGCCAATTAGCTCTACCTACTTGGTCTCCAAGGTCTGAATAAAATATAGCCCATTTTGATTAGAAGCACTACTTCCACCAGCGTGCACATGTCTTAAAATAGACTGCAAAAAATATTTAAAACCCCATGGAATTGTTAAGGAAAGTCTCGATCCTACTGAAGTCAATTACTGTAATACAATTTCTTCCGACTTCTCACAGATTACAAGAGCTCCCAGATTCACACAGTGTCATTCCAGTTTTATTGGAAAGTGCAAAAACCAAGTGCTGCATTCATCAGAGCCCTTCCATCTGTTAAATACAACTTTTCTGCAACGTCAGATAAATTGAAAGCATCAATCCTGAGTTCTGCAAAATTCCTTGTGAACTAACTTCAACAAAAAGGAAATCACCGAGAATTACATTTATATATTATCACACATTCGTTCCTCCTATTTATTTTAAACAGAAGTTTCACTGTCTGGCCCTCCTTGAATTTGAATGGTTTGATGAGAAATACAGTTATTAAAACTGTGTACAATAAGCCTCAAATTATCTCAAGAATGAACTTCACATTAACTTAAACTTATTCATAAATATTTTTAATTAGTCAATAAAGGTTTTTTCTTGTTAATCATGTAATTTTTAAGAGCTGAGAAAAATACGGATGTTTTGCATCTCGAGAAATTACTGCTTAAAAAGTGGGCAGGTTATATCCCCTCTCCCTTAATAAGATATAAAGATTTTGTTTGGAACCACACTCATGAATAGGAAGTGCTAGACAATTCCTGTTTTAGATGTATTTCTATATACTTCTTGCCAAAATATTCCTGTTATTCACTGCAATGTATACCTATAGTAGATGGTGAATTCTCAGAACAGATGGTGAATTTCAGATCCGATTTAAAAGAAACAAACAAAAGCAAACACAAAGAGAATCCCCACCAACACGAACCTCAAAATCTCCAGCGGCATGCAGAGAATGTGTCTTATTTTATGGAGAAACTCAGAAACTTGGCAAGACCCTTGGAAATCAAAATGCCTCTGGAATCTTACTCATATCTTCCTTCTACTCAAATTCTAAAGCACTAAAAAGACTTGGCGCCCAACCTCCTTTCTGGGCAAGAGGCTCTTTCTCTGGCAGTCTTTGGCTAACCAGCCCTACTACTGGGCTTACCTAGCCCTGAAAGCCATAATGAATGGCTTGGAACTTGTGCTCTTTGTCTACAGATAAGCCTACCTATTTAAAAAGACTGCTCATTGCATCCTCTCCACTTAACTGAAGGGGCAACCTGAAATGGCATCTTTCAAATCATCCAATAGGTCAGAAACTGAGCTTGAAATGAGACTATAATCTCCTGTGTGCTTCTGCAAGGACCTTGTGCACCACGCAGCACATCTGTCGTACTTCTAAACACGGCCAGAATCAAAAGCTGATCGAATGGAATAGTGCTGCAAGGATCTTACAGAAAGAGAAAATTTCATGAGAGAGTAGTGCTAGTTTAGATGCAGAAGCCTATCATAAAAACCTCATTGGCTCATGAATCAAGAAAATAAGATTTTTCTAAAATATATATTTTAGAATTTTGTGCACTTGGTCTAACATTAACATCGGGAAGAATCAAACCCTGCAAGGATAGACTTTTGGCAGCTTTTGCACTGGTTCTAAATTCCACCCCTCACCTGGGCAGAGCCAGTGAAGCACACAACAGCAGAGCTCCGTCTCCTCAGGTCTCACTATGATTCACATCAAAACTCAGTGCAGTAAAGCTGCAAACTACATGCAGTGGTTACCTTTTGTTTCTTTTGTGTATGCAACACATCGGCAATAAATGAGAAAATTTTGGATTTCTTTGTTTCTGCACAAGCCAAAAGGATTTTGTCAATATTTTGCTAAGGGAAGTGTGGGAGAGTAGCAGGAAGAAGCCATTGAACAACATATTATTAATACCAGTCCAAAAGAAAAAAAATATTATGGATAAATAATTACTTGGAAAGAGATTGCAATACTTGTTTCACATATGGCATATAAATGTAGATCAGTTGTGAAAATTTATAAAATAAAATTCCATTTGTCTTGTCTAAAATTCATACCCAACCCATGGGATCTTTATTAAATGTAAACATTTGTGTGTGGAAAAAGAACCCTTTTCTCTTACTCCCTAAACCAGTATATAATCTTCCTGCACTATGTGTCAATTTCACAAAAAAATTTAAGTTATTGAAACTATACCAGCAAGAAATCCAGCCTAATACATCATGGTTGCTACTGTAATAAGACAGTCAATGAAAAAATTAGGAGAAGGGAGGTGTTGGAGGGGGTGGAAAAAAAAAGAGGAAAAAAAAATCCACTGCTAATAATCCGAGGGCATAAGCAGTAGCAACTCCAGGATTCAGAACCATCTATTACTGCCCAACCCCCCACATTTAAAAAGACTTATGAAATATAGAGGGGGCCTGACATGCAGCTATCGTGAATGGCACAGCTTACATGAAGCCAGGTTGGGGTGTCCAAAGGTACATAGGGCCAACGTGACTGTGAACCCAACCTAAGAGATTTCATTGACAAACTGGAATGAAGATCATACAAATCAGCAAGAGCGTAATACGAGGGTTGAAAAATTTACTCATGCTTGGGAATGTAAATAAGTACTACTGGAGTAATTTAAAACAAAGTTATGGCTGTTTCATACTGTGAATACAGAAATATTGAAACCTCTTATCAAGGAAACAAGACTACAACTTCCTTGATTTAATGGTTAATTATACTGCAGCTAATTATTAAAACTCCTGATAACTGATGCAGCAGTAGCAACTGTATCTGCCTTCTGAAAATGCAAATGTGCCATAAACATTTTCTGTAATGTACTAGTTTTTCAATTTTCAGATGATTGCCTGTCCTACGTCCATTACCCTCCCGCACTTCCACTGAGCTTTAATTAGAGTTGAAGTATGTCTTGATTTGCTGATTAAACATCATAAGCAATTTAAAAGAAAGGGTCATCATTTTAAATATGCAGGAAACCACATTTAACTTACTTCATGAAACATAGCATTAAATTGAGTTATGTATTTTTAAAAAGAGAAGTTCTGATCATTTCAAAGTATAAATTACTTCTTTACTTAAGCCTGGAAAAATCTGAGCTAGTCTTGAAAATGAACCAAGGGAGCAAAGGGGATGTAGACTACAGGAGAACACACATGCAATTTTTAGTCAGAGCTGCATGTCCTGTAATAGGTGCATAATGGCTGGAAGGGCTGGAAGGTGTTCATACAGTCATTATTTCCATCCCAGAAATACCTGCTTCAGAAACTTAACCTGCCTGTCTACCCTGCACCTTTGGTCTCCAGCACTTATTTTCCTTGAGGATTAAACCAAAATCACTTGTGAGATTGCCCATATAGATACAAAGGTATACATATTCTAACCCCTCTCTTGCACTATGGAAATGTAAGACATGGCCACAGTGGTTTTTTCTTGGTCTGCAGGAGAATTCTTTAACATCGCACTAAATGTTTTTTGTTAGTTGAGTGCAAGGGAGCTCTGGAGCTACTTAATACAGGTGTCTTTTTTCCAAAAGGTTATTTGTTACAAAGAAGTAGCTGCTACCTAAATATTTATATATTTTTCACTGAAGATTCTTTCATAAGCCACTGTTTACTTTTTCTTAGCAATAGCTGTCATAGCATCATTTCATTAGCTCATTAACTTTTCGCTACTCACACACACTCAACAAACACTGCAATTGCTGGTGACTGGGCTAATACAGAAAAAAACCCAATCTTTGTAGAATCAGAGATAGGGTAGAAATGAAAATATTTCACACACAAGTAAACTGACATGCTTAGAGAATGACCGAGCATTCAAAATTTATTACTTCAAATTTAGACACCCAGTTTCCCTTCCTACTAAGAGTTATGTAAATGCTTAAGTGAAGAGCACTAATCGGTGTAAAATTAGCTACCCTTAGCTTGTGCAGAACTGGGGTTGTGCTCTGTAGTTACACAATTACATAAATTACTTGCTTTTTAACAGTCCTCAAGTCACTTATTTAGGTATCTGAATGTACCTACAGGCACATAAATTTGAAAGTGTCATAATAGATTACCTAAGGCCAGACAGTGAATCAATGTCTAAGCTAGAAGAGGAAACCAGGAATCCCAAGTAGCTGCTGAAAGACAAGGTGACACTGCTCAGCGTGGAAAAAAGATATTATTCCATTTGCAACCTATCCAAGTATAAATCAGTTCTGCTCCCCAAACTCTGATTCTCCCCTTGAAATAATCTTAAACACGCTGTGTATTCCTTTGCCTTCATTCTTACAGAGGGAGGCTGTGGAGGGATTAAAAGCACAAAACCCCAATTCTAAAACCAGAAACATTCTCTAGTAGGATTAAATCACTTTCATTCTTCTTGTAGTAATTACATTGTAAATAAGACTATGTATAGTATCAGCTGAATTATTTAAACGGTTTAATTAACCTGAGAAATGCTTATAAGTAAAAAACTTATGGGAAACTAACAAAGTCATTTTGTAATTAGCACAGAAAGTTAAAGTTGTGCCAAAATTACCCACCCCACCCACCCCCCTGGAAAATTTCACATATAGAATAAATTGTGTGTAAAACTTCTTGGATGTGAAAGTAAAGGCAGAAGATGAACCACTTTTCAAAGAGCAGAACTGCAGAGAAGCTGTTGTAAAGGGTTCGGTCCCTCTTTCCCCACCACTGCAACAATTATTCCCCCAGCAGGCATCAATGGAGTGAGGAAACTAGAGAGCTGGGAACTGGATGGCAGGGAATCCAGCAGCTTCAAGGACCCTAAAATCTGCCTTCACATTATGCTGAAAAATTTGTCAGACTCAACCAGTTTCCACACGCTTCAGTTTCAACAAACCTTCATTTTAAATAGAGACACAGGCCTTCAGAAAATTTCCAGCCACTTTAACAGTAGCTGCTTCTTGCTTTTTAGGTAGAATATAAAGTCACTTTAAGAAGAGTTAAAGCTGCTATGGCTCTTCATCACCAGCTGGTGCCATGTGAACCGTGAAGTGGTGAAACCTGGTCACTGCCTGAGTCTGAGCTGTGAACTTCCATGAGAACTCAGTGACTATTGATTCGGGGGATGAGGGGAAGGGAAAAAGAGAATAAATTATTTTCTGCTTCTGAATATCCCAGGTATTTCTAGTTTCCTTTGCATCTGAAATTACTCCTTCTCAAGTCAGACCCATGACCCCGCATTCTGGCACCTGTGATTCCTGACAGTGTCTGCCCACGACCAGGAAATATTTCTGGATGCGGAAACACGTAAGACTTACACAAGATGCCAAAGGACTATTTTTGGCATTCGAAGAACATCTCAAAGTAAATGGAACAACAGCGATTTTTACATAACGCTGAAGCATCATTTCTTTTTTGTGTGTTACATTATGCATTTTCATTGGTATCTGATAATAGCAAGAGATTGGTAAGCACACTAAATACCAAGTCTTTAAAGAATTCACTAGGCTTTCTATACATCCCAGGAGAGATGCGGAAAATACTGCTTCACCTTCTAGAAAACTTAATGTAGTCTGTAAGGTAGGACACTTGAGGTACAATCTCTGCATTACAAAACAGCACATTTGCACATTAGGCACCGCCACCGCTAGAGCAAGTAGCCTCAAGGTGAAACAACCCACTGCTGCTCGGAGTTGAAGCAACGTGTATGAATTACAGCAGGAGATAAGCCGCGCTTCTCCGGAAGTGAACCGATGACCCTCGCAACACACCGAAATAAATCAACTACTGACTAATAATAACGTCTCTGCAATTCCTAACCTTCACCAAACTCCATAATGGATAAAACTTCATCTCATGAAATCAATGAACAAGGGAACACCTCCTAAGTGTTCTTGGAAGTTATGCCTCTTGCCACCTTTGGAAAGTCTATGCCGGCTAATTAAAATAGTTAATCAGTGCCTAAGCAAAAGCAAAGAGAACATCACCCTTCTTAGGTGGGAATAAAAATCCTGAAAGTCTCAGATGGCAGACATATGAATGCACTCCAGAAACATCAGTGTGATTTTCACACAAAGAACTTAGAAAGAAGTTGCATTTGTATTAAATTAGGCATCAAATCATACAGAAGGTAAACCATTGTCATTTCATGGAGGTAGGAGTCCACCTCAGCTCCCACCACACTTCATTGCCTATCCACAGTTTAGTGCCAGCTGTGACACTGCAATTGCAGGGGTGCCTTTTCTACTTCTCAGTAAATCTGTAAGAGCCTTAGAGGTTACTAACATGATACCTTAAAGGAAAGAACAGATTCACTCAGACGCTCTACAAGTGATCCGCCTGGCCACTGTAACTGATATTTTTATTTAAGCACAATGGGATCACCAATAAGAGAAAACATGCATATCATGCTCCAGAATCCATAGCAGCAGCCTGAGACCCACATGCACGCTCAAGTTAGCCATTTTAAGTGGGCTAATTTCCAATTTAAAGTAGTGCCAAACAAAACGGATGGGTCATCTTTGAACACTCTTCCCCTTGAGAGATTTGTCAGGTTTGGGCTGTATATCATGCCCTCGGAACACACTGGGGCTCCCACTGATGTAAACTGCATGTGCAGATGGAAGGCAACTCATGGTCCTGTGAGATAAACTGCTTGCTCTTTCATACCCTGCAGCACATAGTTCGAAAAACCAATCTTCTTTCCTTACTGGAATTCAAAACTGCAGTGTCCATAATGAGTTGGGTATTTTAATCACATCTTGCTCCTAGTCTCACTCACGTTGCGTGTTATCAGAAGTCCTATTTAACTGATTCTACTTCAACAACAGCCAAGCTTCCTGACCTCAGATGTCAGATAGTGCAGTCATTACAGAGCTGAAAGCTCCACGAACTTACCAGGTAGTTCAGAAAGCCCAGGGGAAATGGAGATTTGGGTGATGACACTGGCTCCTGTGGTAGCACACCACTCTCCAGAACATAAAAATGCAGGCAGAGCTAGGCCTTAAGACAAACCAGAGTATTTGCAGTCCCTGTAAGCAATTGTATTAAAAAAATAAAAAGAAAAGAGAGCTCATCATTGCCAGTAGCATGATGTAGTTGCCAACAGAGGACTGCTGGATGGAACCATCCAACTGACTGTGCTGGAACTGCTTGAGAGCAGTCGGCTGCCCCGCTCAGCAGAAGCACACCCACAAGACTGACAATAACAGACATAGACAGTAAAGAAAAGGAGGTATGAATACATCTTTCATCCTGTTAATTCCACAGTAGATACCTGTTGAAATCTGAGACTAAATTTAGTAATAATATAAAGACTACCTTCTATATACTAGACAAAAATCTAAGGAAGCAGCTTTGTGCGGTCTCGGGAGATTACAGCATTTAAATGTGGTACATTTAGCTTTACAACTAAAAGTCAGAACAGGTCATGTCCATAGAGCCCAGTTTTCAGAAAACAGGTATTCAGCACTTTCAAGGAAATGAGGTATAGTTCAAAGTATCAGATCCCAGCAATTGGTAGTCGTGTCAGGAATTCCTGGCCTAAATATTCTTCTAGGCAGCCATGGGCCTGTTCCATTGCTTTTCAGTATCTGGTGCCTTTTTCATCCAGCATAAGGAGCCTTCAAAATCTCAAGTAAGTTTCAAATGATTTTGAAACCAGGACCAGGGAGAAACACTTGAGTGACTTGGGGGTGGTGGGTTTTTGTTTTGTTTTGTTTTGGTTTTAAGTGTAATGATGACAATTGCCATTTATCCTCTAGATTTCCTCTTCAAATCCACAGGCAGTCATACAATGGGCTTCTATCAGGTGGGCTTTGACCTACACTTATCTTAAGTACGGGACACCTTCAAACAGCCACATGATTTCACAAACAGCAAGAATCCAGATAGATTTACATTAACTTCAGATAAAACCCTTTTATAAACCAAACACCAGTACTTATGGGATTTGTTCATCGCCATTGCCAGAATGTCCTGTACCGCGCACCCTGACTCTGGCTGTGCAAGCTAAATTTGCTGTGATTAGTAGGGCTGAAAGAAAAACGACTGCACTAATATTCAAGCTGTTTGAAGAGAGGCTTACTGCCCCCAAAAGAATCATTTAATTATAACACACCATTTTCTTTAGATCTACATATAAAAGAGTTAATTTGCCTAAGCATGCACCAATGGGGCTAATGGATAAAGGTTTTTATTAGGGATGTGCCAAATGGTTCAATAGTTATTTGAATACTGCAGAGACCTCTCAAACATGTAGCTTTGGTGTGCAATAATTCTGTTCAATTAATGGGTTTATTTCCTTCACAGATATTCTTTTAGAAGTGCTCCATCATCCGTGCAGTGCTGTTCAGAGACATGTTGTAAATACTTTCTCTTTACTGGTAAGTTCTGAGGACACAATGCTGGTTTTTCACACTGCTGTACTTGATACAGGAAGAATGAAAAATGTACCAAATTCTCCTTGGACACGAGGTAATTGGTGATAATTGTTTCATTGCAACCAATGGAATCACATCAGCTTTAAAACAACCTCTAGCCCTCTTCTCTCCATTTCAGCATGGAGATCGACACGGCAGAAGGTGGCACATCCAGAAACCCTTCCAGCATTAATTACCAGAGATAGCCATTAAAATAACTCTAAATCTCTTAAGAGTAAATGCAGCTCTGATAGCTGTGCACAGTTGCTGAAACCGCATACCTCCACATACCTATTCATTTAAAGTTTTAGTAGCTGATAGTAATCAAAAAAAGAGCAGTAAAGACTCTTGGTCTCTGCCACAAAGGCTTCTGCCAAGAGGCACCATGTCTGATGCAGCTGGTAGAAGCACGCAGACCGCAGCCCCACTGCAGGACACAAATAGAAACAGCAAAATTACAACTTCACTCATTACAGTTCTCCTGATTTATGGGCTAGGTTTTGAGACACTGGTTTTTGCACAGCTGTGGGATCAGTTTTTATGGTGTAGCATCTCAAAAGAAGTTGAAAACAAGCGTGATGAAGATATTGCCATTACCATAGACCAGCACGCAACCATTTCAGAGAAGAAATTTCTCCATTTAATAAGAATATTTGAGGTTTGCATAAAGTTTTCGTCATCAATACCAGCATACCTTGCTACATTGACAAAGAAATG
Source organism: Gallinago undulata (assembly GCA_026546715.1). Lineage (NCBI taxonomy): Eukaryota > Metazoa > Chordata > Aves > Charadriiformes > Scolopacidae > Gallinago > Gallinago undulata. The sequence continues at coordinate 3,005,882 of JAOTQQ010000052.1, forward strand.
ATATCCCCAGTAAAACTCATATCTGAAGGAACACTACAGAATTGAAGGAACCTGCCATTGGAACACCTGAACAAAGGCAAAGTTATAATATGCAAAGATACAAATGCATAAAGGATGCAGGATATTTACATTTAAATTAATCAGACATTGAGTCAGATTTCAGTGTCCATTTTTTCTAACTGTTGTACCCTTTTTCCTTCAAGTTTCTGGATAAATTTCTATTACCTCTTCAGTATTACTTATGTATCATCCAAATGAATTTTTCAGTATATTCTAGAACAAATTAGTCAAGTTCAACCTGATAAAAGATGCAAAGAGCTGGCTTATGGGGGAAAATTTTTCCATAAACACTGTCTTAACTTCTCACTTGAAGGCTGATCCAGAAACCCTTGGGTTAACTAGAACCTGAATCAGATCCTTCTCCTTGCAGTTTCATTTCTAATGTAGCTTTCCCAGCCTGACCAGATCCCTTAAATACGCTTCTTAAGGCACTTCTTAAAACAAAGGAATCCTTTCAAATACCAACCAAATTGCAAAAGATGGCTCTCATAAATCCACTTAGTCTCTTTTAAAATGCAGAAGCTTATACAAACAACGGGAAAACAAAACAGAAGAGAGTCAACCACAGATGGAGGGGGGGAAAAAAAAAAAAGCTATTCATCAATTTCCGTGATTACTTTAGTGGTCTCATGGCACATGCGCTTTAGCAAGCCAAGAGTAAGCAAAACTGCAGAAGTGAATACCCAACTGTATAAATTCCAAGCATATAAGCAAATGAGCATATTTTGATCTCATTTGTAAATTAGCTCTGTTCAATAGTCCTTAAAAGGATTTCTGGTGAACTGTATTCCATTATTTGCATACTTTCAAGCCAGTATGATTACACTGTGATTTAAGACCTCCCAGGGACTTTCCAGCAGTGATGAGCCAGAGGACAGTATTCTCTACTGCTGTTGAAAATCCTTGCCTTTCCATTAGTCCTGACTCCTCCTCGAAAGTGTAGAGGAACTGGAAGAAAAGCGTCTTCTAATCATAAACAAAAGCCTCTCTGATATGGAAACAACCACCCACTCCCTCCATCCCCCTGGCAGCAGAGCAAGTATTGTGTCTATGTTCAGAGACCTTTGGAGATCTCCTCCAAAGCCATATCTCCCCTTAGCTGCTACCTTTCTTGCTTCCGGATCTCAATTTTCTTTTTTTGACTATTTTTTCTTTGCTTTTTAATTACACAGGCTTCCCAGTAAGCTAACGAAGCACCAAACTTTCCTAAGCTACATGAAAAGACTTGCTGTGAAGCACCCATTGGCCTTAACTGCCCAGCAAAGAAAAGGAGGTGCTATCAAATAAATGTCCCTGAGCTGCGTCTCTCCCAGGAGCAGGAAATACTGGAGAGCAGTATGACACATCACACCTACTCCATTATCTGGCTATTTAATGAGATTTTTTCCTTCAACTGGGATCCCTGAACATTCCTGTATGTTTTTCAGTTTAATTTCTGAATCTTTAAAATTACAAAACAAACATCTGGCATTTACTCATTTCATGTCCAATTACCTGTATACGTAAATGTAAAAAAATACATAATACCTGGCATATCCAAGAAATCAAAATGTCTTTCTTCACCAAAACCAGACAAGCTATAGAAAGGCACAACAAAGTACATTGTACATATTAACAGACATCACTGAAGTTAAATTGTTCACTGAACCGTCTCCTTTGTGATGCCCACTTTGTTTCTGAACCCTCTTCCTTTCTTTAGTCCTTTTCCTTCAATATGATCTCTCTGTGCTATTCCACTGAAAGGGCAGGGAAAAAAAAATGTAACCTTTATCCAGATGGTTTATTTGAATGGCAGAAAGCAGCAAGTTTGTACAACAACTAGACCTTCTTAGATGGTCTTAAGGTCAACATCTTCAAAAGCATTTAAACACCTGTCTCCCATTGGGAAAAAAAAAAAGAAGTCTGGTAACTAAATATTTATGCAAAGCTTTCTCTAGGCACTATGTATTAAACTGCTTTGTCTGTGTTACATTACAAAGACACATTAAGCCTTTATGTAAAATCATTTTTCTTATTGAAAGGGAGCTTAGCTAAGTTATAGTACTTGAGAATTATCTGCTATGAGTTAAGTTACCTTTTTAATGATTTTCCTTAGTCTTTAACAAACGGAGTCGAAAATAAATACTTGAAATGCTGTATGTGGTGTTCCTCAGGAGTTGGTACTGGGAGGGGACTCTTCATTTGCATGAGGCTCCATGATGGCAAGTTTCCCTCTGAGATGCATTGGCAGCATTTTCTATATGATATTTTGGAGCACAAGTGTAATATTCGTTAACAATTAACAACATAAAGGAGATGGTGCATACACCTCTAGCTAGCTCAAGTCAGTACCTCCATTTTGGTGCTTTGAGTTGGTTTGTTTCTCCCTTCCTATTATTCTTCACTTCTCCATTTCTGAGCGCTGGGATGTTTTTCTCTTGCTACTAGCACAATAAGAAGTGGTGAGGACAGAAATCATGATAACAGAAGACCATAAACATTATAAAATTTACATGGTGACATTTTGGCAGTGGCCATATGACTACCTAATGACACCTCCAGGGCTTCCAGAGGTTAGACCAGTCAGGTTCTCTGCTTTTTATGGCTATCCAGGGTAGAAAAGGTCCATGAAGAAGGCACCTTGCTCTTTCTCTGGCAATGAACTTAACAACTTGAGATACAGAAAAAAAACACAAGTTCCTGAGACTGAAAGTAATCATCGGTGTTTGATACTTCTGAAATTGTTTTCCTAAATTATGTGATGAGAAGACATAGATATGGCTTTGTCCTGTTTACCCTTCCTAGCAAGGATCTCTTACCTCTGAAACAACAAGGGCATCATACTTAAACAGAGCGACTCTTTCAGCAGTTGGAATTGAATACCATTGAATACATTGACCTTTACAAAGATTTAAAAATAACCTTGAATGCTGTCTTGCATTAGCTTTCATTATTATTCAATTGCATCTGATGAGCTGGCAGTAATTTCCACTTCTGGTTGCTATTGTTTCTTGTGGAACAAACACTTTCTCATATCTACAGGGCAAGTTATATATGGAAAAGTGAACAAAAAGCTCCCTGCTAAAATTCAGATAAAACATATCAGTACAGTGGACAGCTAAGGCATTGGTCAGACCATCTCATTTACCCACCCTCAATACAATTTACACAAGTTTCCGATAATTTTTCCTATTTTTCCTCATACAACCCAATATGTTTAAAAGCATTTATTTAATCAGAGACGGATTTTGTACATACATGACAGAATTGAGCTATGTGTGTCTGGAAAAAAAAACAGCTGAAAATTACTCTAACTCAAATTCTTTTAAGGATTATCATTTTGAGAATGACATACAAAACAGGTTTTCTCTTTGTTAAAATTTGTACGGGAAATACCTTTTTTCCCCACCTTCCACTCTACTTAAACTTGCACCCCAGTTTGTCAAAATAATTTTACTGTACAAATGGGTGAAATATATTGCTGTGACCTGCTCATTAGCTACTTAAATACCTTCAAGAATCAAGGACTGAGCAAACTGACTATTTTAAAAAACACATCACAACGTAAGAGTATCCATTATTCTCATTCCATCAACATTCACTATGATTTATAAAACACAATGTGTGTCTCAAACTAATGGTAACTCCCCTCCAATGGTAATTCCCACCTAGATATCCCACCTCTCTCCACAGGTGTTCAAATACATGGAAGGTAGCAAAGCCTGACCCAAAAAAAGCCCCAAAGAAAGTCTTTCTGTGAATTCATTCACAGCCGCATGTGAAATCCTTAATGAAAGGTGTGATAAAGAAATATTTTTTAAAAAAAGAATAGATGCAAAAAAATGTCAGCTGTTTCCATACTTTGTTTTTTGTTTGTAACTTTCAAGTAAAAACAAAAGGCAGAATGTACTAATTTTTCTTGATCTGACAATATATGTTACAAGGATGAGAGAAGAGAAGCAATGATGGTTTCAAAGTCATATTTACTTCCCTGGTGTAAACAAAGTAAAGTAAATACAAGTAAATAGATTCTCCTCTAGCAACAAACAGTCTGATCAGATGTTCTGAGTTCAGTAAGACTCTTGCAAACAGCCCTAATGGTCTGCACTAAGACCTTAACAGATCCCTCAGGTATTGATTAGTCTTTAATCAGCAAAGGTATTTTCTGGTTTACACACATTCTCAAAGAGGAGAGCTTCAAATATAGATAAACACTCATTTTTATAAACTACTCAGTATTAATAATTCATTATAGTGCCATCAGTGACCTAATAATTCTTTTCTAACTCTTATTGTGGGGATGTGAAGCTAGTAATAAAAACTTTCTCCCTGCCAACAGTGCTTGGGAAAATAATTATGCCTCTCTTATATCTCCTTCCTGGATAGTACTCAGGTATTTCCTTCAATATTCCACGTGGGGAGAAATCCACATCTTTTTCCTTATATCTAGCCTGGAAGAGAACACACAACAGCCATGTAGGAGGCGAGCTTTCTGAGAAAGCCCCTTTCCTATACTTGAATAACGATCACACACCGGAGTGCAAAGATGCTCCGCTCTTTGCAGCTAGAAAATAAATAGGGGAGAAAAAAAAAGCTCCATTTGAGTATGAAATCTTTTATACTGATGCCAGTTGCACTGGAGAGCCATCTTTGCCCCACCAGTTTTAGTATTATGCCAAACATTCCTGGAGACATACGCATTTCTCCTGTACTTCTCAAATGGCACAATCAAGCCTAGTAGCAATTAGCAACAAAGCAAACGGGTCACTTACCATTATTTAAACACTTTGCCAGGTAAAATTCAGGCTCACATTATCCAAAGGACAATATACCATGTTTTGTCCAACAACCCCATTTTTAGGTTTTGTCAATAATTCAAGCCTGTCCAATTCCAAGCTGTAATATTTGTTTATTCTGCAAACATGATATTACTGCTTTCTTAAATAGGTGTTTATGCTTCATTTATGTTTAATTTGAAGAGGTTTTTAAAATATTTCCCAGGTCCTCGCTTACTGGTGTACAAGGGTAATATTCCAGCTGAATATATAAGTCTTGTATCTAAGGTTGCTTGCAATTCTACGTAAGTTTTCAAAAATTATGTTGTACCTAACAGTCTCTGTGTTAGGAAAGGTTAAATACTGTTCTATATGACAACAAAAGCAATTTAAGGTTACAAATCTGTCTTAGAAATTAGTTTATATGATGCAGTGTCACATACACGTGTATCAACTCTGTTTTGATAAGGCACGGGAAGCACGGAAATACAGGTGAATGCCTTCCATTGTATCTGCCGCTATATTTTCCTCACTTTCTATGCAACATCTCCAAAATGTGTGTGCGTAAGGCTCTATTAACAAAGCTGTATTTTGACAGAGCTAACGTACAAAGCAGCATAATGCTAGAAAACTCATCTAGGTTGTGCTTCATCAGAGACTTCAGCTCATCTATATGCTAATTCAAACTGGATGCAAGTTGGATTCTTCTGAAGACTGTGCTCCTAATATCCTTTTAACATATAATTTAATATTATTATTTGGGGACAGGCAGTAAAAGTTAGTGTGTGGTGGTGTTCTGTAAATCTGTTGATTGCTTCTTTCAGGGATACTGCATGAAGTGATGGCTTTTCAGCTGAAAGGCCAGCAAGGTCCATCAGTCTGTTCTGGCTCATTGTGCAACTCAACCACATATGCAAAGCTGAAGAGCATTAAATAACACTTCATGGCTGCTAATATAGAATAATAAATGACATAGTACAAAGTTATAAGGAAGCGTCTATTTTTATACTGGCAAGTGAGCCACTTATCACCCAAATGCCATTATTTGCATGTGAGACTTACTCCAACACTTATTATAAACTATTGACTTCCAGATCCCTGTGGCACAGGAAAAGAGAAAAAAAAGAAGACAAATTTGTGAACTGAACTCTATTACCATTAGAAATAAGTCAAAACCCAGGAAGTATTTTACTTCCTGGAAAAAAAAATGAAAAAGGCTATTAATTTTTAAATTCATGACAGCCAGTTAGACATTTGATACAACCATGGTCTTTAGGGCTTCATTTTTTCAGATCACATTTTCCTTGCAGAGATAACCTAACACTGGCTATTTTTTGTGGAGCTAAATTTTGTGGGGTTTTTAAATTAGTTTTGTGCTTTAAAGGCATAATTATTTACAGAAGAACATTCATCTTGCAGATCGGATTGGATTTTACTTTCAACACTTTTTCAGTTAAAATTCCTAAAAATAATCAAAAAGCTTTTTTATTTTTCAAAACACCTGTACTCCTCATACAACAAATGGCAACTTGAAAATTGCTAAGAGAATGAGTCTGTATTCGTATGTGTTTACAATAACATAAAGAATTTTACAACAACAAAAAAAACCAACCCTGCTCACCAATACAAATAGTTCAATTTATTTCATGGAAATTCTCAAAGTCAAATTTGACCAACAAGTTGGTCATAACCAACTCAGTGTGGTTATAAGATACTTCATTAAAAATCCTGAGCAGTGAATAGTCTAAAACAACGGGGAAAAAAAAAAAAAAAAAGATTTTAGACCATCAATATTCATACATCTCTTACCTGGAGGGTAGCATCCTCTAATGAAATGCAAGGAGGGCACAAACAGCTCCCCAGCACACCTGCTTCCCTCTAGACAACCTTTTAAAATAATCTTTAATTCCTTTGATCTGTTAACTCCCAGCACAGACCTTAAAAGAGAAAATGAGTTGCATAACGTGGTTGACCCTGGGGCTAGAATTGTCCCAACCAGTAGGCCAGAATCATCTTTTGGCCATACTGAAGTGTGCCCTGTGTGACACATCATTTGGGGCCATTATTTCCCCTTACTGCCTACCTGCTAGCAACTCCAGTGTTTGGACATAGAAACATCCCAATATTTTTAAGTTATGTAGACACCTTCTGTCTTACCTATATGCAAGAAAATGTGGTTTATAAATGCTTGATCTATATCGGTGTGGTGGCACACGTTAGGAAAAGAAGTCCAAATTGGTTCATCTGGACAGCGGGCTGTTCTGAGTGACGCACAGCCTACGTGGGCTGAAATCCTGGGAGTCATACACATGAAACCAGGCATAAAATGCTTGCCAGGGCCATTGGTGTGGGAAGTATAAACTTAAACCAAGAGTAATGAAAAGGAGAGAAAGAGATTTGTATTATCCAAGGCCTGAACTGCTTTGAAAATAAAAATATAAAATATCCTTATGAATGTTGTGGTTTAAGCGCAACTGGTAGCTGGGACCACACAGTTCTGCCCCTTTTTTTCCCCAGAAGGGTAGGGAGAAGGGAGAGAAAAGGAGGGAAAGGAAAAGAAAGGAAAGGAAAAAAAAAACAAACTTGTGGGTTGTGATAAAGTCAGTTTAATACAACAATGACAGAAAAAAAAATAAAATAACAGTAATAATAATAAATGGTAAAAGAATATGCAAGATAAAGTAATACAACATAAGTCACTCTCACCAGCTGGTGAACCCGTTGCCCAGCCCGACCCGAGAAGTGATCAGATTCCCACTCCCTGGCCAATCCCTCTTTATAGACTGAGCACAGCATCTGTGGAACAGAATATTCCATTGGCCATTCCATTGTTCTGTCTACGCTCCTTCTCAGCCTCTATGGGAAGCTGAAGCAAGTCTTTGAATAGCATAAGCATCACCTAGCAACAACTAACCCAATATGCATTACTGACATTCCTTTCCTCCCAAATCTGAAACACAGCAACCATTAGAAAGAAAATAACTCTATCCTAGATGAAACCAGGAGAATTAATTCATTAGCATCCTCAAATAATTTTCCTAGGATCTCAATATTGATTTAAATGGTTCAAAGACAGAGAAAAGCCCAATTGTTTTTCGGAACTAATTTAGTTCTCATCAGGTTCTGATAACCTAAAATCTCAAGTTCAACATGTATATCATAATAGTTTTTCATAAATGAAATCAAGCTTCAAATCCCCACATAATGAAAACTGCAATAAATAACTCATTAAAAGGTGATAGACAAAGGGATTTATACATATTTTGCCTCTTCTTATACTATCTAACAATCCTTATCTCCTGTATATCTCAGCAAGCCAAATTCAGTTAAGCTATAACAAACAATGATATTACTATAACCTTTTTCTTTCTCCAATACCAACAGAGTGATGCCCACAGCACATTGAAGGATCAGAGTCCTTTTTGCACAGAGCCTCAAATAATCTATAGCAAAACCAAAACTGTAGAAACTCTCAGCTGCCACCCCCATTGCTTGGGGCCAATGCTGATAGGGACAATAACACCAGCAATTAATAAACAATATTGCTAAGTGTTTAGCCAACATCAACGCATCTGCATTTAAATCCCCAATGCTTGAGAGACATTCGTGTACAGAACTTAAATTGATGCTAATTATAAATTAAGAGTTCATGCATATCTGAGGAAATCAAAGAAGTTTCCAATTACTTCAAAACTGCATGGATTCCTGTATCTGCTTTGAAGTTAGTGAGTTAGTCTCTTGGTTGCTTAAATCCTAAAAGGGTGATGGAACCATTTGAGCAAAACTCTTCAAAAGCACCGAAAGTTACTACACAAGTCAGAAAGCCAGGACATAATACCTGCAGTAATGACAAAATGTAATCATGATGATCTTTATTGCTATTCTGTATGCTACCTTTGTCATAATATGGTTTAAGGCGCATTTTGGTTGCTTTACAGAACCAGACTGATACAGTTAGAACTTTCCTAAGAGGATGAATCAAAACCACTCATCCCTAAAAACTAGCTATTGCAATTGCTAATATTAATATACAAGTCTTCTCATCAAAACAAAAGTATCAAAAGAATATTCAGGCTCAAGTATGACAATGAGTTAAAAGGTTGATGGGAAAAAGTCAACCTGTTCTTCCACCAAAAGGGGACAGTCCCACAGGCTAAATGAAGTAAATGCTACTTTTTTTGAGTTAAGGATAGACGTTAGCAGGCCTCAAATATGTGTATCTCATTTGGAGCTTTAGTGACTGGAATCAACATAGTTCAGTATGAGCCTGAAGCTGGCTACTGGTACCACCAGGTTAAATCACTGTTTCAAAATACAGCACACATGAGAACTACCCATGGGGAATTTCAATGCCTACTGCATTTAACCAAAAAAGTCTATACACTGAAACAGAGACATTGACTAATTGCCAATACACAAAATATATCTGTTACTGACTAATGAGCACTGTATAATCAATTTAAATACCGTGTTAGCAGAAAAAGAAAGTTAAAGAGTTTTCACACACTAGTTACTTTCTTCTCATGGCAATTTCTCTGCACTTCACTTTGTGAGCATTAATCTGAAAGACAAATTCTTGAAAATATCTATGAAGGTTAAAATCCATATCCTACTATAAACAAAAAGACAGTCAATATGAAAGACTAGGTATGTACCAAATGAATTATACATAAGAAAAGTCAAACGTTGGCTTCAGTGCATGGGCCAAGACTTCTGGCAGCTATAAACTCAGGCAGCAAAAGTTTTTAGAATACAGAAAGGCAGATATTCTAATAACTCTTTAAAATAATTTTACTATATGAATTTGTAGCCAATTCATCTAATCCAACAAATTTCAAGACAATAATTCTACTATATTATTGCTCATGGCTTCCTTACAGCAGAATGCACTTCAGATTAGGAAACAGTTGGAGTTAAAGGAACAAGACCATTCACAAACATAGTTAATTGGAAGAAAAAAAGAGCTATTCTGGAACAGGTCCTTGCACAGATAAAAATCCTCTCAAATTGTGGTGAGACAACTATAGGATCAATCTCCCCTCTTCTTATTTTCCTTTTCACAGGTCTGTCAGTGAGACATTGCAGAGTTGAGTGTCAAAAGCACACTCCTGTTATGAGGTCGACTATGTCCTCATCAGAGCAGGCAGCACTCTTCTGGGAGAGCTGATATCCCAACAAACATACCAGCAGGGAATTAAAAACAAGTTAACCCAGTGAAAGCAGTGACTGATTAGATACACAGATTTAAAAATTTAAAAGACAAGGGAGAAACAACTGCCACTACACCCCTGTGAAGATTTCACCCCAAAATGAAGAGGCAGGCCGGTCGCTCTCACCTGAGTATTTTCTTCTGGAAGACAAACTTTTCAGGATGGAGGAGAGGGACTGTCCTGAGGCTGAAACAATAGAATTATTTGCTCCCACATTTACTCTAGAGATACGATAGCAACTGGTGTACTCAACAAAAATTGTTAGCATTAGAGAAACGTGAAAAGTATCGATGAAACCAAAATAATAAAATCATGAAATAAATCCTGGCTAATGGATATAAATTTACCAAATTGAAAAGCCCACAAAAGGTGCTATCAAAAATCTGATATATACCCAAGGTTATAAAGTAGTGATCCTGTGATATTTCCTAGTCAAAGCAGAAGAAAGCGGAAAGAACAAGATTCCACTGTCTACATTATCCAGATATGTCTATGAAGATGCAAGAACATTTTAAGTGCAAGCACTGCTCAAAGTTAGTCAAACAAATATCCACACCTTGGAAGAAAATTCAAGAGTCAAACAGAATGGAGTAATACTGAAGCAC
>JAOTQQ010000052.1:3016610-3077685 GCA_026546715.1 Gallinago undulata
TCAAAGTTAGTCAAACAAATATCCACACCTTGGAAGAAAATTCAAGAGTCAAACAGAATGGAGTAATACTGAAGCACAGACTATAAATAGAACGATACTAACAAAAACTACAAGGACTTCCCATGGCAGAGAGTAATTTTTTCCTCTAAGCCCTTCTCATATCAAAGTTAAATTCAACTCTACATTTGAGAAGGAGATGACAGTGTTCGCAAAAGCAGATGCACTGCATCTTCACAGGAAGCTTGCAGAGCGGGCAACGTGAAGCTAGTAGACACATTAAAATGAAGAATAGATCTCAGCTTCAAAGGAAAAAGAATCACTCTCAGATTTACAATAATACTGTCATATAACATCATATTTAAAGAAGACAACATAAAAGGAATCAAAATACATTTCTTGAAGTATAATGGGCTTTATTCCTTTAGCCTTGGATGTGGAGAAAATGGAAATATAAGAGGCGAATGACACGAAGCTTTCACTAGCTTGGGGAAGGTGGTCCATCAGTTTTAAAAACTTTTCTCTGGCTGAGAATATTTAAGCTATGCATTTATCAAAGTAACTCTGAACACAGCTTACAGTCCATGGAGTTTGCTTCAAACAGAATAGACACTTTTAAGCTGCCAGTGGACCGTGTTGCTTATCTACACGAAGACTCACTACAAAGCCCAAGAGAGGACTGCTGTTACCTCCTACCTGAGTGCAGCTGATTAAGCATGTCCTTGGCAGAAATTGTCTGTGTAAGTGACTTTTAGCTTCCAGGAACTTAGCCAAACTAAGAAGTCCATCCTACAGGCAACAGGGTAGGACAAAGAAATGAGAGTTCTTTGAATTTTCTTCAAATCTAACTCTTCAAGAGAGGTTTGGTAACTCCAGGGAACAAAAACATAAAGTCAACTGATTGTACATTCCAGCACTCCTCATCTACACTGCCCTTCTCATCTTCTTTCTTCTGGAGTCACAGGTTGAGATATAACCATACCAGAAAGATGGGAAGCATCCACTGGTGCGTGTGGTTTATCCTTTTCTTTCCCCTTTAGCAAGTGCATTGCAAGGCAGGCTGTGACATACTTTAGGAGAAACAGGATCAAGGACTACTGTATTAAGATGTGAAGTGACAACAGGGGCACAGTATCTTCTGTGTCTATTGTCACAATGTCATGAGCGCTGCCTGGGTCTAAATGGTTCAGGTAAGAGTTATTTCCAGGGTTTTTTTTTTATTATTATTGTGTTTTGTCCTGAATCACACTAGGAAGATGCCTATTTTAGGCACCTGATACTTAGTTCAACCTGGTTTAAAGTGGCTATTTTGAATGCTTTTTTCCTCTACTTAGGTTTTAATAATAAGCTATTTCCTTCACTCCATCCATGCCCAAATCTAAGGGATCTAAAGAACTGCGATCCTCCCAATTACCTCGGTATGAATAGCGTCTTTGAACAGCCCAAGACAGCAGATAAGTCAAAAGATGTATTTTGACCACCAACCTGCATGTGATCACAGGCTGAAAAGCCTTTCAATTTGTGGAGCCTAAAAGCCAACATACAAGAGATAAAACTCAAAACTGGAAAATTAACAATAAGTATGTCAAACCACAAAAGTGAATGTTTCAATTAAAAAGCTTGAGTTGATCTGATTTTGGTTTATCCAATGGGGATATTTTAAAACATCCTTACATCACTATTTGGCTTAGAAAACTGATTTCTTAACTCATTGAGGTATCTGATAAATCAAATTTAATATAGACCCAGCTTTGTTGCAAACCTATGTCAGAATGCACAAGGCTATTTGGGGAACTAGACTTTTGTTATTTTTGTTTTAATCCAAATTGCATTCACCAAATTTTGTCTATTTCAGTTATGACTGCTTTGGTCTTATTGTCACAGTTCTGTGTAGCAGATGTACTGCAATTATCCCTATTGCTTAATGTGGGCCCCTTTATGTCCCAAGTGGTTTTTTTAATTTAATGGAACAATTATTATTAAAATAATGTTTAAGCTTTTGTGTCAATTTGAAAAGCCTGCCTTTTCCTTTCTCTTTATTTTTTAAATCAAACACAAAATGGAGGCAAAGGATGGACTTGATACAAATAATGGAGGTTCCACATAAAAATCTCACTAAAAAGAGTTTTATTGTTTACTTAGGGCTTTTTCCCCTTAGTCTGCCCACGTCACTTCCAGTTACTTTCTTTATATTTAATCTTGAGAAATTATTTGTGTGGAAGTGAGTAAACACTCCCCAGCTCTGAGGGGATCAATGCTTTCACTGATATTTTCCAGTTAAAATACTGCAGAACTTACACTAAGTGCAGTAAAATCAGGTAAGCGCACTAGAAGCGGGCAGTGCACCAGTTCAGCTCTTCTTAGGTAAAGCATCATTTGAATTTAATTGTAAAGTCTTGTTTGTCCCTGATGTTACAGAAATCAGGTTGAATTATATTCTGAAACAGAAAAAAAAAAAAAGTGATACACAGACTGTTTCAATTATGAACAGAGTTTGTAACGCTAAGGAATTGTAATCTGATAAGGTTATGGGCTTTTTTCTGCATTGGAAAACAAAAATGAGAAATGCAGTAATTTCTTGTCTTTGAGGTAATCTGTCAAATACATTAAATTAGAACAATGTTTTCTTTATCACCTCTTGTTTTTGCTGTACTGGAGTTTTATTATATTCAAATCTTTTCAGTTATACAGATTGGAGATAAATACACATAATGGAATAGTGTTAACATATTATCTCAAGAACAAATAAGCATTCCTTTTCATTTTCCTTTTGGATCCACAATTTTTCTTCTTTAATCCGGTAAAGTAACTGAAGAAAGATGTCTGCTTTTGTAAATATCTTATTTCTCTATCCCCAATAGATTTTGTGTAATCCTGAAACAAGAGGTATTTCTTGTAAGAAACAGAATGACTAACAAATTACAATTATAATAAAACTATGCAGCACCAAAAAACACATTATATGATGTATTTGTTTCCTGGGTCCACAGGGCTTTTCTTTTAAAAAGAAAAAAACCCTAAAAACCAACCAAACAAAAAACCCCTCTTTGTTTTGCAACCAAGAAAACAATACTGAGCTACTGAGCTACAGTTCAGTTCAGTTGCTAACATTAACAAAGTACACTTACCAGCTGAGGACCTAAACTATCCTTAAAGAAAAAAACCAAAAAACAAATAAAAAAGGTAAATTGCTGGGTAGCAAATGCATGTCTCCATAATAACAGACCAGCCATGGTGTGCCCTCTGGTTTATTCTGAAAAAGCTTAAGATCATTTTGCTCATACTGGAAGGTGTTAATGGCCTCTATCATGGAAATCTTTGATCTCTATCTATTATTTGAGACCAAGTTCAACTCAATTAGGTGTGCTAAGAACTCCTTTCAAACCCAGAAAAACAGTGAAGTCTCCTCACTGCACCGAGACACTAAAACAGAGCAGGCTAATTTTTTTCTCCCTTTAGTACTCTGGATCCATGTTAAACTGTCTATGGTACACCTCCAGACTAAACTTTTTTTTTTCTCCCTATAATCACACCTCCCCTGTGCAAAAATCTTGCTCCCCACTTAAGTGACTGCAGTGAATTCAGATCCTGAATTTCATGTTTCTGTTGCCTGGAGGTGCTTTAGCTGCTCTCATCTTGCTGGGGAAGAGGTTTGCAGAGTGGCTACAGCTGCAGCATTGCTGGGAGTAACAAGTGTTAAGGGAACAATAAACACAACTCTGCAAGACCCCCCAAAAATGGTGAATTCAGGATATGACTAGCTATTTCCACAATCTAATCAGTAGCAGCACTTGGCACTTCTCAACCTCCCGTCACCAAAGCATCTCCAAGAATAATTCAGAACCAGAGCTCACACACCTGTGAAACAGTGGCAATATGTATTTTTCCCCCCATTTTAACAGATAAGGGAAACAATGCATGAACAGACTGAAGTCAATTCAAAGGACTTGCAAACATGCTTTATGTTAGCCATGTATTTAACCTCTTTCACGATAAGAAGTCTTTGTCAGACGAGGAGAGTCTCCTGTTTTTCAATCACATCATGGGCTTGATATAAACAAAGTAATAAAAAAGCCTGCTCCATTGATTGATATCACAGAGGTAATTCTTAGCCAAGTGAATAGTTTCTCTCAACACAATTGGCACAAGTAGTGCAAATTTAAAAAAGAGGGCTCCTCCTGGGCAAGGCATCCTTAATTAAGTTTTATTAAAGAACAAACCATTGTCCTGATGGAAGTTGTTTTCTGATTTATAAGACCAATCACAGAATCGTATGGGGTTGGAAGGGACCTCTCGAGATCATCTTGTCCAACCCCCCTGCCAAAGCAGGTCCTCCTGGAGCAGGATGCATAGGAAAGTGTCCAAATCATTAAAGAATATCTGAGTTTGCAGATAGAAAAAGAATATACACCTTTAACCCTTGATTTTTTTAAAAAATTCTGATCTTGACCAAAAATCTCAAGGGTTTACATAATCATATATCAACACAGAGCAATGAAAGACCACGTGCAGTCATTTATATGTGGATTTCTGCGTTTGTTTCATTAGCGTGGAGCTATTCTTCTGCATTCCAGAAAGCAGTTATGTTCTCATGGAGAATTTTGTGCTTCCTCCACACAATTGACTGCTGGAACTAAACACATAAAAGTGTCATCCCTGTCACCACAGTGCAAAGCAAAACATTCAGCTTCCTACCTTCCCAGTGCTTGATACTCAATACCTAATTTAGACCTTAATATTCCAGTTCCAGAGTCAGAGTGCCTCTTCGAGCAATTGTGCAGAAAAAAATTGAGAAAAATAGTTTCTTCTCCCATATGCACAGTCTTTGCCACTGGAGGTCAACAATTAGTATATAGATCTATTATTAATTTTAATGAATTTCTAGAAATAATATTTGTGAATACGAGTATTCACAATTTATGAGCTGATATTTAAAATCTGTGAAGTAGCCCATTTGACATAGATCATAAATTACATAGCACATTTCTAGCTCATCAGTGGAAGAGCATACGACTTAGAATAGATTGTGTGAAATGCCATATATACTAATTCGAAATTCACCCTCTATTAATATTCCCTAATTATTTAAAACTTGCTGCATATGAGTTTCCCTGCCAGCAAAACCATGGAACATATGCAAAAAGTGAAAACAAAGAAGGTGATAGCAGTTTCAAAGCAAAAGCTTATGAAATTCAAATCGTTATCTGTGGAGAGAGAAAAATAAAGAAATAAA
Source organism: Gallinago undulata (assembly GCA_026546715.1). Classification (NCBI taxonomy): domain Eukaryota; kingdom Metazoa; phylum Chordata; class Aves; order Charadriiformes; family Scolopacidae; genus Gallinago; species Gallinago undulata. The sequence continues at coordinate 3,021,841 of JAOTQQ010000052.1, forward strand.
TTTTAAAATCACATTATTTAACTGCCCAATAGAGGTAGATACAGAAAAAGGCAGGGGGGATGGTGACTTTTACTGTATGAGAGACATGTAATGGCTTCAGAGTTGACACATATGGAGTCACAATTAAAAGTTCATCATTCCTGGTCTCTTTTCTAACATCATAAAATTGCTGTTTCTTCCTGCCACATGCACACAGAACACAGATATCCAATTATTGCTAATTAGTTTTGGTTTTCCATGCATAGTTAATGCAACCTTATTTACACAGGGTAATCAACTCCCTTCAGGTATACCTAACTTTTCGGTAGCATTCCTATTACATAGCATTGATTTTAAATCTATAAAATGTATTACCAATATCCTGGGATGACATAACAGTCAGCCTATCTGATGAGAACTTAAAAAAAAAAAACAAAAACAAAACCTTAAAAAAAATCACATTTCTGTAAATATTTAACATGCACTTGCCTCTTTTCCAAAATAATTCCATTATGGATGCTTAGAATGGTGTGGACAGATGCATCAGCCAAAACCCACCAGAGAAACAAACCAGGCAGCAATAAATGAGCAGAGATACCATGCTATGGCCAAAAATGTGCCACAGAAATAAACTATAATAGACCACAACACACAGAAGTTTTTACCCAAAATTATGTCTTGTACTCCCGTGAATGTTTTGCATGAACACACATCTAAGTCTTCACACTATAACTGCTTTTTGATAAATGTGTGCAAAAGTCTATAAAGGGAGACACAAAGGTAACACTAAGTTGTGATTTCATTTGATTGTGATGATAAGTCTTAAGTGAGCAGGGGGATGGCCAAAGGTGATGTTGGATTTACACAGATTTTCACACTTCACTCACACATGCTCTTTACCCACTATCTGGCAGAGAGGATAACTGCAATCTGTACCTCCACATTGGAAAGGGACAGTGTAGCTGTTTGAATGTACTCCTGTACATTTTTTTATACAAAACCTACTGAACACTTCAGTGCTACATATGAGGCAGAACCTCTCTGTGCTGCTCCCCCGAGGCACTTCAGAATAAATTGGAAAACAGGTGAGCTGACCAAAACATTTGCAATTCAACTCCTGCATTTAACAGCTAATATTTCCTTTGGTCGTTGTTTATTCTTCTAATGTATGCTTATTAATATGCCCTCCAGAAATATTTCATTTTCCCTTTCCAGAAATCTAAATCAAGCGATAGCTGTACTCATCCAACAGTAAAAACAAGCGCTAGAAATCCAGTGGCCAGAGTTTCCAATAGCAGCATTTACCCAATTAGCTGACAACTCACCGTTTTGAAAAAGATTAGAGACTGTGCAATTCCCTGCCTGTATTAAACTGCTGAAATCTCTAGGAGAGAACTGGGACATTGGGCAGTATCAACCTTTCACCGTAGACGGTGAAACTAAAATTTGAAGAGCACGAAGCCGGTGTTGATACGCCACTGCGTGCCCCCTGGAACTGACCTGCCTTACCTGAGACACCTTCCATCCAGGTGGCTTTGAGACAGTGCTGCATGGCCTCCCCAGACTAGCAGCCAAAGCTACCCCTTTCTCCCCCATGAGGACTCTTGCAATGCAGAAAACTCACTGCCAAGTCAAATTATGGTATCTTCTCCATCATGCAACACTCCCACTTCCCCAGGAAGGTCTAGTCCCTGATGGGTGTCGCTTCCCACCCTGTGGACCACCCCGTACCCTGCACGACCACCCCAAGGACTTTGCCCCTCGCCAAGTTGCTCTTGGGAAAAGCTCCTTCCCACCGCCCTGCAGAAAGGGCAGCCGAGACAGCAGACTGCAGGCACCTTTCTTTGTGACACCTGGCGTTATTTACTCTTTCCAACATGGAACCCGATGGCCATATTAAACTTCAGCAAAACCAATTAGGTCCTCTGTCACATGGCATAAATCAGAAGTCACACCATATAAAGAAATGCTATGAAAACAGCAGACAGGACAAAGGCAAACCCAAAGGTAGCAGCTGTGCTGGCCACCTAAAAACATCATTTTAATTTTGTTTGTGCTTGGCTATAGACTTGGCTACCTCTGAGAAGTGTTGGCTCAGTATCTAAATGTCAGGGCTCTCCCCTCCCCAGTTCCTTTTGGTGTATGCTTTCCATGGACAAGCAGGTACCTGTTCATTTAAATCACTTAATGCCAATTAACCTTGCAAGTGCAGTGGCTTATTCAGAAAAAAAAAAAAAAACAAACCACATTTGAAAATGTAGTCCTATGCAGCTTGCAGATGGAAGGCACAATATGTTTTTATTTTAATGTTCTTAAACATACGCATGATGGTTCACAGAATTATCCCTTTTCCCGGTCTGTAACCCACTGATATCATACTCAGAAAATACTTCCATCATAAAGTGCCCCACCTTTATTGCTCTCTAGGGGAAATATAATAGTTTTTCTGAAGAACAACAGTTTCTTAATTATTCCACCATTTATCATCTACATAGCACATTCCCTTCCTTGCGGTCAATAGCACTGTCAGGGGGACCCAGCTTAATTGAGTAGATATTGACAGTCTTTTTGTTTAAGTTGAGGCATGTGGAAGTATTTCTCAAGTACTGTTGATGGCCTTTGGGTGATTAACATCTCTGTGTGTCTTTCAAAATCCCATCATTATTTTGTCTACGTGGCTTAGTCCAACAGACTTCACTAGAATGGAATGAGGATATGTGGACCGTGCCTTCAGGGCTACTATTCCTTTGCTCGTGTTCTCATTTACACTTATCCTTTGTTTCTTTTGTGTGAGGACATTTGAAAATGAAATAGAAACATAGGCCTGTGGCAGCTCTTATTACTAGAGCTGATCGTTCATGTTGATTGCACAATACCAATTGAGTAGCCTGATCTCCACATGCCAAACAAACTCTGTTTCTTTCTCTGCCATCAAGTGTGTATCCCCTCCAGACCATCACATAGACCAGTTCTACCATGAGTTTTTCAAGGGCTTTCTTGCCAGCTTGCCTAGGAAATGCTATGCTATGTCACACACCCTGCCCCAGACAACAAAAGGCCTGGGATACAAGCTTCAATCATCTTGATGTACCCTTTTGGTGGTGAATGAAGACCCAATGCCAAAGCACTTTTGCGTTATTAGCCATCTCAAACTTATTTTACTTTGAGCCTTAGTGGAGAAAGATCCAGTGGTACATTTTAAAAAAACAAAAACCACGGGTTTAGCTAAAGAAAGTCTAAGTTATAGGTCTCCCCTTTGCACTACTACATACCCTTAGGGCTCCTGCCACCTACCTTCCTGAGACTATTCTGTCCTCTCCAGTTTCCCTATCTTGGCTTTCAGGGATACTGTCATTGTACAGTCTCTCACCTGTCACTCCAATTGCCTTTTTGTTTTTGAATCCATGAGTTCCATATAAAAACTAGAATAAATGGCCCCCCTGGGAGTCTCTTTCTCATACCAGGTATCGCCACTTGCTCTAATGGAAAACACTTTGTGGAGAGTGCCACCCCACTTCCCTGTCATCCCTGCAGCAGGCAGTTGGAAGGGAACTGTCAGGCTGCCTGCTGGAGGGCAGTGAGCTCAGAAAACCTGCCAGTTACACATGCAGATGAAAGACAGAGAGCCAACGATGACAAGGTGAAAGGTACAACAGGGATACAGTTCTCCCTGATAACTCCCTGATAACAGCGACGCATCCAGCTTCACTTCGTGTCTGTGGAAGTATCTGACATAGGTAGACAAGTGCTGGCATGAGTTATTGCGGGCCTTAGTCTCAACAATTAAATCAATACATCCTTAAAATCATGTATTTCCCTCATCCTCACTAAAAAAACCCCTAGAAACATGATATTGTGCCTGCTCAACACTGCCTGTTGAAACCCAAGCCCCAGAGGAGTTGTTCCAGAGTTAAGCTGTCCTGGCTTTTATTAAGCCTTGTTTTTCAGCATCATTTCTACTCTCGCCTGGTCCTAATCAAGAGCCTGGGTGAGGGATGTCAGTGAACCTCAGACTCAAGAGACCAGTTAGCATTTGAATGTGTAACACACACTCTAAATTTCCCAGTTTTATGTTCAGTGACTCTCGGTGGCTCAGCTTCATCTGAGGTGCAATTCTATCGACTGCAACAGTTCCTGTGGATTTACCCTGGGGATGTATTTTGCTCAAAAGGATTAACTGGAAAGGGAACTTTCCCCTGAAACAAGAGAAATAAAAGAAATAGTGACATGGAAATCCCATTAGTGGTTCCTGCCATTATTGATTAACAGGATAAAGACAACCACTTTCTAATAATCTGTTTACTAAAACCTAATGGTTGCTTCTTTCCTAGTGCACATGGGCTCTGATCCATGGGTGAATGAGGAGCACATGAATCACCTCCGGGAGCAAGAGCTGTTCTTCAGTACTTTTTATTCAGCAGATTCCAGGGGGGCAAGATCAAAAACCCCAGGGAGTTCCAGGAGGCGGCATCTAATTCACGGGACTAAATAGAAGCCACAAGTGAGTTACTGAAGCACAGAATCTGCCACAACAGTTCAGAGCTGTAACCTGTTAATCGACCGTCCCATCTGCAGGACCAACTGATACTGTAACTGTGAGAAGTGAAACAGTTCGGTTTTCATTAATGTATACAGTATTTTTCCTGAAGTGGCATTTAGATTACGAAGTATCATCAGTAAAAATTTGCATAGATAACTGCAACCTTTTATGAGAAAGGGTGTTCTTCATTTTCAAAATGTCACAGAACAGCCCTTTAAAAAATAAAAAAATAAAGTGAGTAATAACGACAGTAAGCTTTCTTCATTATGCTGAAAATCAGCCTGCAAATATTTAAAACATCTGCTTTGGTCTAATACATTTATTTTCTGAACACATTTAGATATCAAAAAGATTTCTTAAAGGTTTTCTGGAATAGAAACCAGCAAAAAAACCCAAAACAATGTTTTACAAGACTGAAAGTATAGCCATGTGCATTTAATTATAAGTTATGCATGTTACGCACTTTAAAATATGCATTTTCAAACAGATCTTGGAACACTTTACATTGTTGATACTACTCAAAAATGAATATAAATGAAAATGTCACTATAAATAAAGGATTTTTGCCAGCCACTATTAATATTTAAAAGCTATGTGTGGGGTTTTATTAACTCAAATAAGGACTCTTCTTTAAAACTTCATTTACATAAATTAAACCTTCCCTTGCTATTATAGATATTTTTCCTTTTCCTGCTTCAGTTGTCTGATTATCAAAAAAAAAAAAAAAGAAGAAGAAAAGAAAGAAAAAATAGAAAGAAAAAAGAAAAGAGGGGGTGAGGGGCTAGAGGGCAGACAGATTTCATGCAGACGAATTCTAATAGACCTTCCAGATATATAGCATCTTGTTAAAAATTCATGCAGGCCAGAATACTAGAAGGTCAGAAAATGTCTTTGAAATTCTGCCAGAGCTCTTTTTGATAATTCATTCAGGTTTTAAAAGGGAAAATTCCTCATTAAAAAGGACCTAATGCTTATTAATTTATACTCCTAAAGCAGAGGCTGAATATTAAGCGTTGGACTCTGTTAATCCATTTATTAAATATCAAAGACCATATGTTTTCACCCTGTGTCCTTGCTTATTGATTAATTGCCTTAGACCTATATGGGTAAAAGCAGAAAAAAAGTTCCTTCAAAGGTAAGTCTCTAGACACTTTCTTAACGTGGTGGAAATGTATCACTCTTTTGTGTACTATATATCTTAAAGAACTGAATCTCCTCTGCCTTCAGGTACAAGGCTGTAATCTACTGGATCTGGCTGAATAAAACTTCCCTTTGCTGAAAGTTATCATTTTGTGACAAAGAATAAGTATAATAGCTCATACAGCACTGATTTCTGGTTTCCTGGTGAACACATTATTGGGCATTAAGTATCAGCAAGGCTTCTCCGTGCCCCAGAAACAAACAATGGCTTCTCCGCTCTATGCTGGGACATAGCAAGGAACTGAGCACTTTTCCCACTCTTAACACTATTTTTCAAGCTCCCTTTTCAACTGCAGAGTTCCAAGTACAGTTCAGATGGAGCCCGGGTTCTGGTCCACAATTTGAGCTATAAAACCTATATATCAATTGTTTTTCACGGCTACCAAGCAACCTCTGTTTTGCCCAGAATCCAGATATTACCAAAGCAGAAGGCAACAAAAAGCAACAGAAGTGCTGGAGTTTACAGCAAACCTGTGTTTTACTAGATTATTTTGTAAGGATAAGGTTTGGTACTTGTACATCTTCCACTTCATTATATCACTCTCAAATGACAGAAGAAAAAAGGCAGAATCATGTCCTGCATCCACTTTGTAGTAGTATAAAAGATGACTCTTAGTGCTGCTGGTTCAAGAAGAGTCAAGCCCGACCTGTGAATCTTTCCTGAATCCTAGGGCCAATAGCAATCAAACATCTATTTTCACTTCTTATTAATAACTTCTCCCCTTTCCCAAAATTGAGGATGAGAACTAACAAAGCATGATCTCAGATAAACTAAGAAGGTTATATCAAGTGTGATTACTGGCATGGAGAAGCATGACACTGGATGGCAGAACAGCCTCAAGTCATTGAGCCTCTCTTCGTGGAAAAAGGAAGAAAAAAAGCATGTGAGCAAGGAGCCAAATGACTGACCACCAGGAGCAATTATAATTAATACCTTCAAGGTCATAAAATAACATGATGAAACACATTACCTTGTAGATAACACAAAGTCCCACCAGGGTGAACATGAAAGCAGCAAGTCCTGGCACAGGCTTGCTTGGCAAACCTTTCCTTCTCTGGCTGCAGAGGGGAAAAACCCCTCGAGGAGTGGGTACCATCACTTTGCATCTGTGACTGTGTCAAGAATTGCCTGGTTACCAGGAAAGTGATTATTCTTTTTGCCTTTTGAAAATCAGGTGATGCTCATCTTACTGCTAATTTTCAATTGCTTGCTAACAAAGCTTAGAAGGCTGCAGAGACTTACTTTTTTTTTTTTTTTAAGGGCTTCAGTAGTCAGCAGACAACCAACGAGATGGCAGATGAGTACTGGCATAGTAGAAACAACATGTTGTATGGGGAAAAAAAAACGTGTAGCAACAAAGTGAGGAAAATCCACAAACAACAGAAAAAAAAGCCTGTAACAGAAAGAGAATGAGGACACTTCAAATTGGCACAGTATAGAGGAGTTTAAGATGTTTTCCTTCTTGTACAAGGGCTGCTGTGTGCAGTTAGTGCTCCCTCTGCTAATTCTTGCTGCTCCCTCCATTGTGCCAGTACAACTATTTGTGTGACGGTGAAGTGAATCAGATCAGGGAATTGATCCAAGTTAAAAATAAACTGGGGCGGGAAGGGGGGGGGCTGGGGAAGAAAAGAAAAAAAAAAAAAGGAAAAACTCAAAGCAGCTGCCAGTGGTGCCAAAAAGAAATGTCAGACAAGTCACAGCCTCACCAGGGTCTCTCCTAAACTAGTAGTTTCACAACAAGCTGGCCTGGTGTTCCAGACCTACAGCCTGGACAGAGAGCAGAACACATGCCTGGTCTATCACAGGGAGGGTTTGAACCTAAGGTCCAAAATACCAATATTGGGACTTGGGGATATAAAAGCATGAACACAGGGTGTTAAACTGAGATGGATAGAGTATGGCTGAAAGTCTTCTCATTGCTGCCACGCTTTAACCATTCAGACAGTTAAGGTGCAGACCTGCTGTTCCAAGCTGGACTTTCAGCCATCTCTAAACCGCCATCTCTAAACCGCCATCTCAGAGAGTGTTCCCAAAATTTTCCAAAATAGAAACCAAAACACTGATCCCCATATGCACCATGACATACTCAGTGTGTTTCAGCTTAGGGAATGGAAGAAATTGCCTGCTTCAGGAAACACATAGTGAACATTCAGAAACAACAATAAAGACATGTTAAAGGCAGAGTATTTGTCATCAGTGTAACTCTCCCCCAGTAAAAATGAAACAGATTTAGTTTTAATAAATGATTCCTGTATACAGAATGGCCTCACTTCTTCCCAAAAAGAAGTCTGCTCTACACAGACATAATTAATTCTCCATGAATACAGCAAAGCATCTTCCTGCTTATAACACGATCTTCAGCGTGGCATTCAGTGACTGTCACCTGCTCACCACAGCACGGATGAACCGTGGGATTTGTTGCACATTTTCTGAGCTCAGCAGACCATGCTGGACAGTCTGCCAGCAATACCCCATCCAGCACCAGATCTATAACCCCAGGCCGAATGGTTTCCTTGTGAATGGAAACAATTTATTAAGCAAGTATCATATAGAATCTATTTTGGTGTCTGCCTCTATGGTTTAGATAAAAATTCCTGATGATAATAAGCTCAGCCTTAAATGCACACATGCCATGATCATGCTGTGTAAGTTTAAAAATGCTACTTGTCTGCCTGCCTGTTTAGCTGGCAGTTTTACCCACCAGGAGCACAAATGATTTAAAACCCAGATGCTGAGCAATTTGAGATGCAGAAGCACCCTACAGCGAAGCAATTATTGCCTTGGAGGGTCTTATTATCCTCATCATGCCATGAATTCTACAAAAAGTAAACATGCCTTCATTGTTATATATTTCCCAAACTACAGTACTGTAAAAAGAAGTTTTGAAAGAAGTTTCCTATCCCTAAATGTAAATCTCACCATCTTTTCTCCTTGCGTAGAGAGGCAACAGATAGAATCATAGAATTGTCTAGGTTGGAAGGGACCTTAAAGATCATCTAGTCCAACCATCAACTTAACTCTGACAATAAAATAAATAAGAAATAAAAATCACTAAACCATATTCCTGAGGATGATGTCAACCCATCCTTTGAACACCTCCAGGGACAGTCAGGATGCTGTTGGCCTCTTTGGCCACCTGGGCACACTGCTGGCTCATGTTCAGCCGACACTCAACCAACACCCCCAGGTCCTTTTCTGCCAGGCAGCTCTCCAGCCATTCTTCCCCAAGCCTGTAGCATCTGGGGTTGGTGTGACCCGAGTGCAGGACCCAGCACTTGGCCTTATTGAACCTCATCCCATTGATCCAGCCTGTCCAGATCCCTCTGCAAAGCCTCTCTGCCTTCCAGCAGGTCGACACTGCCACCCAGCTTGGTGTCGTCTCTGAACTTACTGAGGGTACACTCGATCCCCTCGTCCAGATCATCGATAAAGACGTTAAAGGGAATGGGTCCCAGTACCGAGCCCGGTGGGACACCACTTGTGATGGGCTGCCAACTGGATTTGACTCCATTCACCACCACTCTCTGGGCCCAGCCCTCCAGCCAGTTTTTAACCCAGTGAGTATTCCCAACTAAGCCATGAGCAGCCAGTTTCTCCAGGAGGATACTGCAGAGGACTGTATCAAAGGCCTTGCTAAAGATCATCCTGGGAACTATGCTAAGGCACATGGAAAAAAATAAGGTGATTGGTGACAGCTGACATGCTTTCACTAAAGGCAAATCATGTCTGACAAATCTGATGGCTGTCTATGATGGCATTACAGCATTGGTGGATAAGGGAAGAGCAACTGACAGCATCTACCTGGACATTTACAGCACGACAAGGACACAGATTAACAAAACGCTGCATGAATTGGGCAGGAATGCACAGCCTGCCTTTAATAAAACTGCAGTGCCCCATATTATTTCTCAACTGATATTCAAAACCTTTGCTGAGTCATCTAAGAACTTCGAAACGTAACGATTAATTGACAGTGCTGTCTAATCTTTACATTGATTACTCTGTGTCCTTCTGTGCAATGCATAAAGGACAGCCATATGCTTTTGGACTACGTTGCTTAAGAATACCACAAGTAGCCAGTACAGGAAAACGCTAAAGTAACAGCTCTGTGTGAGGCAGCACGTGTGTGCAAACTGCATTGAACCAAACTCTTACTCTTCTACTTTCAGCAACCAGCTGCTCACTACCTTCTTAAGACCAAAAGCACACAGAATAAAAGGAAAAATAACCCAAACTCTACTTTGTGTGTGAAGTAAGTAATGCTTACAGTAGTTAATGAGTCTACCTGCATTTTAGATTGAACTGAAGCATCCAAGGATATCTGTTTTTTTTTTTTCTGAATTACACAATAAGGTCTGGGAAAGCCACAGAGAACATTCCTGAGGGTACACAGACTTATAAGGCCACCTTTGTAGACACAAGCTCCTAACCATGATGCTGTCACATATCTGGGTTACTGCAGACACAGCAGGGTTGACTTCAGTTCTTCCCGTAGAAGTTATTCCACTAAGCACGATAGTCACAAAAGGAGTGAAGACTCAATAACTGTAAAGATGATTCACTAAAAAGGTAGAAAGTATGATTCCCAGTTTCTGATGCAGAAGGTAACTCTATTACACAAAGTGGGACAGGTTCAGCTGAAGGAACAAAATACTGCACCTAGAATATAGTATTGCAGAGACATTTAGTCATTTGGGAGTTCCTCTGGGAAAAGGGAGTTTAAGTTCCATTCTATAAAACAAGCAGCCTAACTGGTTATATCTTAATTAAATGGGATTCAACTGAATTCTCAAATAGATCAGACGTGTTTTTTGCATAGCAACAATTGTACCATAATATTTGCTTACATGTACCTGAAATTCCGCGTTGTGATATATCCACTAGCTAATGCTCTCCAGATACAGGAACTGGACTCCGTAGGTTTCACAGCAGCGCAAAGGCAAGTGCCCCGAGTGTGGCAGTGCGTTGTCCCATAGATCTGGCTCAGCCTTCCCCCGTGAACCAGCAACATTTGCTGTAAAAGAAGAACTTCCATGCTTCAGGAAATTTAGAGTGAAAAATCAATTCAACTATTTAAGATTATACAATATTTTGACCCCATTACAATTGAATGAATAAAACAGTGTAGTTCACAGTCAATTCTGAATTTCAAATATTTCCAGGTTCTTACCAGCTGAATCCCAAGATCAGCCAAGTCTCCCACTTGGTCAGAATCAAGAAGATGACTAAAAAGAAAGTGCACAGAACATTTTATTTCTCAAGTGAAGCAAATGATCTAATCTCTTCATGGGGCACATTCATCATCACCAGAGAAGGAGGATGGATAGCAGGAGCACTTTCCAGAATCAAGTTGCTTCTGCTATCAAGTTGCAGCATATTCTGCTTTATCAAGATATTTGGCTCTTAACAAAAGCCTAATAAGAACCAAATCAGTCCCGTAATTAGAGTTAATGTTTTTTTGTTGATGTCAGCAATGCCATTGCAGAGCAGGAATATACTGTAATTTAATTTTGAAGAATTCAGAACTGAAATTAACGTTGGTTGCTTTGCAGCAATCACAAGAACTTAACATCCTTTACTTCAAGATGGCCTATTGCATGCACGTGGGTAACACAACGTGGGTTAAATAAGCAATAGCGTATATATCAAGAACAGTACAAGTTACTTATTATATGGATAATAGTTTTTATATGTCAGAAAACAGAACGACAAAAAAAGATCTGCAAAGGACCTTGTAACTTTTTCCTAAATGCCCTCTTTCATGTTCAGACTGAGTTGCCCAATGCCTGTCTAAGCTTGAGAATATTTAGGGCTGTTCCTCAGGAAGTTAATACAAGAGAACACTGTAGCGTGCTTACTGAATTTGTTTTTCAACACAGGCACAAAAATAATTAATCATTTTAAAAAGGAGAGTCGAAGCACACAGTTACTCAGTAGATTCTCTCCATGCACATCACAAATGAAGTCACCTGGCAGCCAGGATACAGCGACCTGACTTTCTTCTCTGCATTACCCTTCACGCCCACGTGCCCATCTGCTAGACCTGGTGCTGGCACGTGCACCATCTGTGCCTAGCACAAGAGGAAAGTAAGACTCAATGGTTTTACAGAAGTTTATAAAATACACACAGGGACAGCCCTATTGTCTATGTCCCCCCACATATTTTTGTTTCTTCATGCTCCCACAGTCAATCACTGTATCTCCTTACTAGAGGGAGGATGTGTAGGTTAAATTCTTTTTGTATAGTGGCTCCAATCCACTCATGGTCAACTGTGGAATTATTTAGCATTTAGAGACCCTTCTTAAACTAATTTATTCACAACTTTCAACTGTTTGTATCTGTGATTAATTTGGTCCAATGCATCTTGCTGCTATTGCTGTTGATTTATTGTCAGCTCAGGCTTATAGGTATAGCAATTGATTTGTCTTAGCTCTTCTCTGTCTTTCATGCCCTAATTTTCAATTAATGCCTATTCATTAGCACTTTCGTTCCATTAAAAATCCATGGCCTTTTTTGTTGGTGACTATTATTGGCCTGCAATAAAGAAGGCTCTGCTTTTTCCACGTCAGACAGGCCTGATTTTGTATTACTACTGGCAGCAATAACTAAGCATGTGCCGCTGCCTTTGTACTGCTGATGGATGTCGTGTGACACGTGTAAAGGCAGAGATGAAATGCAAAAGTTAAAATGAGGGAGAGAGGGAGGTACTCTCTGATTAATACCTACATGTAATAAAGAGTCCTACAATGGAACAGAAAGCGTGGACCTCTGCATCCATCTACCATTATCTTTGGCAGAAGCTTTAGTGCAGATCTGCCATTTTTTCCCCCCATTCCCATTTCTGTTTAATTGCAATCATAGATTATGTGCAGCACACTTTCCTGAATACTGTGTAGAGAACAAAAGCTAATGAAAGCTAGATGAGAGTGCTCAAAAAAAAAAAAAGTGGAGAAAAAAATTGCATGGTAGGAATAAAACCATCTGTTTAGGAAAGCGAAAAGAAAGAAATGCCAAAATGGTTCAATCTCATAGTCAAATTGATACACGTTAGCTACACTTCAGCACTCGACCATTTCTACTCATTGCAGCAAACATACAGTGACATAGTTTTTAGTTTCTAACATTGACGTTTCGGACAGTTAAATGACACAATACTTTCTGCAGGCTAAGAATACCTCTTCTGGACAGTTACTGTGGCCAAGCTGGTGCACAGTAACTTTTTGAACAATAGAAACCTTATTTTGAATTTGACCTGCTACATTTACTCAATACAAAAAGTTAAAAATACATTTTCTGCAGAAAAAAGTAAACATTGCTGGATCCTGAAAGGACAGAGGTCTAAGAACTCTTCCAACAGGTCACCAGATGGAGAGGAGACTCTCAGATCCAGCGCTGCGCTGCATTCTCAACACGGTCACCGAAAGGGACAGCTGAATGATGGATGCCTTGGCTGAGCATCAAGATGAGCTGTTGTTCTCTCAGAAGATCAACAAAAGACCATCAGGCATTCTCTGTCAGTACAAGCTACCTGATCAAAATGCAGTTTAAGATGTTAATCAGAAAATGGTACAATAAACTAAAGCACAAGCAGTTCCTTTCAGTCTCGCTGCCACTGCAACCTATGAGAGTTTTGCCACTGATCCTGACAAGAGCAAAATCAGGTAATTATAATGCTTGTGCCTTACAGAGCCCTCTACCTTGACTAACAAAGGTCCTTAATGTCAAGCACTTCAGGGGATGCTCTACAGTCTCCTTCTATAAAAGAATTTATTTTATAGTTCTGGCAGATCTTTGATTAGGAAAAACCCCACATTAAAGACGTGAAAACAAACATTTCAAGGGCCTTCAATCATTTTTTACTGGTCTATAAAGCTTCTTCACAGTAACAACAGAGAGGTAACCTATATTAAATTATAGCATTATTGCTACCTTACTTACAGCCCTGCAGTAAGAAAGTAAAAGATGGAAATGACTTTTTTAAAGGATTTGTTGTAATTATTATTCTATAAAGGACCTTATTCAGAGCAGCCTTTAAGCATAAAGGATTCTTAAGGTTAAGAACAAGTCTCATTGACCTGAATGGAAACTAAAGAGATTCCTAAAGATAAGTGTGATGTTAAGCACTCCCTTAAATCAGTGGTTTATAAAGCACTGCCTCCATTCAGTGATTTCCTTTTGTGAGTGTTACTCTTGAGTCTTCCAAGATGTATACAGGCACCTATGTTTCTGCATATATATTAGCCATAAGAGAATTGGGGACATTCTAAAAGGATAAAAAAATATCAGGGCAACTTGGTATGATAGATAAACCTGTAATGAAGGTAAACTGGCTTTAGTCATGGAAGGATATTTAAGAAAAACTTTACTCAAGCAAAATAGTGCCATTGGCAGCACAGTGACATTCCGGTGCTTTCACTTTGCCAGTCTCAGATAAAGGCAAAAGCCAGGGTTTGAGATAATAAATCCAAGAAAATAAGCAAATGTTTTTATTTTCATTTTAATTATAGGTAGTCAAATTGAACATTTTATCTACTCAGCCACTATGCAGCACAGGCTGTAGTATTATGGCCTTCCTTGAATTTGCCTCTTCTGCTGAATAAGAATTGATGAGAGCACAAAGACTGAATGGAGCTACAGTCAAATTTCTGGTAAAGCCATAAGAAAAAGCAGATAATTGTCTCACATAGCTGGGTAGTACCTATACTCAGAAGTGCAAAATCCTGAAAACTAGAGCTATCTCACTGGGAGGCTCAATTTGGGACTGAATTTACAAAGGGATTCGAGTGAAGACAGCAGAGCAATTTCTAGGTTCAATGCCGTGTTGTTGCATGTGGATACATCCAAAAACCGTCCTTAGGTATAAAATATGTGTCAGAATAACCCTTGCAAATTATGGCTCTAGTAGAAAGGGATGAAGTGTGGGTAAGTGTTCATAAATCAGATGTAGAAATGAAAATTAAAATTGTAAATTTTAACCTGGCATGTTCTGGATTTACAAAAGCTACTAAAATACAGCCATCTCTCTTCACTGAGCTGGTTTCACTTGGTACCCTTAAAGAAAGGAGGAAATGATGCAAGTACATTTCCCTTTAGGATTTGTTTAAACTTATATAGTGACCTGTACATCTACATCTTTATATTTATAAATTACTACAAAATCTCTGTATTTCTCATTACTACAAGTATGAATGTGAAAATAAATAGTAATATCCCAAAAAGTATTTCAGACCTGATGTAATGATTCCTATGGAGCCATTAAGTTTCATCATTTCCATAAATTCAGTCTCCATGCAATGAGCTCTTTATGAAAGGCCATTTAATTGCCTGATAGGATATAATGGCTCCTTTGCATCGATAATAAAGTCAATAATCTGCATTTTTTTAAACCTCTCTAAATATCCATTGACACAATAGGCTGTTGCAGTCCTCAGTCCTTCAGGCCCATTGGGCCACTAATATAAAAGGCTTGAAGCTATTAAATATACATTTAATATGATAGAATGTTATGAGTCTATTGGAGGTCAATGCTGTAAAATTATGCCTCTAAAAATCCTCCTCAGAAAGTAATTTATGGCATAGAATATGTTTATTAAAAGTCCCTGACTACAGATTTATGTGATTTTATGTGAAGACTGCAATTGAATATGCTTGGGGACCAGTCCTGCGAACACTTTCCATGAAGTTCAGAACTTATTACCCTACATAATCCCTCCTGGAGTCAATTGAAATACTCCCAAGAGTAAAGTTACTCAGAGTCGTAAGTATTTGTAGCTTCATGCCCTTAAACTTGTTTCCCCAGCTCTGCCTCTGATTCACTGCGTGATCTAGGCAAGTCATTTGATTAGTTGTGCTTATCTGAGAAAGGGAACCATTTAATGGGTAAACAGCAATATAAACCGCGCGTCTGCTATACACTTACATGCACAGCACTTTCGGTACTAACTGTTACTATTTCTGCACCTCTGCTTTTAATTATCAGCTATGTCAGTGGTAGTGACCAATTAAAAAAAGAAAAAGGCTCTCAGATCAAACAAGATACTGAAATCTCTTTGGGACATACCTCATATTGGAGAGAAGAATGAAATGAATGAATGAATGAACAAACGAAATCTGGCCAGATCTCCCCCTGGTAACAGCAGAGTATTTATACACGTTTCCAGGTTTTTCACTCATTCTTAAGTCAAATTCTTCCATGATACATGAATTTGCTGAGGCCTGTCTACCTGGCTGTGTCGCCACGGTAGCAGGCTGATAGATTTTTGAGTTCCCTCCAAGCATATACAAACATACACATGTTTTTCTACTATTTCTATATACCCGTCTTGAACCTTATTACTGTCTTGTTAGTGCTTCGGTGATAATTAATGAAGGTCTGCCAAAGAAAACCAAGACAAAAATGCAACAGTGTCAGTATTTCACATTTCAGTAGCAAGCTCTTTCCTACTGAAGAAAAGGAACTGTGATTCTTGCTTACTCTGGACTCTTTACTATGTCACTTATGTCCTACATTTCTGGGGGATTGTTGCTGGCAACAAGAAGAAGAATGTCACAACCAACCAGTTCGAGTTGAGCCAAGTCTTGGTCAGAACATGAAAATACGGTTTTGATAACACGGTCTCCTTACAAATATTTTGAACTTCTATTTTAAATGAAGTTTCCAAATGAATATGACTTTTCTCCTTTCTAAATGAATATGGCTTTTCCCCATTAGTAACTTCCTAACAGGAAGAAAGAGTTTTTGGAAGACTAATGCTGCAGACCTTAAGAGTAGACTTTACTTCAGTATAGACAAAAATCTTTAGGTGCTGGACACAGGCACAATTCTATTGACTTCAGCTGATTTACAGGACAGTGTCTAGACTATTCTGTCCGGCACTGACATCCTTACAGCAGAGGTGGGATAAATATTATCACTGAAAGAAGTGCTGTCGTGTAGTCCAGCCTTCAATGACTATATCTCTCATCCCTCCACCAAGCCTCTTCTGTGCTGAATTTTATGGAAGACCCATCTAATCTATACCCCCCCACAAAATCTCCAGTCTTTCTATATTCATAGCATGTTTTTCTCCTCAAAGCTGTTAGCAAAGCCCTGAGTGGATTCACCATAAAAAGTAACATATTACCATAAGCTAAGAAAGGATTTTCAAAGAATTGTGCTACCAGCTGATAAAGGACTTGGGAGACTGTAAATCTTGCATTATTTATGTAATACACTGTACATGAGAAGCTGGGTTAACATACAGTTCAGCATGGGCATATACCATAATGAAATATTTGCCTTTGGGTAAAGACAAGAACTAAAGGGAGACATTCAGGAATTAACTTGCTCCAGTCACGAGCCAACATCTATTTGGACTAACAGTACAAATCTCACAACAACAACAAAAAAACTTAAAAAAAAAAAATCATAATTTGATTTTAAATGAAAAGTAAATACCAAATGAGTTTGTTGGTAATATACGATTGACTGCCTAGGTGTAAAGACATTGCTGTGGATGACAGCACTGACCTTGCTTTCTGTCCCAAAATTTTCTTCTGGCTCTACTTTTGAGGGTGAAGCTATAGAGGAAAGGGATTTTCAATTATTGAAGACTTATCACGTGGTTGGCCAGCAATTAGGGTAACTTCGGGTCTAACCACTGTGCTAGGGACTATGCCCACATCAGAAATGTGTCCCAGACCTCAGACACCTGACATGTTACTGACTGCACCTTCAAAACAAATAAGAGGACCCCAGAGTACTTGTTAAGGAGACACTTTAAGGCTGCTATAATTTTTTCCATAGACTTAGTTGTGCTATGAGCATAAATCTCAGTGGATCCATCTGCAGGACTGAACTCTGGTCTTGGAGACCTAAGCCTTGGAAATATATTCAGTGCCAGATGCAATGAGCTTTCTGGTAACCAGATTTACTGCAGTGACTAGGAGGAAAAAACACAGTACTAGCTGAAGGCACAGGCTCCTCCCTGCCCCAAACCCTGGGATTTAGAGGAGCTATACTTTCAAGAAACTGAAAACAGGAACAGGTAACAGCTTCTTTAACATGATTCTGTTGAAATCTAAAGAAATTCCTCGCACAAAATAGACCCTCCCTTTAGGAAAAAAGGGATTTATGCCTGCACCGGTTGGGAGAAACTAAGGGCAGCACTAAACAACAGAAGGAGAAAAAAACAACTCAGCACCACAGGGGCTCTTGAAATTTCTGAACTTTCATGCATTTTTGGCAGTAGAAACTGTTTGTCTGTGAAAATAGGGCACAGCAAATAGCACAGTACAACACCAATTGCTTGGCACTGTTTACGTGTTCCCGGGGTAGAGCTCTCTCACGTCTTTCTAGAGCCCTGTGCTAATTTCATATATACACTAAGCTACAAAGAAACTAAGGAAGAAATCTATATTTTGCTGCTGTCTTGTGTGTGAAATGTTGGAAGTATGGATTTTCTTTTCACACTATTTACAGCACCTAGAACCTCATGGAAAGCCAAGTCAGGAATAAAACAACTATGGGGCTTTATTCTCCTTTTTACTTGCGTTGATAAAACAAGAAGTGTAATTCCTTTGACTTCAGACAAGTTGTCCCTTTTTTACGTTGGCATAAAAGGAAAGTGAACTGCTGTTCTAATAATCAGAAGCATCCGTATTGACAGCTGGTGTATAAAAGAACTCAATAGCGCAGGACAATCATATCTTACAAAACTGAAGATAAGAAATGCAGTACTTGGGAACGTGTCAGATTTTGCTTTCCTTCACAGCCAGAATTTCAGAGCTCAGCAAAGCTGTGGATCAGCAGTGCTGGCATAGCAGTGACAGGGCCGGCCTCACTACCTGGGATGTGGGCACTTCCCTGCTCTGGCCACAACTCCTCTGTTCCCTGGGAACAAAGATATTGCAGTGTCTCAGTCTGCTCTGATGGAAATTAAAATTTACATCAATTTATTATGCAGTAGTTGGTCACAAAAAAAGTTTTGTTTCATAAGAAGCAGAAATAGGTTGGAAAACATTTTCAACACAGCAGGGTTTTGTCAGGAAACGCCACTGACTAAACCCAAAACGTTTTGCCTGATGTTTCTCTCTTCCTTTCTGAGATTCACACATATTGTTGCTCGAATTCCTGACAAGCTGTTGGAGAGCCCAGCACTTCTACAGTGTGTAACGCCAGGGGATGAGCTGAACACACGCTCACACATTCACTGCAATAGAGCTGACAGGCTCAGGTTATCCACACCACGGGGGACACGAGGACAGAGGGCCTGGGACCTTTAGCCTTAGAGCAGAGTAAGTTCAAAGATACAGATATTCATGCACACATACGTTATTCAACGTATGTTTTATCACTTCTAAGAGCTTATAGATAAACCCACATCAGAGTGCTTATGTTATGGTACACACAGGCGAAGTTATTTATACAGAAATATTCTACAGTAAAACACAGCAAAACTGAAAAACAAGCTGAGACTTCTCACAAACAGCAAAACAATCATACGCGCAAATAACAACAGCCTAGTTTAAGCTTAGTAATAAGGTGTCACAATGCTCCCCCCTAACAGATTTCTTTTAAAAAAAAAACAATTAAGCAATTCTGAAAATTTTCAGGTATTCCTTAAAACATCATCATGTTTATCATAGGAAATAAGCTTCCTGGGACCCAGAGCTGAAAAGGATGTCAATTCTGTACAGCATCTTTTCAGGCTCCTGGCAGAGTCAGCAGGTATTTTCCCAGGTTCCTGGGTCAAAGGTAGCAACGGGCAAATCTGCATGAAACAGTTACAGGTGGTGCTTGTTTCAGGTGATCCAGAGCCTGGATCTGACACCACAGAGTGTCAGCTGTGTCTAGAAATCTTGAAAGCTGTAGCTTTCAAGTTTAAAATACTTTGTTTTAATAACAAGTCTTTCTATTACTGTGACCATTTCATTAGCAGTAAGCTGCATCGTGCCTACTGCTTTCATCTTCATTCAAGTCAGAAAAGGGAGCACTTTTTTATTGTCATCTCCTTGCAAAGTTTAGGATTCTAAAAATAGTATTTCGTCCTTTAACATTTGTACTTTTTGATACACTCTTTCAGTCTAAATCCATTTGCTTACCTATTGGGAACCCTTTGAGACTAAAATAGCTGAAAGCATTACCTCTTGTAAGAGCATATTTCAGTTGATGATTAAAACCAAATTTAGAGACTAGCTCCGTTTCTTAATTATTTTTTTTCTTATAGGTAAATCCTAATATAAGGTGTTTGTTGTTGTTTTTTTTTTTTTTAAATGCAATTTCTACTACAGGCTGAAAATACAATTTTCCCTGTTCCCAAATTGAAAATGTTCTAACACAAGTGGAAATCCAAGAAAGTATCTTTCCTGAAACCATTTTTAGAGAATAACTGCTCAAATGAAAATTTCCAGCATTGAAATTATACAAACAGTCATCAGGGTACAGTATTCAGATTATATTAACTGTACAACATCAGTTCTTATTTTATGCACAGCTACATCTCTTGCTGCATCAGATGGCAGCATGGGACCCTCCAGTAAAGATGAATTGTTGAAAACAAATGTTAATTCTGCTTTCTGTCCTCTACAGACAAGACAAAGATTTAACTACTTTATTTTGTTGCTAAAAAGGTGGGGTTATTAGCTCTTTTCATCCTCTTTGACCAATTACTGCAGGAATATATCCACAGACAGTAACAAATTCAGCAAAATCCTCCCCCTCCTCAGCAATTTCTAGTAGGTGTCACTGATTTGGGCCTGCACTCAAAGTCCCTGATTTTTCGCGTGAGCTGACACAGCAGATGGCCCCAGACTTGGCCTCTGCTTTAGATCTGCCCTTGCCTGAAGCCATCTCCAGTGCTCATCCTTTGTGCTTACTCTCTGTAAACAAACAGGCATCTAACTCTGAAGAAAGCAAATATTCAGATTCCTGTGAATGCACGCTAAGTCATACATACAAAGCGTTGCTGGACTTGACTTTCACATATACATATCGATATATGAGCCGTGCTACCTCCTGTGACACGGAAACATGTAGCTCTGTAAATACATAGTGCAGGTGAAAAGCATTCCTGTGTTCTGCAGGTTTTGTGCCTGCACAGGTCTTTGAGCTTGTGTTCACACAGCCAGAACGGGGTAAATTATATCATCAGTAGGAACCAACCAGCATAAGCAGCAAAAATGAGTATTGAGTTCTCATAGAATCCAACTGAAAGAAAGAGAAATATCATTTTTACAAGAAGAGTATGTATCTAGCTCTTTATGGGTATTGTGCAAAATATAGCATTTAGAAGCATCTTGCTTGGATCTGATTTTAACAGGAATCATACTACAAGCATCAGCTTCTGGTCCAGTTTTCTACCTATTGCCTTTTGTCCTTTATGCAAAAGTCTTGCCAACTCTGGTTGTGCAATGCAAGGATGCATTACAATTAAAAAGGTACAGTTTTGAATTACTTGTAGCTGTTAAGATTTCACCAACTGAGAAAAAAAACCTTAGAGATCATCACAAGATGAGAAATACTGGTTATAATATTGTATCAGCTACTCTGATGCGAATCATTTGAGATGCTGAGTTCGACATCCCATAATTAATTCCGATTTATGCAAGAAATGTTCCAAAATCAACAGAAACAGTTCTTAAGCAATTAGAATGAAGACCTGTTAGACCACTGGATATTCAGGTTATTGTAAAATACAGTAACAATCCAACTTCCATCTCAGCATGGTAGGAACACTGACACTGGAAAGTCCTAACATAAGTTTTCTCTTGAATGTTCCCAGACTACTTAATTTCAGAAGCTCAAACTATGTATTTCTTGTTACCTCTAACAAATGCTATGTACAACTCAGAATATTGCCGCTCTCTAGTTATATCACACATTAGTGGCTGTAATTGATTTGGTATTAGTCTTGCATAGTTGACTTCCTTTAACAGGTTGCACTGAGCATCATAAGTACTTGTGAGTGGATACACAGACTTCTTTAAAATGCTGACTTGAGCTGGTTTTACATGAGATAGTTGTTATATTCCTTTACTACGTTGTTTTCTTGGAATACCTTTTCTGTCTATATTAGTTCAAATTTCTCATGAACAGTTTAACATTAATTTTTCCAGTATCCTGAATTTTTCTGAAATGTGTTTTCATATATTCATTTATTTTGGAACGACACAGACACAGGACCCAACAAGTCTTTATCTAATAATAAGATTGGAACTAATGTGAGGGAGTAATGGCCAGGTCAGGTGACCTGGTGCAAAACAAACTGGCGAAAAAAAAAAAAAGTCAAGGATGAAATTTGAAAGACAGGATAATATGTGAGGTAAGACTGGATATAAGAGGCAGAGGTTGGGCTGCCCTTTATAGCCACTACCTCAGTTGCTGGACTAATTGCTTCCTAAAGCTAAAGTTCCTCCGGGTTTTGAGACTATTTTTTCATGTTATTGCAAGTTGGGTTCTTTTGGTAGGTTTTGGAGGTGGTTTTTTTGGTTTGGTTTGGTTTTAGGACAATGGAAAAGCTTACAAGACCACCTATGTCTCTGCTGTATTTCTTGCCCTATTTTGATTTAAATCAGGAAATTAAATCAATGATTAAAAGAAATGCACGCCATTAAAAGAAAAGCACAGAATATTATCTACAAAGGCTGACACAATGGAGGGATGAGCTTCCTGAGAAGTCAAAAGTAGCTATGAATGAAGTTTTCAGAGCAAGGAAATAAAAACCATAAAGTGTCCTTCAGGTGTATAAAGTGGAGTGAAGCTGACAAGAGAAGACATTAGACCACGGCAGGATATTTGAAGGAAGTTAATAAAGGAGGAGGATAATATAGCTGCAGAATTTAATGAGGTCCCTGTAGTGTTTGCAAGAGGAACTGGAGTTGGAAAGCAAGCAATAAACAGCACACTTTAGTTTTCCAGGAAAGTATTGTGCCTAAAGGCCATCAGGTTAATGTTCAGATTTAATGAAAAGATATACATACACCAGAGGGTTAAAGAACACATCAGATCTCTTCACACTGACTAAAGTCTCTGCTGGGGGTGGGGGCGGGAGCAGAGCTCCCTCAAATACAAAACTCATTCAAACACAGAATGGTAAGGTGAGATACAAGAAAGTATAAACTATTTTTTCTCTTACTTGAATGTATACTTTGATTTTTTGGGGCAAGCTGAGCTGATTGATAAAAAAATTAATCATTTTTCAGGACATTCCAATATTCTGAAGAAAATTAATTGGAATATAAAAAAAATATACATTTATATTAATGCGCTTTTTTTTTATTTTAATTTTTATATTTTTTTTTTACACTGAGCCTGGGCCCAACCTTCCAGGCTCCCCCCTCAGAGAAGTCAGCCTCAGCAACAAGAATCCAAGGCTTCTGCAGGCTGTTACTCCAGAGCTGGTGCTGCAGCACCCCAGGAGCCCTGGGCTTTCCTCTCCAGGGCTCCAGGGACACTCAGGGGCTGGGAGGATCTGGGCAGGCGAGTTGGAAAGAGCATTGCTTTCCCAGGATGAAGTTAATTAAAGAGGCATGTTATTTCAAAATATTTAGATTCACAGGCATTTTAGGCCTTTATCTGAAAAAGTAAATATCACCAGAATATTTCTGCCTGGCTTCAATAGGCAGTCCCCGTTTCCTCATATCTTACTAGTACTGAATTTACTAAGCAAACACTGCATATTATGAAATAAATACCTGGATGCACAGTCCCTGCAGTCAATGCATGTTCCACTGACAACTGTGGGGTATAGATTATACACCCTTACGAAGACATTACCCATTCCAAATGACCTCTTATTATGCAGCTAAAAGCAACCAGAGATAAGACATTTTTAAAGCTGATATAAAACCTCCAGAGCAGCACTTCTCAAAATTAGAGATGCAGCCTCAGGTTGGGGTGCAAAGAGGTTTTTCTGCAGGGTCACTACATACTCTACAAACTTAAGATCTCTTTGTAAAGGAAATGACTTCCAGCTCTTCTGGGAACAAAGATAACCTTCAGAATGTAAATATCTGAAGCAGTTTGGTTTATTGGATATACAATAGTAGGGAATACCCAGTTCATGATGCTTCCTACAAGGATAGGGAAATTATTCTGGTCTGATAATATAAATACAAAATAACAATTTTTAAAGTGTCAAATATAGGTACTATCTAACCAATAATGATGTGGTAAACTACGTCAGCTGGGTATCTGGTGCTGAAACAGCACTGAAGTTGATAGAACTCAGATATGGCAGATATACTGTGAAAGACTACGGGATGGCAACGAATGGCTTGAATTTAGAGTTGCCTAAAGATTGCTGCGTTTAAGTTTCAAATACCCTTGTTGATTAAAGAAGAAAAGTTTAAGATATGGGAGACTAGAAACTGCCACTGTTTAAAATTTGTAATGCAAAGAAGTATTAGAATAGTCAGAGAGAAGTTTCATAGGAAATTGGGGTTCACTGAAGATGGAAGGACAAAAACTACAAACAACATAATCCCTCACCAAGAACAAGCATGTGTTCATCAGTGAATATCCTGCTCTCCAGGACAAAATTTCTCTACATGTAAGAAGATATTCTTTAGGATGACTGGTAATATACTTCAGGGGCTGAACTGCATAAGCATTTATCAGCCTCGTTAGCTTAACGGAAGAACTATAATTCTAACTCAAAAGTACTGGTCATATACAAGAGGTATTGCATGATCCAGTCCTTGTTCTCCTCATCAAGAGCACAATCTGATGCCCATTGATGTTAACAGATATCATTCATCCAGTATTTTCACATGGGAAGAAAAAATAGTGGGTTTCATGTTTTGGTTTTTTTTTGTTTGTTTTTTTTTTCTTTTACAAAAGGCCTGAATTCTCAGTGTTCCAATGGTAATTAATACACAGAAGCTAGTCTTTCCAGAGGTCTAGATTTTCTTCTGCTGTAGTTCAAAACACATGTTGCTAAAAAGGTTTTTGATTCCTGGTTTGTAGCAGACTAATCTATGGGGAGAAGGAATTGGCATTAAAATGGAGTAAGAGGTGAGTTTTAGAGCAAAAGCTATCCTATAGGGAAAGGAAAAGCAATGTGTATGGAGAAACAAGCAGATAAAAATCAGCATCCAAAGCGCTGAATAACGTGCTATGGTTTCATTCATTCACATCAGCCAAGCATTTGGTCCAATATCACTGAACTGAGTTCTTGTCATAAAACATATAAAGGAATTCAAGACAAACCTAAGGAGGGCTGTAAAGAAGGGAAGTAAAGAGAAAAACAGAACCTGACACAACAAGCGGCCTTTCCCTGCTCTGTAGATTTTTCCAAGAATAAACCTATTTAAAGAATAAAATTATTGCAAATCTGTCCCTACAGTTACTGTAGTGATAATGAAAGCCATTAAAATGAATATTTGATAAATGAATAAATGAATAAAAATGAAGGGAATAAATGAATGGTAAATGAATATAAATACTAAATGGTGAAAATTAAATGAATAATTCTCTTAAATGAATAAATCCGCTGTGCTTCAGTTTGTTAGTGCCCTACACAAACTAAATTCCTCTTAAACAGTACCTTGAAAAGAGTTTACACTGTACCACAAGGATATATATGTACTGGGGGTTACTGGGATAATGGAAAGTAAACATCTGTGTGTGTGCCATTGCTCGGTTTCTTTAACGCACACCAAACTCAACAATTTAGTTATTAGTCAGATTTTACAGTTAGTGCAGTCAGTGGCTGTTGCAGAGGGTGCAACATCTCAATGTTTGCCCGAGTTGTTTAATTCTTTTGTAGCAACTGTGCATTTCCCTTACTGTTAATTATTAAACTTGGCACGGTACAACACACAAGTATCAGTAGGTGCAGATAGCATACTCTGGAAGTCAAAGAGGAAGACAAGGGTTGAAGATAGAAAGACTGTTCAACCCAGCAGCAGCTCTTCGAAGAAAGAGGAAAAAGGAAGCATTCAAGAGAGCAATTATTGAATGTTTGAGGGAAGAAACAGTCTGCACAGGAGGCCAGAACAACATAGATTGCAGACAGGAGGAAAGGAATAGATACATAAGGATAGGTGAATAATTTAAAGATGGAATGAAAAAAGAAACATTTTTCAGCACTCAAGGGAATTAAACTGCAAAAGACTTCCCAAATACACATTGCTATTGCTGAGAAGGTTAAGCTGTGGAAGGCCCAATCTTCAGTCTTTATTCAGCCCAGGCCCCGAGTCGCTCTGGCTGGAACTGGCAACAATAAACTTGTACCACGTCAACTTTGTCATGCCATTAGCATCAATATTTCTGTATAACTGCCTCCTTATTTCTAGTATAACCTGCTGCTAGGAACGAAAGCAGAAATTTGACTACAGACCTTGTAGAATCTCTTAAGAGAAACCATTTTCGTTGTTCTTTAAAAAAAAAAAAATGCAGTTCAACTCCACTAGGAGTTTTTATCATTTTTAGCTGTAGAAAATTAAAGTGTCCTTATGCTGTACAAAACATTTCCCTTCTTCCACTCTCCCATGGTTAAACTCTGAGCTCTCTGCAGAAGCACAGGTCCCAGTAATTGAGGAACATGACAGTCAATACAAACAAACACCACAGTATATATTTGTATGTACCCCCTGAACCTCCCCAGCAGATGGAATAAAGAATTGCCTCAATTCCTCAGATTTAAGCACCAGCTTTAGTCTATTTACAACCCAAAATTCTATCCCTCTATAAACCAAAGAATTTAAATTATGCTCTAGAGTCACATAAATCTCAAAATAATACTGCATACCTGAACCTTGGGGGGAAAAAAAATGAAACTTCAGTCGCGTTTTGAACTGTTGCTGCATGTTTCACTTCAATTCTCCTCTGATCTGCTGGAGAAGATGCAGTAAACAAAGACACCTGGAAAGCAGCCAAAATCACCCTGTGCTTCTGATATAACTACACCCAGCTTTGGGATTAGCTCTGCACAGCTGCTGCTGTTTGGTCACTAATGACATTGTTTCTTAAGCAGGCCTCACGGGGGAATTAGGCCTGTCTTTTTGGTAGCCACCAAGTTAAACCTGTGAACATAAAACAGTAACAAGTTGCACGATGAGGTCCCCTGTATTTTCAGCTAGCGCTTCTCGTTCCAGAATGTGGTTCTTTACTTTGCTGTCTCTTTAGCAGAGCTGAAGGTTTGTAACCCATCAGAAGTCTTTTACTTCTCGGTTGGTAATTCTTTCTTATTTGATAACTTGTGTAGTTTCTGTACCCCAGTTCTGAAAACAATTATTACAATCTATATTCTACACATCATAACAAGGAAAATTTCAAACACAGAAGTCTGCATGATGACTGAGCAATCTTATGATGGGTTCATTTCCCCTTTTTGCCATAGAGCTCCATCCCAGAATTCCAAGCTTTGATGTTTAAAACAAAATTAATTTATGTCTGCTTGTTTTAATCTAGTAAGCCAGAATTACAAATAGGATGCTCACAATCCATTAAACATGACATGCTCTGCCCTATTACTCCTGTTTCCTTTTTCTGACTCTTTAAAAAGTAGGCGCTGGGTGACTACCTGCTATCTAGTTATCTGTTTCTCTCTCTCCCTGTTTATCTATACATCTGTCATCTGGCTAAATTTACAGAACTAAAGTTACGCTGGTTCCCATACCTTCCAGAATATCTATTGGTCTTACAGCAGCAGTTTTAGTTGATTGGTTAATTTGGCTTTGAAGCAGTAACTGGAAAAACTTTTAATAGTTTTAATTCACTGCACCACATTTGAAAACATTTTTTTTTTCATTATCTTTGTTATCATTCTATTGTTGCTTAGGCCAAAAGCTGTTGAGATCCCTCAAACGCTTCAACTATCTAAGTTAGAACAAGACTGATTAGTAAAAAAATTCTCAAATACAAAGCTCCATGCGATCTTATTTACTCATTAAATGCCAAAAAGCCATTTTGTGCTCCTCATTCCCTTTTATAACTATTGACTGAAATGTTGCATCAGTATCAATTACGGGGATTTGAAATGGTGAGAATGGTGGAGAAGCAGGGAATGAGATTTCATGATCACATCAAAGCCATAAATATTGTCATTCTTACTGCTCTAATGTCCCTTAAGCTTTATTTAATGGTTAATTGATTGCTAAAAAATCTTTCAGGTTCATTTAATTTTCAAGAATGTGGTCTTGTTAGTCTGTTGCAAGGGCTTTTTTTTTTTTTTTTTAACCAGCAAAGTTATATATTATGTGGCATGAATTATAAAGCAGTTGTCATGGAGATGTTGCTAATGCAGGAGACTATATGCTGTGTACTTTGAAAACTGCGGAGCATATCTGTTTACAAGCACCTTTTCTGAATGCCCTGCAACTGGTGGATAGGATATTACCTGGATAGTTTATTGCCTGAGTGCCTGAGTATTATGGTATTGCAGGGATATATCCAGGTAGCTCTCACTTTACACCTGCCGAGACATTACACTGGAACTTTTAGTGATATTCAAAGACCGTAATGAAGCAGCGAATTGAAATATATAGAATTGCTCTGAAGCTTATGTCTTATCAAAGAAATGTAGAAATTACACAGAACTGAAACAGGTAATACTAAGAGCTTGAGATCTAGGACTTCTTTTGTTCCTTTGATATATCAATATTAATTAATTTAGCTAAAAAAAAAAAAAAGTAGGCATGCAGAAGCAATCTTAATGAACCAGTGCCTGCAATCTGCTGGTTCAAGAATTGCTTACCTCCATAAGATTTTGGTAAGTAGGTTACAGAACTGTTTCCCTCTGTTTGCACAGCTGTGAAATGGGGACATTTATGCCTAATTATCTTTATAAACTGCTTTAGAGCTCTCAAGATTGAAAATACCATTTAGATGCTAGAAAGAAACACCTCTATCTCAAAAGTTTTTCCAAAGCTGATATTCGTCCATCTTTCTGAAGATGTATATGTATACAGTCATATTCATTTTAAGTAACTTTTACTCTTGAAGCATCATATTCCTTCCTTAACAGTCAGTCTGACACTGTTTCTGCTTGCATGTTACCAAACAGATCGAGCTGGCACGTAGACTTGTTTTGTAAGACAAACGGTTTTGAAGGAAGGTTTGCAGTATTACAGAGCCTCCTAACAGCCAAGTATCATTATCTTTCCACCTTTTGTGGTAGGGCCTGCAGTAGATACTGGGGATTCTGACAGAGGAAACAAGGTACAGCCTTACTGAAAACTGCTAAGTAGGTTTTGCATTAAGCACCAAGTTCGCTATTTCATATTTTCATAAATATGTAGAAAATCATGATGCCTTGCAAAATGAAACTTAAGAGAGCAGTTCATGAAAAAATTATATGCTCCATTTACTCTGGCCTCCCATGTACTTTATTTTTTATTAACTCACTTACCCTTTATATGCAGGAGACCATCTCTCTAATATGTAACCCAGAAGGGTGGACTGCAAAATGGGGAGGGAGTAAGCCAAAATGGGCATTTGCATTTCCAGCACAAAAAGTACATTCAGAAATTCACCCCACATTAGAAAAGAAATGAACCACAGAGAGTTCTGTTGTTGTTTTGAATGCTTTTGAGCCTAGAGAAATGAACAAAACAAAATAAAAGAGTGTGTATGTGGGACAATCCTAATGGCTTTCTGTGGACTGCAACGTGATTTACACACCCCAAACCGCTTCTTTTATTGCAGAAGGGACACTGTACTTCCCAGATATTTTTTCTTCCCTCAATTACTCCATGTTTTTCCTCCCTTTTGCTCCTGGGGACAGCTTCTTTTTGGAATTGTACTAGCAACTAATTATAATCTTACTGCCCTGGTGGAATTAAAAGATCAGAAAAAAAATTCAGTTGGAAAATGCCTGCTAACGTGCCTCCTGAGCAGCCAGGCTTTTCTTGTCTCACCAGGTCAAGAGGTGTCCTCTTTGGTTTTTTTGTACAGATGATAACTGATGTCATGTATGGTTCTGCTGCAGAAAATTTAGATTGTAATATTCACCTCTTTTGGAAATTTGTTAGCCTTCCCTTTCACCCTTACCCATAAACACTCATCTTACCCATAAACACTCATCATCACTGATCTTACTCATCTGCTGCAATATTCCACTCTAATGTGTGACATATGTACTAGCAAAGTAACAAAAAGCTAAAAAGTTATATGCAAGCATTTTCCCTCAGTTTGCTTATAAGTTTGCTACTTTTGAAGAGAAAAGCTAAGGAAGGACTTTGAAGATAAAAATACAATTAAACATTCAACAAGATGATGCTAATCACAGTATTTTCACTGGCAAAAAAACAGATTAAATTAGAGATGGACCAGGCAGGAAAGGGAGTACAATATAAATTAATAAAATGCTGTCAATTTACCATTAAGATTGATGAAGTAAAAGTCAAGATATACTGCGAGAACCAAAATATTTTTTTTTAATCTCTAATATTTTATACTACAAAATGATAGTTGGAAGTCATTGGTGATCTTTCCGTACTTTAATATTTACAGCACCCAAAAATAATCATCACGGAAAAACATGATGTCATGTTACCCAAATTTAGTTGCAGTCTTCAGGGTACGATTACATTTCTATACTGAAATATACTGAAATGAGCTGGGTTTTAAGATTAGAGGGCAGGACTGGACATTAAAATACCAGAGTTCTAATCCTAATTATGGGACATCAATTATCTCAATGATTTTAAATAAAGTTTAATGACCCTGGTTCAGGTTTGCTGTTTTCTGCTTTCAGACGATGTTGAAGACTGCACATGCCAAAATAAATAAGAAGAATCCTTCTTCCCTCCCTCCCTGCACCTAATAAAAGCCAAAAGATAATGGCTCAGAAATGTCAGGAAGATGAGTGGCAACTTCATGTGCTCTGGAATATTTACAGATTCTCAAACTTAAAGCTGGTCACAGAACGGCAAAGTATATTCTTATCACACAATATTAACTTCAGTTTAATGTTCCAGTGCAATCTTCATATTCATCCTGTTAAAACATGGGCTACAATTTCATTGCACAGCTAGAATGGAAATTTTGTTCTCTAGGTGTGAGAGCAAGAGCTGGATGAAATCAGAGAAAGAGACAGGAAACAGTGTGGCCTGATGAACCCTGATAATTACTACGGTTTCGTGCATTGGACTGGCACAGACTCTTAATAGCAGAGCAAGAACGACACCAATTTTCATAAATTTCATTACATTAGAAGTGCCTCATGCAGATTAGGATGCAACACGCCAGAAATAGCAGTTAGGAACTAAGTAAATTTTTAGGCAAAGCTAAACACCGAGGGCGGGTCCTAGTCTTTTATCCTGTAAGGCATCATTTGTTCCCCCTGTGTCACTTTGAAAGTGTATGTACAGAACTGGGAAGACATTAAAGTCATTCCTATCACGTGACAGTGAGAGTGAATCATGATTAGTTGTTCCTATTGTGGAGCAGAAAATGGCAACATGTGAATCTGTAGAGACATTAAAGTAATCATTAATCCTTTTCTACTTGTCAATCAAAAATGTTGTACTCTTGGGGTGAGAATATGTTTGGCTGAGAAAAAGCTTTTAGTAAAATAGATTTGGCAGATGCATATTTGCAGATGCTCATGAAAGATGAATCATGACATTTCCTGACAACAAACACACCAAAATGTCTGTTTTGCTACTCTGTTTCCCTTTGGATATTGCATCAACTATATATACTGTATATGTGTGTGTTTGTGTATAAATCAAATAAGCACTAATGAAGAAAATTCTCTGTTGTCTACATGAGAACACAAAACTACCAGAACAATGTCCTGGTCACAAAAAAAACTGTGAAGAACATCTGAAATAACTGAATAGGTTCTTCTGAAAGGCTGTGAATTGTGATCATCATGATGGCATAGACAAATTCTTTATCTACGATCCTTATATTCTCATACAAGACTTTCATTTTTATCACTTTTCATCAAAAAAGTTTAATTAGCGAAGAGATCAGTAAACACCTCCAGTGCAGAACACATTAAAGGAAATGGTGATTTTATCCTACATTTGAGCAAAGAATAGGAAATGATTGCCAAAACAAATAAATAAATAAAAACAGAGATAGATAAATAAATAAAATTGAAATTGTCTCACAGTTCAGTATTGCTTAACATTCCAATTTTATGTTATTTAATTATTAAGAGATTTGTATGAAAATCAAATCAAGCCAGCAAAAGGAAACTGAAGCTAATAAAAAATAAGAGTAAGAACGCAGGAGAAGGCTAATGAAAACGTTAGACCAGTTTGAGCTGATGCTCAGAACCACATCAGATGCCGTGTGAAATGCATCTAATCTCAGAGCAGCCTTTGGCTAGGCGAAGTTAAATATTCAACACCTACTATTTTTTATCTGTGAAAAAAATCTTCAAATTCATGTTGACAACTCTACAAAATCCCAAGAAAAACATATTACTATGGAACTCAACTCATAGATGACTTAAGCTTCATTCATTCCTTTGTCTTTTTTAGTTTGGGTGCTCTTTTTAGGGTGTTTTTTATTTGGGGTTTTTTCTTCTTACCTTTAAACTAATTGCTTTTGTAAGGATGAAGAATACAGCAAGTTCATAAAAACTTATTATTGTAACATTTACATTAAAATTCTAGCATGCCTTTGAAGTGGAATGCTGCTACATGTACCGTACAAGCTGCAACCTCCCAGGTGATATCTACTAGACATCCATCTAGTCTGACCTGTTCCAGATCCAGAGCATCAAATCAATATCAGTGAGAATCACATGGGCCCTGAAAACACAGAAGCTACTAATGTAACCAAGGTACAAAAAAATTTGTCATCAAAGGCTTTCTTCATTCCCTTTGTTCATTCTCAGGGATTTTTCCCTAAAACTAAATTTAGAAATATCAATTATCTCTTTAAAATGGATTTAAGAGCATATAACAGCCATGTATCACAGAAATTTTTTTCTCACGTTAATTCTGCTTGAGCAGAGCAGTGTCTTCCAGAGTTATGTTTGAGCCAACAGTGTCTTCCAGACACTTCCCAGCCTTGACATGAAGAAATTCACAAAGGCTCCTGACTTCTTCACAATTTTCCTGACTATATGTTCCAGTAGTCTTTTATGAAGACATTTTGCCTCACTTTTACTCTGAAATGTTCATCTGCATTTACCAGAGGAAACCGCCACTACATTCTCTGTCACCCCACGTAGAGGGAAAGATTAGGAACAATTGCTACAATGGGAAGTACACACCGTCTTGGAATAATGATAAACCATTGGTTTGAGGACGGAAGGTATTTCACCAGTAGGACTTTAAACAGACTGTGTTTGCTCACCATCACTCACTGTTTTTGTATTCAGATAGTCAGGGCAATCATTGCTTTTTGCAGATGTAATCAAGCTGCAGTGCAGGATTCTGTTTCTGGCTAAGGATGTTTATTTGTTATTAAGTATAATATATTGAAAGTCATAGCAATGCTGATGGGTCAGCATAGATGCCTTCCATCATGAGTTACTGAGATGCATTTCTTCAAAAAAACCTCCTAGATGAAATGTTTTCAGCTAGCTGAGGTTAATAAAGATAGCTCCTTCATCATCTCAAGGAATGGAGCCAATAACAAGTAACAGAAATAATATCATAAATCATTTCTTATAAAACAGGATTGACTATTATTTGCTAAAATGCCTTTCATGGTAAATTTGCATACTCTTACTTGTTGAATGACAATAAGAAAACAAAGAGGAGAGGTCACAGGGGACACAAGAAGGTAAAATACTGCAGGTACTACCGTATTTGATAGCTGGGATTGATTTACAGAGTAAACTACCAAACAATCCTGCCTACAAATTCAAGGAATATAGGAGTCTATTTTTATAAGGAAACAATCTAAATTCCTGGCATTTTGAAGAGTCAGCTGCTCAGAAAGACCTGGATACTCCTAAAATGAATCAGCATATATATGTGTGTGTATATATATATATATATTTGTGTGTATATATGCTATACGGCTGCCAATCTCTTACCATAATTTTTGTGTTAATATGTAGGGGTAGGTTTTGCTCACAAGATGGCAGTGTTGATTACTACACACTGCTTCACCGCACCTTCCTCTAGCAAAAGGTCTCTGGGCTGCTACCTGGGAAAAACCACAGAGGGTGGAATTCCCTAGAGGGCTGCATCTCCACACCTGCTTACCCAAAAAAAGCAGACCATCTGACCCATCACACTGCATATTTGCTACCATAAACCCTCAGGATTAAGTATACAACACTTGTCCAAATCTCTGAACATCCTAATATCCAAACAATGTGGATTCTTATTCACTTTAATGTCAATAGAAAGCATTTTTTTTCCATCCTTACAGATGGCTTTTCCCCTGAAGAGAGCAGGGATGGTCTCTAAACTGGTAGGATTCCAAGTTTCCAACCTCTGTTATATTTTCTTTAGCAGCCAAAGGTTCCACATGATTAACGCAAATGATTAACAAAGGCTATTTGCAATGCAGATAAGCTCAAGTAGTTTAGGAGACCCTGTACTGAGTAACATTCCAGCCTTAGGACTCTCTCTGTGAACCCAAGAGATTGCATCCTATCAAATACACTCACAACACACAAGAACTGAGGCATTTTCTGTTCAAGCTCAGCAGCGCTTCTTTGCCAACCAGGGGCACTCATAAAAACCAGACAGGCTCAGAGGGCATTTACTCAGCTCTTCTTCAGAGGTTGAAAAGCAAGAGGCTTATCATTGCTACTGAGCATTATGGTATGTTTTGGAAAATTGCTTAAAATGCGAGAAAGCAAAAGGGCCTGGAATTCACTAGCGTTTATGCAAGTCTAGAATGAGAGACAAGGATTTCTAATGAAGACTGACAGCTAAGGGAGATTTGCATCAGTACATGACAAAAAATAAAACTTTCTGAGAAGGGGAATTACACATTTTTTTACTAGTGAGCCTAAGTCAACGGCAAAGACATAGCAGAATGAAAAACCATGGCAGAAACAGGCAAACATTTAAACTAGAGTTGCCAAAATACATTAACGGAGCTTCTTACTCCAGGTGTTGTTCTTACCAACTACCACCGTGAGGGCATGGAGAAACACCCAATATAAACTGAAGCAAACCTACCTGACAGATTCCCATTATGTACAAAATGAACCAAAGGAACAATGTTTCTTCCCAAACAAGAGCATTCTTTTATTTACCTGCTGTAAAACTGAAAAATGCCTACCGATGCATTCCCCCGATCTGTCTCCAATAACAAAAGTGATTTTTAAGTAAATTAAATTTGCAGTGTTTACTCTTGAGCACTGCATGCAAGATGAAGCTTTTCTTAAAGAGCTGCCCTGCATCCAATGAGACAACATTTGCTTTGGACACTGTAACAAAAACTTTTAACATTATAAAGATGGCAAGACTGCCACTTTAATCCCAACAGCAACGAAATTCAAAGTCCTGGCTGAGAGCGCCCCTGTAATGGAATCAATTCTGCTTCCGCACTGACTGCACCTAGAGCTTAGATCACTCATGTTTGGTGTCATTTGTGATCTAACACAACTTACTAAAATTCGAGTTATGGTCCTAAACTTTCAACTTCCTGCCTTGCACGGGTAGTTAAATATTTACTGCTAACTTTAGAAAAGAGTATCTATTAAATTTATTTGTCACCTCCATGATATGTATTTTGGAGACACGCTAGATTTTCAAAGGGCAGGTGAGTTATTTGAATCCTCAATCTTCTGTTTTCCTTCCACTTTTTCAGTCACCAAGGCTGCCAGAACATCTGCTATGCCCTTCCCCTGTCACTGGAGAACGTCAACTGGATTTTGACTCTGCTTTCCTTTCCTTTGTCAGTCCTTTTACATCATCTGCATTGGCATCTCCTGCCAAAACCACAAATTTGACTGGTGCCTTAGAAACATATTTTTCTACTCCAGACCAATTTCATCTGGCAAAATGAAAATATCAGGTGATAAACATTCTGGGAGAAGAAGGACCTTTTGTGTGGGTCTGTGATTATGCACTGCATGAATTCTGGTTCCTCGCATAATTATTAATGTTTAGTGATGCTAATAAATGCCACCATAACAGAACATGATTTTGGTGTTCTAGGAGGCTGGAATATTAAAGCCTCTCTTTAAGAACTTGCTAACCTCTCATTTGACTGTTCCTTTCCCAATTGCCCGTTGATTGTCCGTTTCCTTCATCAATGGGGAGTCTGAATTCAGTTTCTACAATGGCAATCTGAAGAGTGCACTGGTGGGGAGAAACTTGCCCTTGGCTGCTGCGTACATGACTCACTTGAACTGATATTTCAGATGCCCCAGATTATGACCTACTTTACTGTGT
This sequence comes from Gallinago undulata, assembly GCA_026546715.1. NCBI lineage: Eukaryota > Metazoa > Chordata > Aves > Charadriiformes > Scolopacidae > Gallinago > Gallinago undulata. The sequence continues at coordinate 3,057,817 of JAOTQQ010000052.1, forward strand.
GTTACTCAGAGAGAATGAGTAAGACATTTCTGAGGCTGATACAAAACCAGTATTTTCTGTGGTAGCAAGGAAGAAATGCTTTCTTAAACATTAGATCAATTTTAGAATTCTTATATCAATGATTAAAATTCCCTGGGGTCACTGTGCAAAATCTACCGAAGAACCGAATTGATTTTCATAGGCTACAAATCAGATCTACGGTCTTTAACTGAAACACAGGGTGCATGTTTCCATACATAAGGGAACATCTGACTGATGAAAGACCAAATAGGCCTCCATAAATAGATTTACTGTTTGGCAAAATTACAGGATTTGTGGGTAATTCGTTCAGTACTGGCACCAGAAGTACTGTTTTCAGCCTATTCTGCAAACCTTGTGTGGAACAGGCCCTAGAGTCAGACAATCATTTAAGTATGTCCCTAAGTGCTTTGCTGGTATAATATCATAGATCCACTGAAGTCACTGGAAGTCTTTCCCTGACTTTCATGGGCTTTTCACAACATCTTCTCTGATTCAGTTTTCCAGTTATAAAACGTGAATAGGAATAACAGCTCTTTCTTCCTATTATTTGTCAGGTCTATTTAGAACAGAAACTCTTTAGGGCAGATCTGTCTTCTATATGCAGGTCCTTGTGGATAGAACAGTGGTATCCCAGCTCCAGAGGGGAACTATTGCCACAATATTATGCTCCAGGTCAAACCAGTCTTAATTTATGGAAACTCAAAGTCTCATCTGGCTAACTCACCAAACTGGTGCCTCTTCTCACTCTAAATTTTAATAAGAATAACTGGGAAACAGTGAAATGCAAAACCAGCTCTGTTTTTCTACTGCTACTGGAATTTCTCTGGCTCTATGTACATGTGTGGGTTTAGACACCCATGTAGATTAAACTTGCCACTTAATAAGCAAATATTTAAAGTGCTGTCGCTCCGATTTAAAAAAAAAATTAAAAAAAATAAGTAAATTCTTCAGTGTGTGGTTAGACTTAAATCAGTGTGAAGCTATCTGCTCCTCCAGGAGGTGTACGGCAACTCTGTGAACTGAACACTCTTCATATAGGACTTAACCACTGCATTAATCTTGGAAGAAATCTGAAAGAGCTTAAAGAAATTTCTTCTTATTCCCTTTAACATTGTAATATGCCTGTGTTGGCCTCCTTTTAACCATATACTGTAATATAGTATGAACATCCATATGGAGGAATTCATAAAACATCAGCATTTTGATCTGTAATGCTCTTGGATTAAAAAAAAATTAATTAATAAATAAAAAATTTAACAAACTACAGGAAAGAAATCCCATGTTCAGTTGCCTGTTTAATCTGGAAATGGAAGACTCAGATAAGACACCGAAGAAAGAAAACACAAAATAAGAATGTTTGCCAAGCAAATGAGCATCCTCAATACAGAAGATCTTTATCTGTACCACTAAAAAGATTCCATGTGGGTGGATTTTCCTGCTGTGAGGAATCAGGTTTTCTTTTACAGTCAGCATCAGATAAAGCCATTAGTCTCTTTTGGATTGTTTATCAATAAGTGTAAAATTAAAATTACATATAAAATTTAAGGATTCAACTTATTTTAATTATGTTAAGATTTAAAATATCGAATTAAAAAAAAAAATTGTATTCAAGCTACCTCATCAACCCAAAATGATAAGACTTCTAAATATGTATGTTTCCTTTTTTTGTGTGTTAATGAAATGGCCTTTCCCAACCTGTATTTTATATCTATTACTTTAAATTTTGACTGATGGTAGGAACAAAGTATTCTAGTCGGATAATAAAAATTCTAATGAGTTAGAATAATCAATCAAAGAAGGACGACCACTCTGAATAGAAATTAAGAATTCCCTATTATAACTCACTACCAAATACTTCCACCTAAAAATTGGATGTAGCTTTATCCTAGAGGTTTGTATTAATGCCTTCAACAACCTCAGAAAATGACATTGGCACTTCTGCTAAAATATATAGTATATTTAAGAGCTTATTTAATTTGGTTGTAAAATTCTGCCCTGGGCCAATACAAGAAGCGTGAGTGACTTCACAATGATTACAGGGTGTCAACACACCGTAGTAATTACTCACATCTTCAACAGGTTCGCAAAATTTCAGCACCACTCTTTTCAAGTCTGGCTTGTTGACAGGGAAATTTACCCTCCAAACTGCAAGAAGCAAGAGTTTTATCTAAACCCCACGGAAGTTATAGAAAGACTTACAATGCTTGTAATGAGATTTTCAGCAGACAAAAACATATAGTATCTTGGATATAGAATTTGTTCCAGAAAACATTCATGTGCCATACCATACCTTTCTTATAGTCATTTTAGAAGACGATTTTCAGAGCATGAATACATAAAAATGGCTGGTCAGTTATGCAATAAGAATTAGCACAAGTTTAAGATGAAAACCAGACCTGTGGGGCCATACTATTGCTATTACTATTACTGCTGTGCTACTGCTATTAAGGCATGGGGTAGTATCTAGTTACTGTTCCAGTAACTATCCAGTGATGTGGAACGTCCTCCAGTGTGACTGAAGCTGCCTGTCTCATATCCTTTCTTCCTCATTATCACTGTAAAAAGTAATCTACTTTAAAAATTAAACCATTAAACAGACACAAACATACATATACAGGAGTGATGCATTATAAAGAAAGCATCTGAAATCTTATAAAGAAAGAATCCAAAAGAGTATAAATCTTAACAGGGTGAGGTTTTTTGCACTCTCTTCATTTGGCATATGCAGTAGATGTCTTAGAGTAATTACTAATTTTGTTTTTCTGTATATAGATACTTTAATACCTACAAATGAGGCAACAAAGAAAGTCAGTTTGACATTTGATGTTCTGCACAAAAATCACAGACACTCTGCCAAGGAATTAATTAAAATTACAGTCACATAATAATGACACCAACAATAAATACTCATATACAAGTAATAAATTAACTCATTAATTCAGCCAGTACACAGTTGTAAATAACTATATGAAAATAACAAACATTTTACATTAGTGCTTTAAATGTTAGCTCTGTTTTTAATACTGAATTTCCTTCCTTGGTTGTTCAAAATAATTATGCTTTAATGGAATATTAAAATTTAAATTTATTAAAAGATCAAGAATAAATGGGTTGGAAACTTCCAAAAAACACTTCAAAAAGATTTACAGACTTTTTCAAGTTCTGCTTTACTCGTGAAACCAAAAATCATGGAATAAAAAGCACTGTGTGTGTGTGTTTACATATATATATGTGCATGTGTGTATCATTCCTTTAAAACATTTTTAGGAAAACATAAGATACATATATGAACTGCTTTAATTCTGATTAGCAGGAAGTCTTCAGATTTTATCTGCTAAATTGTGGTACTGTATAGGCAAAACTCCCTTCACAAGGAAGCAGTGCATCACTAATACCACGGTGCCACAGGGAGGACAACCCAAGAGGGTCTGATGTCCTTTGGGGCTGTTGTGTGTGTCCATCAGAAAGGAACCCCATAAATCCATTCTTATAAGGAGAGAAGTCAGAAAGGCTGGGCACGTCTACCCTTTATCCAGTGGCATGTATAAATGCCTTATTTTGTCTCTCTTCAGGCTGTTTCTGAGATGTAATTTGGAAAAACAGAAGCATTATTCTCACTTCAGAACCTTGGCCACGTATGCACTAGCAGCTGCAGGTAACCTGCTGCTGCATCTTCAAAATTCAGTGTATGATCCAGTTTCTTCACAAATGTTTTCTTTCCTACCTCATAGTGGAAGTGTGCTCCTTTTTAGCAGGACTAAAAGATTCTTCATTTAAACCATAACCAACATTTTTCAGTTGTTATAAACCCATAAATTGTCCAGGATATGCTTTCCCCATAATAAAATATATTTTAAACAAGTTATCTATCTCAAGCTGAAAAAATATGAACTAGTCTATTTTAATTTCTATTATAAATAGAGAAATCAGTTTGGTACTTACCGGTTTGGTAGAACAGGTTCGTTGCCAGAATATTAAAATGTACACGAAGTAATGACGTAACATTCTTCCCCTGAGCCTTGTTCTGAAAAAACCTTCAACTCTATGGTCACAAAATATCTAAGGGATTTCAAAGACAAATAAAAATTAGGTTCTGCTTAAAATTGTGGTTCCTTTATAAAATAGAAATATAGCTCACTAACAATATATTATCTTTTTAATACAAAGGTTATCATTTCATTGCCATGAATGAAAAGACCACACAAAATATAACCTGTGTTCAACAATGGCCACATTCTTGACAGAAAAGTGCAAAGATCTCAAAGTTAGCAATTACGGAGGAATTGGCATACAGCATCTGCTTTTCTTCAGCACCTTAGTCAGTAGCTGCTTGATCAGCTCAAACATGAAGTACATTCCTTTACTACAATTGTTTTTCCATCTATTAGGCCACTGTATCATGCAAGCATCCAATACTATACATGTGTGCAATAGAACCAGAAATTATGGTTACAGGCATGATTTTTTTGCCATTTGCCTGATAAAATATTCTAAAACTAATGTATTTCCAGAAAAAAAAACCCACAAACAAAGTGTATCAGAGACAATAAAGAACAATCTACAAGCTATTGGACTAATTTTCTGTAGGTTAATAAGACTAAAGCAATTTGTATAAGTTGAGGAATTTGCTAGTAAGTTCTCTTTAAGTGCTGTCCTGATAGAGATAACGTAAGGGGAAATTTAACAAAGTAGATGTCTTGTTTCCATAGCAGAGGAAGGGAACCAGCGAGCCAAGACAGGCTGACAGGCTTTCTCATAATGTGCTATTTCAGGTGAAGGGAACCAATGAGCTGGGCTAGGCCTTAACATAATATTGTACCACAGCAGCACAAAGGGGATCATTAAAACCAAGATGGGCCGTGGTTTAGTTTTTGCTAATCCTGCAAAAATACATTTGGCATTTCTTGTGGTGATACAAGAACTACCCAAATTGCTGATTTAGCATAAGTATAAGGCCTGAGAATATCTATAAACCGCGACGGAACTGCTGAACTAACAAATGGCTGATTTAACACAATGAATAGCACATAGGAAAAATAATGCAGTAACAGCATAGTTAAGACAGCTGCAGGATGAGGGGAAAAGGAACTATTTGAAAGAAACGTTGCCTTTGGAATACGGTATTCAAAATTCAATACGGAATATTGAAAAGGGAAAATAGGAGAGTTGGTTTCAGGAAACCAGTTTCCCAGAGAAACTTCCGTACTGGGAAACTGACTCAGCAGGCACAATGAACTCTCACTCTGGAAAACTGCAGAAATAAAGAACAGAAGGCCGTAGATTATGGACTCTTGAGGGGATAAGAGACAACTCAGGAAACCAGGATCAGCAGAAGCAGATCAGTATTAAAAACCCCAGCTGCTAAGAATCAGCTGATATGGAAGCAAATGCCTCATCCAGGAAACCCTGGGGTAGAAGGTGGGATGCTGCCGGGAGCGTGGACTCTAAGGACCAACAAGGGGCTGGGAGAGCTGGAGGATTTAGGAATGCTTGTCATAACCATGACACTGTAACTTTGATATTTCTGTGGCTGTATGCCGAGCAGTTTGCTCTAGCTGTCCATTACCATTATCGTCATTAGGCTTACCTCAGAAGACTATTAGAGCCATTTGCCATCCACTGCCATTCTCGTAATTACCTCAGTATCCTAATCATCTCTTGTTATTGATTACTTATGGCTATCCATCACACAGTTAAATATTGCTAAATCATAGTTGCATTTGGTACTGCCATGCTTGAATTTATACAAGCTATTAATCAATGTAAGTTTTTAAAAGCTGTCCTTTAAAAGTCGCAGTCCCTTTATTCACTTTGTGATATGTTGTCCACTCTCCATTTACAGATCAAATCAGGCAAAATAATTTGCCACTGAATATGGAAATTATCCCGCTCTTTAGAAAAAAGATAAATTCCTAGCTAAATAGGTTGTGATCAAAATCAAAACTAACATAGGAGACAGATACAGGAATACTAAGGAAGAGCGTTAATATAAGAATTGGAAGAGTCATTACATGTTTCTTAAAATTCCGGTCCCATTGATCACTGAATAAGTTAGGATTTCAGCCAACATGAGGTGAACTGTGTAAAACACAAGTCACATCTCTTTTAACATTAGTCTGCAGGACGGTGGAGGACAGTCTCGAATAAAAATAGCGTAGAAGAGGAAAACGGTGTATATTGAGGAGACTTGGAGGAGCAGGAGCAGGGTAAGATTGCTTTTTCCACAGGGAGCAGTCACAGGAAGAAACACGCCAAAATAAGCTATCTTGAGACGAAGGCTAGTGGATATATAGATCAGATTAATCAGAAAAAGAAATATATATATTGTTATATTGTTTTGATTGCTGGCTTTTAGAGAGAGACTATAACAAACTCTGCATCTCAGAGTAGCAAATTAGATTTCACCGTGTTGTGGGAAGACTGACCTTCCTTCTTTGCTCCTAAGATGGCGAGTCCCCCGTCCACCCTTTTTTCTTCAGAAAACAGTGGCTTCGGTCATGTAAAAGAAAAGCAATCATTGTTGAGTACCTTATAAAATTCCATACGTCAGCAATTGTATTGGGTGTTGGTGGCGAGGCACTGCAGGGGTGTCTGTGAGGAGAGGGGCCGCCTGGTGCCGGTTCCAGCCGGTTCCAGCTGGTTCCAACCATCTCTGCAACCGCCCCACCACACGCTGAAGCCCCTCAGCGATGGCGGTGGCACCTCTGTGAAAACGCTGCCCAGCTGTGAGGGGAAAAGTGTGGAGAGAGAGCCCTGTGAGCAGCCAGGGCAGAGAGGGAGGAGGTGCTGAGGACACCAGAGGAGGTTGTCGCCCTGAGGAGAGCCCTGGTGGAGCAGGTATGGCCGCCACAGCCCGTGGAGGACACCATGGCGGCGCGGGGGAAACGCGTGAGGAGGGAAGAGGAGCTGTTACAAACCGACTGCAGCCGCCATTCCCCATCCCCCTGTCCTGAGGGGAGTTTAGGAGAGGGATTCCAATTCCAAGTGAAGTTGATCCTGGAAAAAAGGAGTGAGAGGAAGGTGTTAGCTTTTGTCATTGTCTCTCGCTATCCAACTCAATTTTAATTGTTAATATATTTCCCAAGGTGAATCTGTTTTGCCTTTGACAGTAATAGGTAAGTGGTGTCCCTGTATCCAGACCCACAGCTTTTTCACCTCATTTTCTCCCCCTGTCCTGTCGAGGAAGGGGAGTGAGAGGGCTGGGTGGGCATCTGGCCTGGTTCAAGGCCAACCCACCACCACCACAACAAAAACCCCAGACATGTCTTAAGAGTGTGTCTTAATAACGTGCTCCGTGAAGGAAAGGCTTGCACGAGACTTAGCTATCACTTGGAGTCAGATAACCAATCTTACTGTAAAAACTAACTTTCACGTACTGGTATACAACAAACCCATCAAATATTTTAACTAAAAGAAGGAAGTTTTGTTTTTTTTTTTTCACTCACAGGAAATCTTATTATAAGAGCGTGACTAACTTTTCTGGAATAAATCCTCCAAACCGTTAGACTACTTTTTCCACATTTGCACCCACACCAATTTTCTTCAGGATAGGAAATTTTGGAACTACACTAAAGAGAAATCAGGGTTTTTTTAATAGTCTGACACTTAGAACAGCTGTATAATAAGTACAATTGACACAAAGCATGTCTTGAAAGCAGCTGAAAATACACAGGGCAGAGAAAATACTTTTTTGCCAGGTTTTTGCTACATCTGCTTTCAGTCTGCCAGAATGAACAAACAAGGAAAAAACGAACCACCTGGTTTGTTAGCTTTTTTTTTTTTTAAATTGAAAAAAAAATGTCATATGCTTGTGGTATTTCACCAGCCAGTCCTGAAAACTGGCCTTGAAGCTGGTCACTTAGGGCCAAATTCTCTCAGTAAGTAGTACAGTATGTATCACAACTGGCAAGCCGTTCCCACCGCCATGGTGTCAGAGGGCATCAGCTGAAGCTTCCAGAAAACTAACGTTTTTTATTCTGTGTTTAACTACATTAGTCTTCTCCCTGAATCCTACTGGTGAGAGACCACAGGCGAGGCATGAGGTACCATATTCTGATCTACTGTAGAAGCACCATCTTAAGGGCCACCAGAATCAGTCCATTGATGCCCTCCCTGCAGAGTACCAAGTGAGAAGTTGAAGTTCATTAAAACCAGGGCTTTGACTAGCTTGACTGGAAATTACAATGCTGGTTTTATTACCAGAAATACAGAAATGTATTTCTCTGATGTATATTTTACTTATCATAGATTATGAATTAATAGAGGCATGATTTTAGATAAAGGAATGGAAGGTAAATGTCAGCAGATGATAATATTCTCTGTACCAACATAACTTCTCATGTTGACTCTGTAGAACCTTCCCTTGAGGCTAAATCTGGCAGGCTGTGATTTATGAAGCAGTTTAAGATGTATATTTGATAACCAACTATCCTAATTAGTTCAGTCATTATCAGTCTTCTTTATGATTTTGGTTTCATTCCAATATCTATTGATGTATATGACAAGACTCTGTTATTATCAAGGGAAAGTAGGTCATATTTCAGCCTAATTGGCTTTCAATAGCTGTCATTGGATCATCTTAAAAAGTTCTCAGCTCTAGAAAGACCTAGGATGCTGACTTTTGGGGGGTTTTGGGGGGAGTTTTGGTTGGTTTTGTGTTTTTTTTTCCTACAGACAGCCCCAAGTGATCAAAATTTGGCACAACTAACAAGCTTTTTGGCCATCTAACTATGTATCATGGCACACAGACTTGAAGATAGGAGTAGGATAGGCTTGAATTCAAGTTAGTAATGTTTCCTCAATCTGACAATTTTATTCTAGTTTCTGTAAATAAAAATAATGCATTTTATATTCTAGGGGTTTTTTATATATAATTTATTATTCCTGTTAGGCTTGTGTCTTTACTGCTTTTAAAAAAAATCTGTATCTTTTCATGTCTCTCATTTTTATATTAACGATTTATTCTCTCACCAGATGCAAACCATTTGATGTTGCTAAGCTCACACACAGCCATTGTTATTGTTATCAGTATTAGTAATGGAATCATTATCATTCTCATCACTAAAAGCTAGCTCATTATCTGATAAGTCAAAATTTCCTCCCAAAGATTTTGAGGTATTTGATTTTCCTCATTTGTATTCTCAGAAGTCATTTCTTCCTCACTTGCTGGAGATGAAAATGCACCTTCCATAAGTAAGCTGCCATTCTGCTCATTATGCAGCTTTGATTATTAATTTTTCTTTTCTCTTTTGCAGCATAAGAATGATTGCATTTTTAACTGGTTTGTGGCTCTTGAGGGATTTCCTTTGAAAAACAGCTACTGGGGGTTGTGATTACGTGGGCCTGAGACAACTACTGCCCCAACTACTAAAATCCATGGGAGTTGAGAAGACTGACACAGTTGAACCACAGCATCAACTAGTGGGTGGGTTCTTGGGGAACAAACTTTGGGAAGAAATTGGAATAGTGATATGGGTGACAAGCTGACCTTTTACTAGGACAAAAGATTAAAGAATGTTTTCCTTCTTTTTCCCCCCGGTTTCTCACCCATATTGACTCAGCCACAACCTAGTCCAAGTGAGTTACAACAGCTCAGACAAGCTTTTCAGTGTTTGCTTTCACTTGGCAAATGGGTGGCTATTTCTTCTTCTATTAAGTCCCAATTCTGCAGATTTATATGCTAAATTTTTTCCCTCTGTAGACTGGCAATTCTGGGGCTGCTCTTAATCCTCATCTTGATCACCTTGATCAACTTTCTAGCATAGACTACTGACTGCCTTCATATCTATCTGCAAGATGAGGCGATAGTCTATCCAGCTTTCTTGCATCAGGATTTGTTTAGTCCCTGTCTGATTTTTTCCTTGGCACTACACAGAGGGTGAGATTTTCTTTTCAGAGCTGCTTGTTTGATACGGGAATCCTTTTCAGAACTTTCACGTGCATGGTTCTCGTCTTACAAAATTCTATTTCATTGTGTAACTGGGGTGAGGAACAGAGTTCTCCAATGAGAAGTGCCAACACATTGAGTGTGCAGGATATATTTGGGAAGAAAATGTAATAAGTTTGGGGCAGAGGGTGAGTTTTTCTAGTTTTGTTCTGCTTTTCTCTCACAAAGAAAAATTTCTGATGCTGTGGTACAGAAAACTACCTGATGTGTGAGCTGTAAGTGGCCTTTTAAAATTCAATTAACTTTATTTAATGGGATTCATGCATTTGTAATATCAAGGAGTCGCATTACTGAAAATTAGTTTCAGTAATGTTCTTCTAATATTACTGCACAGCTATTTGTTGCTAAATGGAAAGAAAGCTAATTATTGGACTTAGTTTCTCACACAGCTGATACTGCTTTACCCATCTTCCCTCATATGACATGAGATTATGCATGGATGGTACTAAATCATATTTTAAATCTGAGATATCTGACCCCTTTAGAAAACTGAGAGCTTTTATTTGTTTAGCCAGGTGCATTCACAGCCTGAAAGAACTGAGATTCTTGACTTCCATTTATTTCTCAGACTATAAATTCTCAACTTTAATATAAATTATGCCTAGAGAAAGGCCTTTGCTTGTGCATCAGCCAACTAAACAGGCCATGAGATTAGGTAGATCTCTCCAACAGTTTTACATGTTGTCCCGGTTTGAGGTAAAACCGAACCAGTTTTGTGTTCTGTAATTCTACATTTTGGTTAGGCCTCCTCTGACTCTCTGAAATTAACAGCATATTGGAGAGAAAACTGCTTGTTCTCAGGATGATAAGGCCAATGTTTGGGCTACAATGTCAAGGAACGGAATGCAGAGAGGCCCGTGCTTAGAGTTATTGTGATAACAACCAAGGTCAGCCGATTTTTGTTATTTGCCCCATAGAGGGTCAGAAATGGAAAATTCGTAAAGGGGTCTCACCAATGGGGAGGAACGGACAGAACAGGTGACCCGAACCTGACCAACTGGACTATTCCATCCCATCTGCCCCATGCTGGGTTTCCTGATGATATGTAGTGAGTGAGATGATCACACATAGACTTTTGGGTTAAATGCATATCAAAACATACAATCAACTGAAAATAAATGTAAAAAGTAAGGATTTATGTCATCCAAAACAGTAAACAAATTGTTAAGAGTTAATATTTTTACCTTCAGGACAGAGATACTGAAATACAAGCATGGCACAGGAACCTCATCACAGCAAAACGTAATGAACCACAGCAACAAAAACTGTGAGTATTCCCTCATTTGAATACGATCATAAGTAATTTTGGGGCACCGCTGTTTGCTTTGTTTATTTTATTGGGCTCCTCCACATGCCATGGTGCCAGGCAGTGGCACTGGCAACCTGTAGTTCTCCCAGTTTGACACCCACTTAAGATGGGCACCTGGGGTGGCACTCGTGCCATGCTGCCCTCAATGGGTGCTCTGCCTTTGATGGCCGGATGCAGCGGGGACCTTCTCTACATTGCACAGACCACCCTGTGGCATGCAGAAAAACACTGTTTTCTAGTGAATACAATGGCAGATTGTAGATTTTGTTTTTTTTTTCTGAGTTCTCACGAATGGGTCTTGGCATTGCATTTACCCTTAATTTCCCCATACATATAATGGAACAACAACACTTAGTGCATATGATAAAGCACTTACCCAACCTGAAAGCCAGAACAGATCTTCGTAGCCTTCCAGCTGCTCCAGATATCGTCCCTCTGCTTTTCCTGCTCTTCTTTGACATAACGCTGCACAAGTTTCAGACTTTCAAGTATCATTTATAGATTCAAACACTTAGTTTTTAAGTAGCTTTTCTGTCCTTCATTTAGAGGGATAAAAAAAAATCATGTAACATTGACCGTGTACCAGAATTACCAAGAGATAAATGGTCTTTGATTTTCAAATGCGTATTAATGGGTCAATATTCTCCTTTCTTGCCATATACAGATCTCTCATTAATTATAATGCCACTATAGCAGCAGAATGAATTTGACCTTATCCACTGAGCACCATGTTTTAGTATTAATAGTTTTTGTTCTTAACAGCAATTGGGAAATACAGCCAGACATGCTGAATGATATATTCCAATCTTTGCAGCGTGGCTCTATTCATTCAAAACCATGCAATATGAAAAAGGATGTTAATAATTTATTTCTTTATTTTTTTAACAATTAATAGATGTCCTTAATGCTAGGATTATATAAATTTAATATTGACCTGTAAAACTGCTTTCCTATATAATATGGTAGAAAAGGCTTGAATAGGAATCATGGATTTCTGGACTAAGATTAATAGCAGAGCAATTTGTTTGACTTGGCGTCTTTTTTTATAAATATAAAGTAAATACATAGCTGAGTGAACCCAAATAAGAAACTACATCAAGTTCATAGAATCATCGAAAGGTTAGAGTTGGAAGGGGCCTTAAAGATCATCTAGTTCCAACCACACCTCCACTAGACCAAGTAAAGTTAAAGGGTAATTTTTCAGGAAGTGTAACGTCTTCATTTTGAAGCAAACAGGGCTTTGGTCTAAAATTCTAGTGCTGTAAAATACTGCAAATTTAGTAAGCAAAAGTGTGACTTTATACAGTGTTTACATCAGGAAGAAAGGGAGCAATGAGGATATTCTGCAATGGATAAAAATGGGAATAAACTGGAATGTAGAAACACATTTGCTAAGGTCATACAGCACCAGTTCACCAAGACATTCCCAGGCACCGACAAGAAGAATACCACAAGGAAAGGCTTTATGCTGGAGAAATAAATCATGAGATAATAGCAATAGTAAAGTTTAACTGGACAATATTAGAGATGCTTTATTCAGCTAAAACCAGTGGACTTTTGTTAGGAATTTCATTCAAGCTGTTAACAATATCAGTGTAACACTTCATTTGAATGGGTGAGAAATAGAAAAGCAAAAATGGAAGGTGTCATTAGAATAGTGTCAAGCCACAATGTCCTTGAAAGCAATTAGTAATCTTGTGCAGGAATTTAAATGACACCAGAATAGAAATCTATGCATAAGGAGTGACAAAGAAAGGAAGCAGTGAAACAAACAGGCCAGCTTTGAACAAATGATTATGTCTCTCTTGCTTAAAATAGAGCAGACTTCAGGATAAGTTTAGGATCTATACAAAGTGACAGTTGTGCAGAATGAGATACAGTATTCAAATCTGAAGCTAAAGGCTTCAGAGAAAGTCTTTTCTCTTCAAGAATGAATCCATCTGGCTAATTCCTGCTGTGGCAAAATCAGTGTGTTGCCTTCCCACCCCATATTCCTAAAGAATTACTAAGTGATCATGTTAGTGCCGGGAGCCATTGCCCTCCTCTTCCCTTAGGGACATTATGTGCATAGGTTATCATGAGTGGCAGTGCAAAAGAATTTAAATGGAACAAAACTGCAGTATTTTTAACATGGAAGCTGAGGGATCAAAGGGTCAGCTCTTTCTTCAATGGTTGGTGTCTGAGAAAGACTCTGTCACTTTGTCTGCCTTTGATGCTGATCCATGTGTTCCTGAATCCTGTTCCAGAATCCAGCTCTCATCCAGTCCAGTCTGGGACTTTCCCAGTGCCTGCTGGTGATGTGATTGTCATCCTGGGAGCTCGATACTGTTTTTTTATACATTTGTATATAATTCATTATTTTCTTATTAATATTAATTTATCATTATTATTATTTTATTAAAGTAGTTTAGTCTCTTTTCAACCCATAAGTATCTCTCTTATTTTCTCTGCTGCCACTTTTGGCTGAGAAAGTTTAAAGAGAGCATCTGCCATTTGTTTAGTGGCCAGCCCAGCCTAAACTACGACACTTCTCCTCTTCTCCTTGGACAGTAGCTCACATCGATACACTGGAATTTTGCACAATTCATTCAGATGACGTTTGGTCACTGCTGCTTTGCATGGAAGCATTTTCTAGAGTGATTTTACTGCATTGCAGACAACATCCGTCTTTTGAAGCCACAAAGAGGCAAACATTAGCTACATCAGAAGTTAAATTCTTTCTAATATAAAAAAAAAGTTTTAATGTAAACATGATTATATGATCAAGGAATATAACGATTATTTTGCTACATTTGGGTATGTCAGGAGTGTTCTGTGTGATTAAAGACCTGTTGCTGCAAGTTCACAAAGGAAACAGGTTTAGTAAGATTGGGCTCTGAATTCTTGCTTTAAGTATCATGCTGTATTCTTCTTTCATTTTTTCATGTGGATAGTACTGTACTTACATTAGCTGCCTAGTTTGAATTTATCTTTAAACTTATTAAATTGATTAAAATGCTTATTCATATTAAAAAAATACAATCGGTTTTCTTTGTGAGAACTGTGATATAAGAAAATACCATTACATGCCTTGAGCTGATATATTTCTATGTTTTATGCTACTGCCTAAAGCACAATCACAAAGCAAAGAAATGAGAAATTTTAAAGGGTACTGAACACGTGAAATCAGCTCTAGGTTAGTTAGCAGAGGTTTTTAGAGTGATATGTAGGGGAAACGCACTGCTCAAGGACTCACCAGCTCACTCTCATAACTGTACCATTTGGTGGGCTACTCAGTAATCCAACAGTCTGGAACCTAAAAAGCCAAAAAGAAAGTAAAGCTCCCCCCCAGATCCCTCTGCAAACAACCCCCAATCACCTATCTTAAAGTGTGGTTCTTTTCTAATCTATCATTGTCTTGTGTTTGTATCTGTTTCCAGGTTCATTGATATAAAATGCTGATTCCAGCTATTTTCACAATTACGCATTTCCATCTCTGTTTTCTTAAAAACAAGAATTACGCATCCTCCATTTCTATCAGTTTCACTTGTTGATAAAGGCATTCCATCACGCCAATAACTCAACTTATTTCAAGTTGAGATTTCTACCAAATGGAATGAAGTTCAATTTGGACACATTGCTTTAGTTTGCTTAATTTTAGAAAAAAATGCACACTGTGCCCTCTGGACAGCTACGCACACAGAAAAGTTTAAATCAGTTTGAAGGATCTGCATTACCTGATACAATTTCTTCTTAAAATAATTATTCCACAACAAATGTTACCAGTGCTGCATTGTAATATGAGGGAGATTTTGCCCTCTTCTATGGGCAAAAGCTTGGCAGAAGTCAGAGTGCTAGGACCGTGGACACACTGCAGGGAAATTACATGCTCTGGCACGTTGTGTTATTTAAAAAACCAGGGAGCTGTTCTAAAGATGCTGCTCCCAAGGACAGTCCAGGAGGGAGTAGGTCCGTTGAAATGAAATTCCAGCAGTAACACAGGCAAAAACGTTAACTGTAAATCAAGAAGGCTGTTTAGTTCAGCTTGCCAGAAGGCTCAGACTAGTCTGAAATTTAATGTCATCTTCCCAGATTTATAATGATATGACCGGGTACAGAGTCTGACTTACCATCTTTGATCTAATAAAATATTCAGGCACATTATTTTCAACTTTAAACATCCAAATCCCCTCTTTTCAGAGTCAAATTCTTCCCTGATGGTATGAACTCCAGACTGATTCCATTGACTTGTACAGGCTTTTCCCATTTACTCTATAGTTAGTGGAGTGACTGTGGATTTAAACTAAATTGGGAGTAAAAGTCGGCTTTTTAAGTCTCCTTCTATTTTTAAAATCTTCTCTGTCAAGTTTCATGAGGTCAGATGTGAAGATGAATTTGTTGTTTAAGCTTCTTCCTCCTGCAGGCAAAAAGCTTAATCATTTTTTTCTACTGACCTTGTCTTGTCTAAAGATGAGTCAATGAATCAAGTTATGAATGATATATCATGAATAAATGATTTATGCCCGGTCAGATCAAGTATGATGTATTACTCAGGTCCTTGAGTATTATTGCATATAAAGATTTATCCAAAGTGTCATAGAATTGGTCAGGGAGAGAATTCTTAAGACTTTGTACGTCCTCTTGGAAAAAAAAATAAAATATAACTGTTCTCTGACTAGAGAAATTTAACTTGGCAAAAATCTCTGTCTTTGACAGAGGCTTAAGTAGGACAGTCCAGCAGTTACACTTCTCTGCTGGAATGCAGGAGGTCCCAGGTACACCTGCCTTCCTCATTCTTTGCAAACTCCCGTCACCTTAGTCACAGTGTCTATAAAAAACCTCTTAGGTCATATAAGTGTTGTGACACTGACTAGATCAGAGACCCAGAGGTGCTCACACAACATCACAATTTATTTTTATGCAAGATTTCCAGGAGTGATTTTTTTTCCTAATGTATTTATTTGCTGGTTCAGTATAACTTTTTTTTTTTCTTAGCCTTCATCATATAGATTACTCATTATTGAGTCCCAAGAGTATCAGAATGCAAACACCTTCTCTGATAGATGTTTTTCAAAAAAGAAATGCATCACAGCAGTAACCAGTGCCCTCTCTTACAAGCTTTGATTAAGTTAATAGTAAAGCAGTTCCTCAGGTGGGCTGCATTAGAGATCCCTGGAGTGTGCCAGGTGAAGCCTGGCCGTAACTCTGAATGATCTCTGGCAAGAGAACTGGTGCAGAAAAGTTACTAAAATAAGCTACTTAAATATTCACATTTAACTCTCCTTCCCAGCTACTGTTACTGATGCCAACTGTGAACTGATGTTACTGATGCCACTGTGAACGGTCTTCAAACCACCAACCGCATTCATGCTTCTTATGTAGTCTGTTCTATGTCTACTTAATGAGTTATCTATCATGGTCAATCATTCATTTTCATTTATTCCAGATTTATAAAATGATGGGCATCAACACATGTAACTTGAAGCAAATTCATGTCTTCTGAAAAGGTTGTTTTCTCAGAAATACTAATAGGTGACAGAAAAGTTGGGTAAATATAATTATTATGACAAGAAACATTTCTTCTCCTCCTGAAAAGGCAGTATTACCAGCAGGAGCTAAATGAACAGTTGCTTATTGCATATAGATAGTGAAAGCCTTGTGGGAAAAACAGCAAAAACCATGAGAAGACCAATCATCTGTCAAATATTTTGCGCTGGATGGTGACCAGAACTAAGTATCTTCCCTCAGTTTACAAAGCTGCATCAAACTGCACAGACTAGAGACAGTTCCTTGGATGGCCAGCAAAATAAATGAGGCAGAATTCGGCCAATCTAAAAATTCACAGTAGGAGGTGCAAAGCTGGTTGAAAAAACCCCACAATGCTGCAACCAGTCACTAAAAATTTTTCTCTCTAAATCTAATGATGAACCATCAGTGAAGTACGCCAAGTTAAATTCTTCATAGATTAATAAAAATGTTACATGCCGCGAATTTATGTATTGGATTTTCATAGTGTAAAAAGAATTATTTAAAAAGCTGTCTTTTTATTTCAACTGCTACTTTCCCTGCTATTTTATAATAGCGAATGATAATGAAGTTGTCATTTTACATATAGGATAATAAATTGCCTTGCTATGAATACAAGGCTATTACTCACTCATAGGGCCCTGATTATGTTGTGCCAGGAGAGCGTGACAAGCGCTTTATGAATGGCACAGTCCTGAAAGTGAACTCAGTCAGTGTTCATTATAGGGTCATCCTCCTAGAATTTAAAAATGTGAACTTCATGCGTGGGGGTACAATCTAATTTTTCACGCTCACTGTGTAAGTAACACCTGCATATCAAGGTCTCCCATCATCGTTCTGCATCTTCATTTCAGATAACACGGTGATCTTTCACTTTAGGAAATGCAGTGACACATGACATATGTGGAAACTTACTCAGCTAATTTGACCATCTTTCATATATAGTCCCACGCTGACAAACACCTGCCTGTCACCCAGGCTAGAGACAAATCCATCTTCGTGAATTCTTACACCAAGTTCGATTATTATTCAGGAGAAAACCACAGAAATAGTTAGAAATGTCAACCTGTTTATGGTAGATGCAGACAGCAATCTCTTTTTTTTTTTTCTTGTTTCTCTGGATGCCATATTCCAGTTCGGAATATAAGAACTCCTTTTTGACAGGTATTAAGACATTTCAGCTGGTCATATGGCAGCAGACCCTCTCTCACATTACGTATTCATGTAACTTGGGCTTACATCAGTTTTCAACCTTAAGGTCCTGTAAGGACCTCCATAGGTTTATATTATCAAAGCAAATCCGTTTCTCAGCCATTTTGTTTCTTCAATATTGACACTATTTACCTATTTTGTTTCACTTTAGATACTAGTTCTTTTAACTTTCATAACCAACACCATATTAACACTACCACTGTAGTTGTATGTTTTATATTTTATACTTAAAAGTTTAAAAATATATATGTAAAAGTTTTATATTTTATACCTCTGTATTTTCAGCTCTTAGAGTACATCTCTGTCCATTATTTTCCCTTCTTCCTGTAGAAAATACAGGGGTACAGCTCTGATAGTTCGCTGTGCTCATCATCTTCCTCTCTAATCACAAGAAGGGATCCAGAAGGATACTGTATGAAACTGGTTTGTATTATACAGTATAAAAGCAGTTTATTCTTAAGGGATGAGAGGTTTAAGGGACATGTCCAAATTTAAGAACAATACTTGCTATTAAACCAACACCACATGTTAAAAAGAAGTAAAGATTGGCATGGCATTAGTTCCAATGTGTGCTCTCTTTTGTGCAGGAAAAGTAACCCGTAAACAATGGGAATATTCATCCCTGGCTTAGCACTGACCTCAGCTCAAATATACCCAGAGATGAATTGGAGGCTTTGGCTGGATTTCTCTTGAAATGAGATAGTCAAGCAGTGTCAGGAAGCGCTTCCATTTGTTTGAGGCTGAGCTACAAAGAGCAGATCAGATCTTCACTTGATGCAAGCTGACAGCCTCAAAGGAGCGATCGCGGTTTACAATACTTGAGATACAGCCCAGAGCCTCGGCAGCTGAGAGGAGGGCTATAAGCAGAAAGAGATTGAAGTTTGTTAGAAATAAGGTCAATGGACTGCTCAAGGTCACTCTACTGAAAGAAATCTTTACTTTGGTGCCTCTGTGTATTTGCCTCAACAAAGGCTTTAAGGCTTTTTAAACTCAGATATTTAGACCTAGCTTATCTTATCCAGTCCTACGATCACCCATTCCACCTTTTGCCTGTAAGGGAGAGAATGGTGATCCAATTGTTGTTACCGAGTGTCAGTATCAGTTCAGCTCACAGCGCCACTCTCGCACTCACTACTCATACACTCAATACTTTTATATTCTCTTCTGGTAGAATACAGAAACTAACACATAAGGCCCCAACTTTCAAAGACAGGATTTGCTACTGTTTCTAGGGATAAAATTCATACCTTTCCAAAAAACCCAGATCAGTGTGGGGCTGAAGCCTCCTACTGGTCTACAGTGTGTTCAGAACAGATTCAGAGCTGGTTAAACTGGCGTCAGAGTTCTCTGGTAAGAGCCAGATCTTCACTGTCTGCTTTCTGGTACCTGGGGCAACAGAATACTTCAGTTGCGTGGCTGCCATATCTACACTTACATAAAACACAAATGCCTTCATACTTATGTGATCCCATAGAGTCCGCTCCCATGTGGATCTCTGTGCTACTACTTGATAAAAAATCCAGGTGCAAGAAATGCCACAGCGATCTCAAGGTTAAAGAAAATAGTGGAGAAGACTCATTACATTCCCATTCTATATCCATTCTATACTAAGAATCGCTACTTGGAATGCTTACAATATGTTAAATATACACATTTCATTATTATCATTATTTCCTCGCTCAGATAGATACTCAGTGGATCATAGAATCATATGGGGTTGGAAGGGACCTCTGGAGATCATCTAGTCCAACCTCCCGGCCAGAGCAGGTCTACCTAGAGCACATTACACAGGAATTTTAAGTATTTATAAGACTGATCAGATCCCCCCTAAGTCTTCTCAAGACTAAAAAGACCGAAGTCCCTCAGCCTCTCCTCA
>JAOTQQ010000052.1:3077785-3111374 GCA_026546715.1 Gallinago undulata
AGTTTGTGCCCATTTCCTCTTGTCCTGTCCCTGGGCACCACTGAGAAAAGACCAGCCCCATCCTCCTGACACCCACCTTTAAGTATTTATAGTCATCGATCAGATCCCCCCTCAGCCTTCTCTTCTCCAAACTAAAAAGCCCCAAGTCCCTCAGCCTCTCCTCATAGAGAGATGCTTCAGGCCCCTCATCATCTTTGTAGCCCTCTGCTGTGCCCTCTCCCTGTCCTTCTGGAACTGGGGAGCCCAGAACTGGTCCCAGTGCTCCAGTTGTTGCCTCCCCAGGGCAGAGCAGAGGGGCAGGATGACCTCCCTCCACCTGCTGGCCACGCTCTTCTTGATGCTCCCCAGGATGCCACTGGCTTTCTTGGCCACAAGGGCACATTGCTGGCTCATGGGCATCCTGTGGTCCAGAAGAACTCCCAGGTCTTTTCCTCAGAGCTGCTCTCCAGCAGGTCAGCCCCCAGCCTGTCCTGGTGCAGGGGTGACAGACATTCCGTGCAGCCCATCACCCGGACAGCAGCATCTCTCTGCGGTAGGTCAGTTTGGCAGGCTCTGTTCTTCTTGACTGTGGCTCCAGACCTAGTGGAGACTGTCTTGGTTGTTTTCATTCTTGCGTGCCCGTACTCACCTGTTGTGCGCCGCCTTCCAGAGAGGCTGCCATTGCCTCACCGAGCGACTGAGAGGCTGTTCTCCCCACCTTTAAATGTCCACGTGGCTCCTGGCCACCCCCCCTCCACGCCTGATTAGTTGCTGCAGATTTCCGGGTTCCCGCTGGGGCTGTGAGTGGTGAAAGAGGATAATGGTCCAATCTCCTAAGCGGAGCCACAGAAGAAGATTTTGATATCCAGGCAAAGAATGTTTAGCTTTAATGACATTTTTCAGTAATAATGACTTCTGCAGATCTATCACCAGGAACTGAAAATAAGATACTTGTATAAAACTGTTGATACACGGTTGGCTTTTATTCTCATGGCACAAGTTTACATGGCTTAAAGGAAATATATTCTGAAGGAATATGTTTCATAATTTAAGTCTTGAACATTACATGAGATATTCTAGTCAGAGCTGTACTTTGTACGGAGCTAATGTGTCAAACTAGGTTAATGATCTAGCCATGATTAAAAACATTAACAAGGTATCACTTATTTTTCCTTTAAATCTTGTGAACAGGAAAGCGGTTTCAAAAAAACCCTACACAAAATGGAATTAAAATTTGGAAATACACATTAATTTACAATTAAACTATTTCATTACACCTCTCAAGGGCTTCACAAGTACAGAAAAACCTCTAAGTCCTCATATACTATAAGTAACACCCAGAATTGGTATTTTCATGATGTAACTACCTTATAATTTCAGGACCTTTGAACTATAGGAAAAAGCCTGATCACCTGAATTTCATATAATTTGAATATTACGTATCATCAAGTTTTCAGAACTGACTGATCTCTTGCTTCAGAAAGCATTCAGATTGTTCAGTAGCTTTTTTTTTTTTTTTAAAGTCCCATCCTGAATAGTTTGAGTTTGATCCAAAGTCTCTGTCTACATTTAAAATTCTTGATTCTCAAAAACACACAGGGACAATTCCTTCCTACCTGAAAGACCAATTACCTGAATATTTGGGCTTTCTATATATCAGTACCTAAAAATAATTCAAAATTTACCTGTCAGTAAATTATCCCATCCCAGGGTTGTGAGGTTCTGTCTAGCTATTTTTTTTCTTCCTTGCTTTTTTCTTTCTTCCTATTATGTTTTAATGTCCTGGGATCCGTGTTACTGAATCAGCAGCTTGAGAGGCATATGTTACAGCTCACTGGCAGAACCAATTAAATAAAAGAAAGCAAAACCAACAAAAAAGCAAATGAATATAATTCCAAATCATTCGGTGCAATGTACATTATACACATCTTCATATTCTAGTTTAATTTCCGGCAAAAATGTAACTATGGAACAAACGTCGTCTAATTCACAGCCGCTTTCACAAACTGTTAGTGAATTCCAGTCCATAGTTGCCTTCTCTGCAAACACTCTCACGGACTACAAAAATCATATTCATAGCACAAACAAGTAAAATGTGCTTCTTAATCAAAGTACGTAGAATCTACTTACATTAATGGCCAATGTTACCTTTTTATTACACTATTTTATAAAAGTACAAATTGATATAAAGTAAACTAATTCTGCAAATAAGCTGTTTTATTCAACATTGTATAATGTGTTATAAAAATCAACCTTTCATTGCACATTTCCACACAACATGATATTTATTGGTTTCCAGGAATCACTACATCAAGTTTATATTACTGCCTGGCCAAAAACCCTTGTTACTTAATATCCTGAATGGACTGGCCATCAATTGTGGCAACTTGATTTTACTACCTGAAAAATTAGAAGTAGATGGAATGAGGGGGTCATTATTCAGATGTCTCACATTTTATGTCAAAGCATGACAAAGAGAAGACAACAGCTGCTCTTTTACATACAGAAGGCAAAAATACTTGTATATTCCATCCAATTAGGTGAACTCTGTAAGGCGTTATGCGAGGTAAAAATAATAGTTCATATTGAGACTAAACTGACCGTTGATAACAGCATTTGAGCTTCAATCCTCAAAGGCACACGCATGAGGACACACAATACCCTCCCATGCAGCGAGGTGGGAATGCAATGCTAAAATCTGGCCTTATGCAGAAGAATAGTATTTTCCAGACCTGTACTAAAAACCCAAAAAATATCTGTTCCAAGTATCTTCACTTGTGCTTTTTCTTACCGTATGCAGTTAAGATACTTGAATATGAAGTGTTCCCTGAATTCGTTATACTTCCTCTGGATACAGAATCACATTCATTTTCCATTTGTCTCAGAATAACAATCATAATATATGTGATAAGAGTATCTTGCATATTAACTTACCTAAACTGCAAAGGGAAAACAAAGAGAATTTGTATTCATCTTATCTGCTTTAAGTATGAAATACTAAGCATCTCCTTATTTCTCCTCTAGTGGATTCATAGACTAGAAAATGTTTCAACTGTTGAGAAAAGGAACTGAGTCTGCATGAAAAAAACCCAGTATTCCAGTACTTTTTTAGAATCAGACTGAAAACACCAAAAGTTTCAAAGTACTTACCAAATATTATATTGAAATTTTTAAGGATAGGGGTACCAGCAGTTCCTGTAGCAAGCTAAAATGTCAGTCAGCACTACCCAACTCACCACCCTGGTGTCATTCAGACCAGTATCAGGACTGTGCTATGTGAAACCTGAGTGGGGCTACAAGAGACACTAATTAAAAACTGTGGAAATACACTGATAGCTCAGAGAATTCCATACAAAATGCCACCTGTAGTAAGAGCTTGTTGCAGGTGCTATGAAAACTTGGTATTACATTGCTACACGACCAGTATGCTCAGGAGAGAGCAGTTTCAATGGTGGAAAAATAGCAGGTCTCTGCAATAGTATTTATATATAAAAAAAGGTCACTTAAATTACTGCCTCAAATCATCATATCGCCTATACCGTTGCACGGTAAAGGCAGCCACCCAAGTGTATCATACCATACCATACCATTGTATCGTATCATATCAATTAACTGGTCAGTAAAGGACCTTCTTCCAAAGACCATGCTTTGAAATAGCACTTTTATTTCTATCAAATAATCCAGGAATGAACAGACAAGACGTTACACTGTCTTAACATGCGATAAGCTTTCCAGAAACATTAAAGGCAGCACACATTTAAAAGGAAAGGAAAGAGCAAGACTTCATGTTCAAAGGCTTGCTGGAAAATAAATCAGAGAAAAGTAGCTTAAACAAAACCCTAATCTTTTTTAACGAAATGGATTAGGCAGACAAGTAAGCATATACTACATTTATACAGCAAAAAAAACACTTGTTCCACGCCTATATTCTGATTATGTTTCTTAAATTAAGCCCTTGTATTAATTCCAATCTGTGAAACTCATAAGAGAATGTGTGCATTAATCCGTGCCAACATTTATAATAACAATTAAATTAATACTAGATTATAATACATCACTGGTACAGACACATTTATATTCTGCCCTGTGGGTTTATGTAACGTTGACCAAGAAACTCCTGCCCCACTCTTGCTTGTAAAAATCTGTGTTGAGAGAGTAAAGCAAATAGACTAATCACAACTAAACAACATTGTGATACCAAATCTTTTTGGAAATTCCATAAACAGTGGCCAAATTCTGCCGACCTCACTCCTGTGGAATACTACCCTGAGAAGCAATCACGGTAAAGTCAACCCTGCCGAAAAAAACAGGCTGTGTCAGTAAGACTGAAGGAAAACATAATTTTTCAGTAAATCTAAATCTGCAGGTGCACATATTCTCCAGTTATGAGGGGTGCATATGAGAAATAACCAGGGGCAATGGGATTCCGATTATGAAAAAAATAATAATTAGGCTTGATAGCACCATAGTTTTAGTAAACATACAGTCTAATTTTGATAGTCTTAAATCCTTTGCTTCCTAGATGAGTATTCATTAATTTTAAGCACTTCCTAGGTTCAAGTGTGCATGTTCAAGTACAGGTTTGCGTATATGGCTCGAGTCCTCATCACCTTTATAGTCATTTGAAACACTGCAATAGAGTAACCAAGTTCTGCTTCTGTTATCTTACTCAGATATTTACACACAACTTTCATAGGCAGCCACCACATAAGGAAGGGCATTCACAAGGCCAGAAAACACTGTGTACTTACATATTGCTTATTTTATTTTGTAGGCAGGTAGAAGGTCCAACTGTGTTTAAGTTTGTCTATCATTTCTTATTCATCCAACTTCAAAAAGTTTATATTGTAACTTCCAAGATTGTCACCAACTTCAAAAAGTTTATATCGTAACTTCCAAGATTGTGACCTGCCTACACTGGTGTTTTTCAGGAAATTTCCTGGTCCAGACATTAGAGAGCAAGAAGCTAAAAAAAAAAAAAAAAAGTACTTTGCAGGCCCCTAAAAAATCTGCTTCCATTCAATCAAATTATGATTGAAAAACTGCTGTTTGCACATACTCAGAAGACATCACTTTCAGTTTAACATAGGATATCTCCTTATATTTTATTCATTTGGATCTGAGCAGGACTTTTCCATCACTTTCAGCTTGTTATTACGGTCAGATGTAGCAGGAATAAGAATCTCAACTTTAAGGGAGGTGAGCTGCTCTATCACTCTTACCTTCCACCATGCCCAAGCAGAACTGACAAAGCAGCTGAAGAGATTCAAACACAGAGGGCAAAGTCTAAAGGTAGAGAGATGAAGCACACTGGGACAAAGCCTCGTAGCCACAGGAAGGGTGACAGAAAAACTGTGTGACAGGATAACTGAAATAACTGGCTGAGGAAACTGGAACTAGATGGGAAACAAAGGCACGACTGAGTTAAGAGGGATTAACTTGGCACTTGGAGATCTAAAGGGGAGACTAAGACATGGTAGTTGGTAAGTTTATGGGATGACTAAGAAGTGACATGGAACAAGGATAGAGACAGAAAACTGGTGGGAATGACCAAGAAAAGGGTGGTGAGGAACAAAGTCATCACGTGGCATGAGGATATGAGAGAAGTTGAATTCAAGGACTGCAGGGGTTTGGAGAAGGTGGTGGCAGAGGAAGAAAGGACAGTTGGATGGTTAAAGACACCAAAAACTATGCAAGGTGATGAAATCCTATCTCTGCATTGGTAGGCAAGTAACTTCTACCATTAATATAACCTTTAATTAACATTAACTAATTGTGCATTCTATAGTTTTGAAACATTTGCTTGCCATACTGGAGTCTCTATCCCAAGTTTTGAAGATCCAGAGCCCCAGCAGAAGACACCTTACTATGTTTTGAACTATTTTAGTACTGTATAAGGTGAACTGTTTTCAAAATTTAGATCCCAGGCATCTTAAAACCAGATTTGTTTCCTATCCTTCACCTTTCTGTGACTGGCAGAATCCTGTTAGAACATTACAGAGTGCTAAGGGAAAAGAACATCTTCCGCACTGTGCTTGTTTCCTGAGATAGCAACCGCAATGCATGTCAGAGGTGCCTGTTTCAGAGTAACACCGAGAACAGCTTGCAACACAAGGCTTTTGAAGAAACTCTTAACTGCTCCCCTGAGAATAAAGGTCCAGACGTAACTATGTTTATAGTATTTAGTAGCTTTTAAAGACAAACTGACCCATACAATTATCTTGCCTGACTTTCTGTGCAACACAAGCCGTTGAATTACACTGGGCTCCCAAAGCTTGGTTAGAACAGACACATTCATAGGGCACAGCTACGCATATGCTGATAGCTATTTTCCTCCCTGAATTTTCTAATGCATCTTTTGTCCTCAATCACTCTCTTAATGTAGATAAAATCCTGTGACTGGGAACATGGGACCACACAAAAAACCTTCTAAAGACATTAGACTCTACAACTTAAAAATAAATCTCATGGCTTGAAGGACAAATACTCTTATACAAACTTTCCAACACTTCAACTGTGAAATCCTAGAGTCAAGAGTTTCATTAAATGAAATCCAGGTTATCTTTTAACACTATTAAGCCAATTACAGTAATTTAATAACTGAGAAATAAAGGGAGAGATTTGGAGAAACTATTATTTATGGAAGAAGGAAACTCGTTTTCTCTGTGACGGTTACCAAGCACTGGTACAGGTTGCTCAGAGAGGTTCTGGAATCTCCATTTTTTGGAGATACTCCAAAGTAATCTGGACATAGCGCCCCCTGGGCAGCTGGCCCTGGGTGACCCTGCCTGAGCAGTGAGCTTGGGCTTAGGTGACCTCCAGAGGTCCCTTCTGCAACACCTGAGAGATTTAACCTTTCCCCACCGACTGCTGCAAGAATTGAGGTCAGCTGAGGTGCCTTCTTTTGCACCTCTAGACTGAAATACTTTCTAAAAAGTAAGTGAAGCAGTGCAAAGTGCCTGTTAATTTTCTCTTGTAGTTATTATTTACATCTATGCTTATGGAGATGTATAAAATCACTGCAAGTAAATTAGTGTTTGTACAACGTTTTGAAAATAAGGCATTTGTGTATTTGTATAGTCGCACAGATACCGTATATCAAAATAGTCTTGTTTTTCTTGGATGATAAAAGCAATTCACTGCCTTTTTTAAGGTTAGTACTCAAAATCCAGCTCCCAGGTCCTTATTATCCCTTTGAGTTGATTGTACTTTAGCTTCTTTATGGACTCTTTAAAATATGCACTAATAAAATCTTATTAGCTTTTTATTATCAACTGTCTCAACATACAAATATTGCAAGCTGCGGGGATTTTCTGGTCACTATGAGCACGACTCTAGATTACTTAGGAATCAATGCATTTGTTATACTGTCTCTGGCAGTTGATGTTCCTGAAAAGGTAACAATTTTTTAGTATCATTCAGGCAATTTGCAAACATACTTCCGCCTTTAAGGGCACTCCATTTATTTCAACACAATACAGGAATGCATTCAATCTGGGTAAGTTACTATGATTTACTGACACCTTCCTTTGGCTGATGTTCCACAGCTGGATGGGCAAAAACTCTATGTTAGAAACACACCAGGTATTTAGGACTGTAACTTGCTATTAATTCTTTGAAGTCAATAGGTAGGATTTAAAAATCAATGGGAGGACATGGCACAAAAGTGCCTCTTCCGAAGCTATAACGGTCCAAATACCATCACTGAGCACTTGTAGGTAAGAGCTGAACATTTGAAATAAAAGCCTAGAGATCCAGAAGTGTGAGATGACATTGAGATCAGTGCATTTAAGTCCATAAATCGCTCATCTGATTAATCTCACCAACAGGAATATAAGATGGTCTCTAGAATAGACAGACATTTACAATAGCAGGGCTTTTTGTGGTGGAGTACTTTGCAGTCTGCTGTTTTCAAAGTGGTTATAGGAGGACATTAGTGAGAAAACAAGATAGATGTTTTAGTGAGGAATTATGTGGTTGAAAAATCATATGTACTCTTCCCAACTGATTTTGCCTGAGTACACTTTGGTTACATTAGAGGTGGTTTTGGTGGAACACACATACTGAGAAAGCAGTTATTAAATTCTCCTGGCAGAGTTAAAGGAAGCATTAATCTATTTTTGGTCTCCTAATAGCACCTGACCTTTTACCATTTAAGACCACAGACGTTGGCTGCACAGAGAGTCAGCAGTCTAAAGAAAATACATTACTAAACAAACTGTTAGAAGTCACTATTTAGGAAATACAATTCAGATGTAGTGTGCACAGTACATCCCAAAACACTATTCCAAAATAAACATACAACTCAAATGTGGTTATTTCAACCAGTTAAGTATTACAAGGGGATGAACCAACATCGTAGTATAAGAAAAAAATGTTACTTTTCAGCAGTCAAATTCTCTCTGCAATAAACAGAATTGGTACCAGTATTAGCAAAATAATTATATGCTTGCTTATCAGGTGCCAGTTAAAGACAAGAGATAATTATGTCTAGATTCATGCAGTTGTGCCCCCTTCAGTTGTAGCTGTGCAAGTCTATAGCCCCGCCTTTGGTCACACTCAGGATGCTTTTGCCCATGGAACATAACAACAACTTGCAAAGAAAAGTAGCAAGAACATAACTCTACGTCCTGGGTCACTGCTAACAGAGGCCCATTTGCCAAGGACAGAAACAAGGAAGGAAACAGAAACCCGGATCTGTAAACAACTCTTATTTCCTCCTATGTGAATATGCACTTTAAAAAGTCTTCTACCAAATTGTGCACTTTGAAATTTTCCATAAGGCAAGTTTTTGTACATTAATACAAATATTTCTTCCATTTTTGTTGTAACCTGAAATGTTTCTGTAATGTTTCTGTGGCAAACTGGGTAACAATACATTTAATGTTTCCATCAAATAAATTATATTTCAATTCTAAGTATCTATATAAAATTAACTTTTTAAGCTCTAACCCCAGAATCATCTGAGACTGTAAAACTCTAAACCCAATAGGGCTTAATATTTTCACCTGTTTATATTATTAAGACCTGCAATTCTCAAATGTGTATATTAACCCCTTAGAGCTTAGGACACTGAACCTCCTGCTCCTTTCACTCACAGATTACTTCAGGCCAACAAGGTAATAGGGTGATTACAGCCTCCGTACGGGGCTTCCACCAGTGCCAAACAGATCTGAGTTCCAGCCCTGCAAGATGCTTCATCATCTTGTGCCTTCGGAGGTAAATTCCTGGTTCTGCAGCAGAGAGCAAATTTATGTCTTCCTTGTGATTTTTTGACCATAATCCTAGATGCCGGGCACTACTGATGGAATGATGCAGCCTGGACCAGTGGGTGGTGTGCCTGAGTGCTGGAATCCCAAAAAAGTTCCCAGAACACTGAGGTCTCGTTATTTGGTGTCTGGAAATTTTGGGAGACCTTGAAGTGGGCCAGGTTGGTAATGCTTGAGGTTATAAAGCGTGTAGCCTTAAAAGACTAGGCATTTTTTTAATTTAACATAAAGAATCAAAGTATTTTTGTACAAGTGTAACTACTGCTTCAAAGTTTTCAAATCATTTGAAATCATCACCAAAAATGTTCTCTCCAAAAATCACTAGAGAAAACAACTCTTTTTCATACAGAAATGGACTAATCAAAGTTTAACTGTATTCTCAGAATTGAGGTATTCATTGCTCCACAGGAGTAAAGATGTTGGATTGCACTGGTGAGGGTGTTGGGTGCATTTCCCAATTAACTCCGGTGCTGGATACCCAAGGAAACGCCACATCCTTCAACTACTTACTCTGAAAGGAGTAAGGGAGATGAGTTTGCTGAGGAAGTTAAAAAACATACGAGTATACTTAAGTCACATTTTTCTGTCAGAGCAGGCCTGGCAAGCTCACCTGGGTATACAGCTGGGGTGTCTCAGAACCAGGTCTTCAGCATATTGCAGGTACTTTGCAAGATTGAGCTTTTAGTCATAAAAATATATTTTACATATAAAAATACAGCAGATGTCCTTCTAAAAAATCATATCTTAAGTGTTATTCCCTCTCATTATGTTTTATACATTCAGAAACAGACATTTGAGAGATACCGTGAACAGTGCAAAAGACTGTTTTATATTTATAAAACCACGCATTGCAGTACCTTTAAGAGCCAACTGAAAGAAAAGTTGAGAAAGGTTTCATCCTCAGAGAAATCCTGGTCCAAGATGAACTTTTGTTTCACGAGTTGTAAACAAACGTCTTAGAATGCAGCGAATCCTCTCATTTCTTCCCAGCCAAGGTAGGCTCAAACACATCGAGTCCTGCTTTGAAGTAAACCTGAGCTGAATTGATGCTGCTCAGCACCTCCGCCAAGGCTGCCTGAACGGTCTCGTTTGACTGATGTAGTTTGCGGTGCTCCAGCGCCTCCAGCAGTACCGAGAACCGGCTCGTCCTTTCATCTAGTCTGTAAAGAATATTTCTAAAAGAGAACAATGGAGAATGGTAAGCTTTTTACTCAAAACAATTCCTCCGAAATCGTCAAGAAACTCTGCAAGCATCAGCCACGCTCTCCAGATGATATGTATTATGCAGAGTGAAGGTGACCCATGGGAAACTGAAGGACAACTGCATACTTAATAGGGCTTTGTAAAATGCATCTGTTCCTTGATCTAGGTGTACGTATGCTGAAACATTCGCAGAATCCCTCAAAGAAATCTCACATTCCTCTTTGACCATTCAAGATTTTATTCAAAATCGTGAGCCCAGACCTATCACGCCCCCATGAAGTATTTCATGCCTCAGCTGGATTCCATTTATTCCCCTCTAAAAGAAGTTTGGTTATTACTGTGGACTTCAGGCACGGATTTTTTTTTTTCCCCCTATCTGCTCCTGTTATTTATTTCACACTTCAGAGGTGAAATTCTAGCTGCATTGAAGTCAATGGTAAAACTCGCATTGCCTTCAGCAGAGCCTTTATTTCATCAATAATCCTTTGTGGCATCAGAACAAGAGCAACCCATCTTTAACGTCACATGCTTGAGGAAGGAAATAAATGGAAGCAACAGCTAAACCCTTATGAAACAAAATCTGTGTTTTCCTATAATATCTGCAAGACTTTTAATGGTTCCTATAAAAACACATGCGAAGGTAATGTCTGATCCCTTGGAAATGTTATCTGGATGAGGTGCTGAAGGTGCTGAATTCCGAGGCTCGGAATTCAGAGCCTCGTCAGCAATTTCAATGAGACTCTTTGAAGCAGGCTATAAATGTTATCTAAAATAGGTGTAATCATTATCCTAATTAGAAGAGCATGTAAATATCACAAATCTCCGCCCAGGATCTCCTTTGATTGTAAACACAAGTGAGTGAAATCGGAAACAGGAAAGCTACGTGTGATTTGGTGCAGGACCTTATCCTGAAATACGAGGTAGGTGGTTGGGGTAGGGGAGAAGTTGTTTCACAGAATGAAACCAGCAAGAGAGCAGGAATGACATCTGAGACACTTTGGTAGTAACCTCACTGCATGACACAACAGGCTCGACGGCAACTCAAAACTTAGAATAAAACTGCCAAGTACCTGCAAGCCAGGTGACCACAGAAGTGTATCTGTTTACAAGTCATCTAATTGCCAGTCTAGAAGAGAGAATGGAATGAAGTAGCCAAAGAAATGACACTGCAAGACATCTACAATCTTCTCCCATGTTCTCCAGTTTGAAAAAAAAGACCAAAGATATGAAATAACTCCTATCCCCATAAGACAATTTTTCATGTTTTTACCTTCCCATATTGGGTAAGAACATCCAAACCCAGCAATGTGGGATAGGAACGGTAAGTGTTTTGTTCCCTGACAGCAAGACATCTACCCATGTCAAGAGTTGTGCAATGCCATACACGGTAGTGTTAAACAGAGAAGGGAAACGGTTCATATCCAACCCCGTAGCAGAAGGACAGCTTACAGAGTTTAAAGAGTAGGTCATCGCTGACCTCAGTCATTGAGACTGAAACAGGTGAGGAGCACTTGCAGGAACAGCTCAGTAGGGAAAGAAACCTTCATCAAGAGGAGAGTAACAAGCAGATGTGGCAGTAACTTCTTTAGTTTGCCAGAGGAGAACTGCCTGCTTCCTCGCTGATGTTACTGTTCCTTCAGACTATGCAGTAACTTACACTCAGTGGTGACTAAAGTTATATTATGGACTGTCCCTAAAGAGTCTCCGTGATATAGTAAATGAAAACGGTGTATGTTGAGAACCAGATAAATTCTTGGTTGGTTGGTTTTTAAGGATAGGCTGTGCTACGGGAAATACTGCAGTTTTCAAAGCAGGGATTGATTTTGCTCCCTCTGAAATCAATTCAGGGACTCCTGCCGAGATCAGTGCGAGCAGAACCAGGCTTCTAAAGAACTCTCCTCTACAGTTCCTGTAGTTCACAGGGAGATAGAAGCCTGTTCACAACCCCACAAAGCCCTTGAATAACAGGGGCAATGCCAGAGATAATCCCATTTCCTTCTGCTCTCCGGAGGCACGTGACGGTGCTGTCTGGTTGCTGGTGGCCGGGAAAGTTTGGCTGAGCTAGAATTCTGTTCCAAATGCCTACAACACTGGCATCTTGGTCTGTATTTCAATCCCTCTATTCCTTTACTGGGGGTAACGCCAATGAATAAAAACGCCGTAAGACAATAACCACCACCAGAGCAACACTAACCTACACTGCTAGAAATTAGACTCTAAAGCCAGAATGACCTGAAGATTGGAACATCTGGGGACTGCTGAGAAAACGTTTGTGGTGAATAGGAACAGATCTTCTCCTATCCCACCTTCAAATGTGCTCTAAATGTGGAACACAGGCTGAAAAGATGGTTTATCTTGACACAAAAGGATGGTAACACAGTTTAACTCCGCTGCTGGGATTTTGGAATCACAGCTGATTCCACAGTCAATCCACAGGCAGGTAAAAGGCACTGAAAAAGAGAAATATTCCTGGCGCATCCCACCTGGCTACAGCACAAATCGGTGTCTAAGGAAAAAGTTTAGCTGTTTGATGAATTCTATGTATGTAAATAATAATAAGTAACATTATATGGCACCTGTTTTTTTTCAGATTTTCTGCTAGAAGTTCTCACCAGGGTCTTATATTTTCCAATTACTTATCTTTCCTTGCCAAGCCGTGCCACCCCTTTGTTGTATAAAATGATTTCTTTCTTTATGCATGTTCATGAGAGTCAATTTATACAATTTTACTTCTTATCTCTGTCCAAGCTTCATCAAATGAAAAAAATGGCTAGTCCAGTTTATTACTTCCAAGCCTTTACAAGTCAGAAAAGTGTTTTCATTTAAGATCACACACGGACTGAAAAATAAACCCCAGTCATTTCACTGGCACAAGATATCACTATGTGACCACAACATGCATAATGATACCAAGAGACTTTAATTTATACTGTGAAATCCAATTACTTAAACATTCCTTAATACAAATTGGTTTTGTAGCCTACACCTCTAAAACAACAATCCCAGCCTCTGGCCTAATTGCTTAAGTATCTACCTTCGTCTTTAACTATTTTGATCTTATAAATATAATTCACACAGTCAGCCTGACCCACACAAAACAAAAAGAGTCTCCTTAACAGAAAAGCGCCATACATTATAGATGACACTAATGAAATTACAACACACATCATTCATCTTAATGGACTTGTTTCAATGACACATCACAGTGGCCTGAGAAGTGTAACACTAAAGTATGAAACCTAATTAACAACTTCAGGCGGTACCACTGAAAGAGGTAAAATGGCTCCAAACAAATGAACCAGCCTTAGTAAACTAAAGCAAAGAAAGTATAAAAATGAATTCTAAAAGCCTCTTCTATAACTTTTATGAGCCCTTTGCAGGCCTAGGAACATAAGCATAATTGATCGAAATAATATCGTTAGCGTTAAATGCTGGCTTATCGTATCACAAAATGGATTGGACAGATTCTTGAATGACAGATCATGCTAAAAATATCTTGACATTAACACAACTTCAAACTATTCTGCAGATTATATTACAACAAGTGGACAGGACAAGATAAAACGAGATTAATACATTAGTCTTGTCATGGAAAAGGAATTTTTTAGCTTACAGGAAAAGTTTGTGTGTAGGTAATGTACAACACAAGCTGAATTATTCAGGTACTTACAAACAGCCTCCTATATTAGAGCTTACGTTTGAGATTTTGAAAAGGAATTATTAAATCATTAGGACACGATGGCAAGTGCACATTCCCACAGAAAACGAGCACGGGTTCTCTCTGGAGAATCACATTAGAATTGTTCACAGATAAATGCTGTGGGCAGCCTCTGTCTATTCCAGTTTAACAAAATGGGCTGTGACTAGACCTGCTTCAGCATCCTCACAAATTCAATTTTATAAACCTCGCATCATTTTTTCTTGTAGTGTCCAAGAAAAAAAGTGCACCAGAATAGGTATTCTCTGCATTTCCCTTTTTCTTGATAACGTTCAGTTTTGAATGCACTTTTTTATATCTAGGAGTTTGTTTTCATTCACGTTTGTAAAAAACAAAACATTATTAATCTGGCAAATACTTAAATGCATTCTAATAATAGTATTTCCATGTTGGAACTTCCATTTCCACAGGGTGTTGTGGAAACATTGTGGAACATAAAAATATTATGAATTCTTCTCCCCTGGAAGGTGCATGAGCTGATTTATACTAGTTTATTTACACTAGTTTGTACCCCAGAAGATTTTATGGTGAAGGTACAGAAATCTTCCCTTCATCCTCTGGGTGCCTTATCCTTTTGATCTCCAACAGGGCTTCTCCTTTCTTCCCTTTATTTTTTAAACATTTTTGACACTCGTATGTAGTTATTGTCTCTTACCTATTTTATTTCACAGCTCTATTGTGGCAGAAGGTTTATAATTATAAAACTCGAGCTGCTAGCCATATACAGAAAGTGATATATTGAAATCCTATGTACACTCAAAGGTGAAAGTCAGCTGGAAAGGCAGGTATTTGCATGGTATCAGCAGTCGATAAGCTACAGGTAATCCAGACATCAAACCTAACTGAAGTCTAACCAACTGAAAGGCATTTCAAAGGCATTTTTATGTGACAGTGGTAAACCAGACCAATTCAGTCCCTGCCAGATGGAAATTTAGCTTGTGTAAGAGAGAGGAGTTAGGACACCTCTAATTGAGTCAATTATGGCAAACGGAGGTTATGGTAAGTCTGCATTTAACAAAATCCTGTTGGGATGTGGGACTATAAGGAGCTAATTATTCCAAGTCTGAATCCATTGCTGAGAGGCCAATTTAAAATAGGGCTTGTTAAAAAAATAAATCCTGATTTTGGCAGCTCTGTGAAGTGTCCTGAGGCTTGGTTTGGCTTGATTGGCTGCCAAATAAACAAAGGGAGAAGAGAAGCCAAATTGGAATGATAGCCGGTTACAAGATATATTATCTTTTATTTCCGCAGAGTTATCTTTGATTACAGTACTTTTTTTAAAGTAATGGATGTATTGCTGTAAACCACACTCATCTCTTACTGAATTATCACTAAAGCCAACCCTCACTCTAGCATATGTTTCAGCTCAATGCACCCTGCTGGCCTTAGATCTTCAGCAACATGGGTCAGTGGTGGTTTTGTCAGTGTTGGGTCAATGGTTGGACTCAATGATCTGAAAGGTCCCTTCCAACCAAGACAATTCCACGATTTGAATGCACTATCCACTTACTGGCCCTGACCAGCCATACTTGGGGCCACTTCCCACCCACCCTGCTCATAGGCCCAGGAGCTTCACTTCACCCCAGTCTTGGTCTTAAGCCCCAGCCTGAGCTACACCAGAGGTGATCCTGTCTCCAGCTCTGTTGCTGCCCTGCAACCAGATGATCCAGACCTTGATCTGTAGACTATTTCCCGGCTTGACTTGCATCACCATGGGCTTGCCTGATGACCAAGGCTCTTGGCTGAACCTGACAGCCCCTCTCACACTTTCCCTGCTTGCACTGCTTGGGGACTATTGGCCAGGGCTGATCGGCCACTGCCCTGCTGGCCATAGCACCATGTTGGCTCCCCATCCTTTAGGAAGCAGCCAGCACCCACCACCCCTGAAAACCTTCACCTAAAGAGCTGACCCCGTCAGAATTGACTCTATAAACACCCATCCAAACCCTACCCACGGACCTTCCCAACTTTAAAACTACTCTGGTGATTGTTACAGATTCATCTATTCGATTCCAATTTGCATGTATGAGCATTCAGGATCTAAAGAGAAATCAATTAAAGAAATCAAGCTGAGTAAAGGTTGTTAGGGAATTTTTTGTGACCAATTTTTTCTGACCAAAACTCAACGTGCACAGAAAACATTACTTTCTGCTCTGAAACATGTAAGAAAATGATTCTCTTGATAGTTGTTTAACTACTGTCAACAGTAATAAAAAGCTAAATGAATGTTAATCTTGATTTTCTGATAATAGGACATTGTTTTGTGATAGCTTGGAAAAGATTTCAAATAGGATGCTGTATCTATGACAACCTGTAGCTAAACTTTTTCTCTTTCATTATATAAACAGTAATTACTTCCTTTCTTGTAATTTTTTATATTTTTGTGGCTTATGATAGCAAACCAGCTTCTAGCATAATACAAAATAACCATGAACAAATGGAAACTGGAAGCTTGATGCAAGTTACTAATCATAAGAGGACCGATGTTCTGGAACAGCCTCAAATAACAATAGTGGAGCTAAGAAGTCTCACTTGTTTAAAGACTGAGTTTGAGTAAAATCAGGCTTCAATAAAATACCTGTTTGCAAGGGCTGAACATCAACATTACTTCACGCTCACAGTTTTTCTCCTGTTGAAAATTTACTGAGCTTAGGAAACGTATTTCTCTCTTACTTTGAAAGAACTAAGATCAGTAAGTAAGAAGAATCAATGCTACAACAGAACTAAGTCACAAAATAGAAGTGGAAAGAAAAAGAAAAATTAGGGTGCATTTGTGGCAGAAGTTGCAAGTGATTATTTATCACTGCTAAAGAGCAGTCCTCTAATTATTAGGCATGATTTTGTCTAGGGTTTTATAGAAATTAAGTGACTTTATCTAGAAATTCGTGAAGAAGCCACGAAAAGCACTATCAGATTCTGCCACAGAGCTCTCAAACCCGACGTGCAGCTGATGCAGAAGGATGTATACTCCATAGAAAGGTAACAAGTCCTGGAAAATCCCTCAACATTTTTCCTAT
The DNA here is from genome assembly GCA_026546715.1 of Gallinago undulata. Lineage (NCBI taxonomy): Eukaryota > Metazoa > Chordata > Aves > Charadriiformes > Scolopacidae > Gallinago > Gallinago undulata. The sequence goes on from JAOTQQ010000052.1 coordinate 3,094,972, forward strand.
AATTTTATAGAACAAGGACTTGAATCTCTACTTCAGAGTGACGATGCATTAAACAAAATTAATATAACTGTATTTTAAAACGTTGTTTGTTGGCAGCAACCAGTATGAAATATACTTTGTTAAATTTCAGATAATGCAGCTGTGCTGTTGGTAATAAATGTTGTTCTTTGATCGATTTATGCTGCATTTGCTTTTCAAATGAAAGAAACATATGCTTATGCTGAATTGTTTGGAGGAAGCTATTTTTCTTTTAAGGATGTCTCAGTCTGAAACGTACAAATTCAAAGCAGATGTGCTACTATTTTGAAGGACTTGAGGGAAGTGAATTAATAAAATTATTTCCAAATGGCTCACAGCTGATGTTCTGAAGGCTTCATAGGGATTTTTATCTGGAAATCCTGTAAAACATCCGCTTCCTAAGGAGGGGTACCATTTCTAAACAACACAGTGAGCAGTGGCCAGTGTTTGATGCAGGAAATTGGCTTGACCTTGATCTCCAGTTCTGATCCGGACTGGGTTTATCATCTTAAGTATCTCCACACTGTGAGACCATTATCATCACAGCCAAAATCAGAAAGATCACTATCATAAGAGTTAATTACGGATAAAAAATTAATCACGTAATAATATCTTCTTTAAAGATAGGCCTATAGTTATATTTTTATTACCTTCAATGGCATGGATATACACAAAATTAACACTTTTTTTATCCCAGTTAAGGTAATTTTCCTGTTAACGATTCCACCATCCATTGTCTGGGTAATACCTTAGTGGGGAAGTATTACATATTAACTATTTTTCCAAGGAATTCCACTTATTTTTGTACTATATTTTAGAAATGTTCCTGCCTAATATTTCAAACATACATGAGTGGTTCTTACCTGTCATGACCAAAAAGGTGGAACCACATATTTCTTGGATCTGAAAAATGTTATCGGCCCTACTGTCTATAAGAAAAATGAAATAATGTCTAAAATATTAAGTTTCTGTCATATTTAATAAATTCAAACCCTAGTATTTTAAATAAATTTCTGAGATCACAGGCTATTTTTCTCTGAAGCCAAATATTCTTGGCCTATTTAGCACCAAGTACAGACCTGAGTGAGATCTCCAGGAAGGGAAACCGAACGGGAACTGTATCCCAGCTGGAAGAGTTGCTGGGCAATGGTGTGAGAGCGCTGCACGGAGCTCACTGAATAGCCCTTAGCAGAACAACCGCTGTGAAACGGGCTAAAACATCTAATAAGGCCACGTATTCAAATAAATGCAATTATACAAAAAACCCCAGGCTCTTTGCAAGGTCAAGACCACGCGCATTCATTGAAAGCATGAGGAATTTCCTGGATGAAATCTTGTCCTAAGGGCCACCAACACTGTGTTAAATTACAATATACATAATAATATTTACTGTATTGAAACCATAATGGGTCTGATGCATACTAAGGACAAAAATCTCCAAGCATATCACTTATTCTAATTAAAAGGATGGAAGAAAATTCATGAGAAGTACATAAGGGACAAATAAATTAAGGTATGTACACCCAGGTTTGCCATTCATATCAGGGAAGTGAGAAACCTGGTTTCCAGCCATGACATAATCCCTAATTATAGTGGTTTTCTGCTTTTGCAGGTGTAATGAAAAGATTTTCATGTTCCCTGTTTAAATAAGCTTTAAAGTCAACCATAATTACATCTCTGCAGATGGCTAATTCAGTAGTATTTATGCAGCAAATGCTCTTTAAATAGTAAAAATTTACAAGACAACAAATACAGTCATTACTTCATGGTCATTTCATGTACCGGGGATTGCAAAGGAGAAACAATTTCATTTGCCACTCAGATGGATCAGGTGTTTTGAGGACAAGTTGCACTCACTTCATCGCATCTTCTCCGTATTAAGAAAGGGCATAATTGAGCATGATTATCAGTCATGAGAAAAATAACCATAGCAGGAATCTGTAAGAGCGTTATCAAACTAGTAATTGCTACTGACATACGCTAGGATAAATGTGCTGCTCCGCACACGGATGAGTGTTAAATAGTCAATATCCCGTGGATAAATTCTAGCTATCTTGCCTAGAGAACAAAAAATCACCCCTAAGGGGCTGGGAGGAATGGGTCAGAACTTCCCAAAGTTGCCCAGTTCACGGAGAACGCTCATTCTGCTGGTAAATTGTTCCTACGTGAATGTTCCATCATGAATTAAACAGTTCCTACATTGTCCTAACGATACCTGTAGAGATAGCTATATTCGTGCCATTAGAATCTAACATTCAGGATTTAATTGGAAATATTTATTAGTTTGTACCAACCTAGTTAAATTCACATCATTGCTTGTCATGCCATTAATTAACTGGTTTGTCTCTGGTTTGGGGATTAGAAAAAATAACCGGAGAGTTCAGAATTATATTCTCATAAATTATTTTCTGATCTGAGGTGATCTGCAGAGATGACTCAGCCTATTCAGTTTTGTGATAAAAACCACTTTTGACTATGCTGGAAAAATTCTGGATACCAACTCGTGATTGTCACCACTTTGATAAATCCAGGCCACCAGACACCGGACATCTGTTCCCAGGAGCGTATACACCAGAACCCGATCCTTTCACTCAATGTCTGCTACCAAAAACTGGGAGAAAAATCATCTTCCAAGTAAGCATTAATTAAAGCTTGACCAAGCACCGCACAGCATCTCAGGTGTTCTGACAGGGCACAGCTGCCTCTCTCCACCTGCCTCATCAAACTTCTTTTTGCCTTCCCATATTCTCGGGAAGAACATAAAACCATCCCTGGCATACTGCCGGGGATTTTTTGTGCCATTAGCAGTCCATGAAGTGAGCTACAATGGAGAAAGTCTTACTGAAGCCAAGTCTCATTTCTTCTGTCCAGAATATTTGAGTTCATCATCTCGAACTTACAGCAACCCCAACCAGACTGCACAAACAATGCAGAGTTTGAAGGAAGAAGAAAACGGGAAGACATTTTAGGTGTAAAGAATACATTCGGGCAAATGCGGATCAGAGAGAAGGGAGCGGAAGAAGAACTGCAGAGCCAAGGAACACCAGCGGAGGATTAGAAAGTGAAAAATGTGAAACCACTCATCATTTATAAGACGTGGAACAATTATAGAAGAAAAAGAGATGCAAATTTTGAAAGGTACAAGATTTTAGGCTGAAAAGTCAAATGGAAAAATCACTGCTGTACAGTAAGATGAAAATTCATTTATCCTGACTGAATGGCAAAATCTGAGGTACGTTATTTTAAAACCAGTACACTGTACTTTCCTTCTCCCCCAACATCATTCCAGTATCGTATTTACAAATTGCTTATGGCAGACAATAGGAAAAAGAACATCATCTACTACTGTCAGCACAGCATGAATCATTTCAGTATTTCCCACACTAAGGATCATCAGCACCATCTCAAATCACTCTCTGCTCCACATAATACATTGCAGAAACAAATTATATATATATATATATATTCCACGTGTTTGGTTCAGGCCAGTCAAAAATATCTCAGACATTTCAACAAAGTACACAGGGATATTTTCTACTCGAAGCCACAAATGAAGAGTTCAAAATGAAAAAAAAAAAAATCTGCAAAGAGTCAGTGCAATGAGACGACAGAATTACCGTCTTCTGTAGAAACTCTGGGCTAGGGTTTTGTTTTTTTTTCACATGACATTGCACTACATGTTTCCCCGTGTCAATGTGTAAGATCAGTGGCATGTTTGCATCTTTAATGTTTGTCCTCTGTAAAGCCAACGAGCAGCTTGTTTACATATAGGGATTTAATCAAGACTTTAATTTTCCTACTAGATGTATCTCTAGAAACTGGAGTCTTAGGGCATGTGAATTTTGACACCTGAGAATCTGCTGTTTATCAGCAAAACAGAAATAAATCCAGACTCTTACATCTGTCAGCAACGTATGTAACAAACCACAAGCTGAAAGGAAAACATTTGTTCTAGTGAATAACAAACACTTGAGTGGCAGGAGATTAGCAGTGACGCAAATTATCTTTTTGTGTGGTGCTAAAAGCAGCTTTGGATTGTTCTTTCATTTCATTATGGCCAATTCAGGGTGCAGAATAGATCACCCATTACAGAGTATTTTATTGAGGGCGGTTTAAGGTGCTGAGCTGTTGTAGTTTTTTAGCCCAATGAAGTGTTAATGTCACACCTGGGTATCCACGATAAAAAGAAGCAAAAGGAAGAAGTTTAACTTGCATAAATGAGCAATAAAAACTGCTGGAGGTCCTTGTTGAAAACACAGATTGTTTTCAAAATCCTTACTTTTCACCTACTTATTACTCAATTCACTCAATTCCATCTGCTAAACGTAGCACAATGGCCTTGCAACAGCTCCATAACTAGTGGTGACAGATGCTACTGCCTTAACGGACAGGAGAAACTTGGCAAGCTAAGGTGAAACTCCTAAATGAAAGATTTTACACAAGCTGACTTTGACTCTTTTAAAAAAACTGTTAAAAGAACTGTCAGTCAGGACATAACTCATCATTAAGCAATGGTTTATTAAGAATAAAACCCACCTAAACTGGAGCAGAAATGAGAGCCTGAGCCCTCATATGCCATTTTTTTTTTTTTGACTTTTAAGGACCAAAGACAAGAAACTCTGGTTCTAGTGACTCCTTTAGATTTGGATATCTTGGTAGAAGCATCACAGGGTGTTCTAGGAAACTGTGAATCCTTTCTACTGGATCTACCTAGTATCAACAGCAGCCATCAAATATAAAGATTAGGTGAGTTCTAGACATGGACCTGGAGAAATACAAGGAACAGGAGGAACAGTCTTACTCGGTCTTAGGCAAACGTAAGATTTGAGCTCAATATTTATAAACACCGGTAAGATACAGGCTGAGTTGTTATCCATTGCTGTGTTTGGGTATTTTGGTAGAGTGGAAAGTATGCAATAGCACAACAAGAGACTTTGAGAATTGAAGAGTTTTAAAGATCAGGTGATGCACAAAAGACCAAAGATGTTCAGGAGAGAGACAAAGAGGAGACACATCACTCAGCATGGACACATTTGCCTGATTACCTGACTTACAAACATTCATTTACATGAATTAATTGTATCCTCTCAGAAGCCACACAGAGATTTCGTTAATCAGAGCCAGGACGGGTGTCAGAGAGTACTTCCTCGACCTTATCAGCCAAGATACTTCCACTGCAGGAAAACCACCCCAGGTCTTTGCTTCAACCTATGTTTATTTGTAGCTGAATCACCCTTTGTTTAGAATATAGAGATAAAGCATCTTCATCTGTCCCCAGCAGGAAACTACATGGGCCTTATGAGGCCCCACATGAATGCTGATGAGGGTAAGAATTTGAGATTTTCTTACTACGCATTGGCATTTATAGAATTATATCTCCACTGAGAATGACCATCTCATTGAGAGGACAATACACTTGAGATCATCTTCTACTCACAGTGCCTAAAATAATGGAACCTCTGTTCTTATGTTAGCTTTGTACATCCCTGCAGTACAGTCCGTGGTTATTAGTACTAGTATCTAACTATGAGCATCAGAAAATATGTGGTGACTTTCAGTGCAAGTAAGAGTTTCCACATTGTGAGAGTGGAAAGGAAGAAACAGCCAGAGGGGAGAAACATATACAAATTTCTACTGATTGCTCCATTAAAATAATGACAAAATAGAAATCACAAAATTATCAATATTATGATTATGTTATGAGAATTAAAGGCAGATAAGTGACAAATACCAGTAGTTATCTTATTTTGTTCCTAAACACTGATTTTTGAAATGTAATATATACACATGGGGTTCCCAATGGGAATCACACAAATTCTTCAGGTACAATAAAACTCAGCGATTTTGTCCTAACCCCAAATCAAGCCTCAGGATAACTTTTCCAAAGGAGGATAACATTTCTCAACCTATTATTTTTCACTCTGCCTAAATTTCCGGATAAGACTAAAATACCCCGATGAAAACTGCACTTGTATCTTTCCAGCTCAGTTGGAAACAGAATATCATGGGGAAAGTATATGCTATTGTCCAATTTTCAGTTCAATGTCATGAAGTTGAAGCAAGAAGGATGATCATCTAAACTATAGTCTTCACTTTCACTGTATTGAACAACCTGCCAATGTCAATCATCATTATTGAAATTTAGTTAGGATATACTAATATAATAATTATCAACAATTAAAGTAATTTGAATTCTGTTAGCAATTTTGGATTATTTTATTGCTCATTATAGCAATTAAGCCTGGATATTGTCCTAAGACACTGACTGGAATGAGGTGTCTATCACTTAAGTACATATATAGAGTATGAGACTACAACTATAGCAATGATTGTACAAATCATACAAAAAAAAAAAAAAGATATAGAAAGAAGTATTAGTTCCCCTGTAATGGTCAAACACAAGCAGTTGCAACCCACATCCTGCAATAAACCAAAAAAAACACCTTTTTTTTTTAATTAAAGCCGTAGAAAAGAAAACACTGTATAGATCCAGAGAGCTGTGAATTAGGACAAACACAAGCCTAAAAATGACGCCTAAACTTCAGCAAATTTGTCAAGTACTTTGATTGAGGTTGAGAATATGAGTCCAAATGGGTATACAGGAAGCAATCATTTTTTCATGAAGAATACGTGCTTCACTGTGCACACAAATTCTTCCTTCGGAAGGTTGTAAATTACAGTATTTATGGAATCTTAATGATCTAAACACAGTTGGAGCCTGAAGGTCAAGGCTGCAAACTGCATCCTAAATTTCTGTTTACAGATGAAGCCCAGTATTTATTGCTGCGCTGCTTGTGCTGCTATAGTTAAAGGGCTGCCAGCATTGCCATTATAAACCACTATTTCAGGGGGTTTATAACTTGCCCATCAATCTTCTGACTGGGATAAAACATGGCACACAAGGTCCTGGCTGTGAGACTGATTTTTTTGTTTGTTTTCTTTACCAAATTACAAAAAGAAAAGCTTCAAGTTATACAAGCCAAAAAAAAAAAAAAAGTACATCAGGATTTTCAAGTACTTCTGGTGTTCCGGTGATACAATTACGGCTTTAGAACACAAAACAGATTCATAGAACTGCATCAATTAATAGAGGGACTTCAAATCCCAAAAAGTAAAAAAATAACCTCAATAAAGACCTATTGTTAGAGGATTTTTTGGAAAGAAATTGTACTACAGATTTTTAATGGTAGAAAAGGAATGAAGAAATCTATTGCTGTCCTTGATTCTATTGGTAATAAAGGCAAATCTATGCTACAATTACTTTCTGAGTAAGTATCTAAGTGCTGATACACAAGGTGTACTTTGTTGATATATACTCCAGATGATGTTAGGTAAAATAGTTCAGAATCAAGTCAAATCCAAAGTTTTCCTACAAAGTCAAGCAACCTTATTGTCTACTGTTAAATCTTGTATCAAATTTTATGAAATCAGAAAGGCAAAAATGACAAAATTTTTACTATCTACTTTGCCAGTGTGGAAGGGAACTTTCAGGTCATCAAGTCCAACCATCAACCCAACACTGACAAAACCACCACTACACCGTATCACTAAGCGATCCCAACCCGATGAGTAACAAACTTAATATTGCAAAAGCATTGCAAGAATTTAAATACTGAAAGGCCTCAAAGAACGCTCTTACTAGAATCCCAAGGCTTGGTGTAATTTCTTTTCACAAATAAAGAACCGGGCCAGATTGAACGATGTGCCGTTGCAATGCAACACGGACACATTACATTATATGAAGTAGTTTTATGGCTTCTTTGCAACCCCACACTGATTCAAACAAGAAAGACAAGTGCTAAACCTGGAATATTAGACTTCTATTTAATCAAATTTTGGTTTATTTCTTTATATGATAAATCCATTCACAGCAGGAATGAAGCAAATTAGTCCCTCCCCAGACATTACTATTTTATTTTCTTTATTATGGCTGTAGGGATTTTATTTGTGGAGTTCACCACAACTACCTTCCTTTTTTTTTTTTTTCTCTTTTTTTCTGCTTTTGTTGAAAGATGACTGCATTTGTATTACTCCATCCCTAACGCTTGGAAGAATCTCTTCCTCCTGATGCTGTAGCTTTCTGCTTTTCTTCCAAATCCTACCTCTACCATCTGTCTATTTTGTCCCTATTTGAAACAATCACTTCCACAAGACATTTGGCAATTTTTCCCATCAAGTGCAACAAAGTTCTGTTTTATTACTTTTGTTAGTTCTGGTTGAAAGTACAATTATATTCCTAATTGACATAGATGCCTCATTAACCTCTCTGTCTGCTTTGTATATAAGTGTGTAAGTTACTTATGCGCTCTCTTTTTTGAGTATGCCAACCAGTTTCCCCTAAAATTTGCCTTGCACATTTTTTTTAAGCTACTGATTTCCGTAAGGTTTATCTTTGTAGAGCAATCTACGGTGAGGGATACAGACCTGTGGATTTCTTTCTTAAAAAGTGAATGATGGAATGATGATGACATCTTCAAATCAACCTGGGTAGCGCAGCTGAATACATACTGGGAGAACAATTCCAACCAGAGACAAGATGTTAGGAATGGTGACTGAGCAAGGTCCTCTCATTCACTCCACTGCACTGCCTTTGGTTGAGATGTGCCCAAGAACACTACTATATAATTAAGTATGTTAAATAATGCTACACTGCATCTTGTATAATGCGGAATCTTCAATGAACTGGAAAAGTTTTAAATAAAATATAGGTGGAGCTTGTCAAGCAGTATTAGAATTTGAAATATTTTCTTCTTCTGAAAGCTTACTGTACCGTCTAACACAAGGACCTGTCGTGCTGCCTGAGCTGCCATCGCTCCGTATCTCTTGTTAGCAGTGATGTCACGACAGAAACACTGCAGCGCCGCATTCTAATGACCTCTCGTATTGTAATAAACAGTTTTCTGCAGTTTTGAAGCAGGTTTTTTTGACAGTTTTGAATACCAAGCAAGGCAAGATGCCATTTGGGTCAAAATGAAGAAGGTGTAGAACGCCATACCTGTAAAGTCCCGGGGGAGCTCGATGAACCAGGAAGCCTTTCTCCAAGCTCTGCAGCACGTCGTTGAGCATCCTGACTCGGAGGGGAGCGCGCTCCTTGGGGTCGTTGGCTGGGCGCATCTCATCAGACTGGAACAACTCTGCGGTGTCCCTCAGACGCGACGCCGCTGCGAGCAACTGAGGAGGGACTACTTCATCACCTAGGAACAGCGAGGGCAAGACAGTTGCCAGTGATTCAGAGGACATCACTTATTACTCTTGCTTACAAGCCAAAATTAATAGTCCAATTAAAACCCGGCCTCTTTTCCCTTGTGAGAATGATGTAATGGATCAAGTAAAGCCACAGATCATTGCATGTTAAGCTCTGATCTATTTTTCAAAGAAGATCAATTTGGGCTGTGATATTTTAAGATCTAATAAGGCCTGAGGAATGATTTTGGGGTAGAGCTTGAAATCTAGCATTGGAAAAATAGGCATTCCGGAAGCAAGGGTTATAAATCAGTAACTATAACATTTCCTTCCGAGGCAGCATTTATTCAGTGTCATTTGATGCTACTGCTCTCCAGTTTGGAAGCTTGTGCGTGGATTCCATAATGACTGCTGTATAGAAGATCATAATATGGAGATTATAATTGAATTTGGTTCAACACTTTAGAATCCTAGAGGTTAACAACAGCTAGAGAGGAGAGGTCAAATTGTTCCTCTTAATCACTCAAATCATATGCCATTGAGCCAACTAACACTCTATTTAGTATCCAAATGCATATTCTAATCCAGTTGATATTTTCAAAACTTTTCAAACTTGGAGTGTTAACTGTTACTTTCTCTGTAATCCCACACAGACACCAAAAGAATAAATGCCCACAGCACACCGTGATTTCGGTATTTCCCTGTTTTTAGTCCAGAAAGAAGACTGTGATGTGTGCACCGGAGCACTGTGATGTGCAACCCATTCCCAGCGCAGGGCAGGTGAAGAGCCTGCCCTCCTTTCCCAGCCCCTGCAAAACTGCCTTCATTTTTACAAGCACATGGAGAGAGAAGGCAGAGTCTGAACCTGCTATAAACTCACAAGTAACATCAGTCTGCTGAAACACTTCCAGGATGCAGAAATTATCTTTAAGGCCAAGATTCACATTGCTTATTAAGGACAAGAAAACCAACTATCCTTAGATCTTTCAAAGGATGATTTAATCACACCAAACCTCTCTGCTTTAGAAGCCACCTCATCTTTAGCTGAAGGTACAAACCTCAGTGAGTTTGGTATCATTGTAACTGAGATGATTATTCCAACAAAGTGGTTCAAGATGGAAGTTAAAGGAATACTAAAGTTCCTTGTCTAATAGATAGATGGAGAGATCAGAAATAGTAAATTCAGAACCATTTCTCAAACTATTTATGGATGGAGTTTGAAAGGTAAGTAAAGCAAACAGGTACAAATAAGAAATTCAAGGAAATCCCTGAATATGACATATTCTCCCTCTTGTATGGAAAAAGCAATTTGTTATTGCATGGATTTCAGCCAAGGGAAAGTGAGAGAAGATGGTTTATGTCTCTCTTGGTTTGGTACATGTTTGCTTTGTCAATGGCTCTTGACCAATCCCCCCTTCCCTACTTAGAATGGTAACAGGGCTCTAGTACCTTGATGTACAGGATTGGTTACTCTGACTGACTCTGGAGTAAATTAAAGTCTGATTAGATTAGGTTAATGCCTCAGAAAAATATTCTCCGAGCACATGAACGTGGCACATTTGGGATATTGTGCAAAATATTCTCAATTTTCAAACCTCAGGCAAAAAAACAGTGCAGATGAAGAACTTGATTTCCACGCATATAATCCAGGTGCTGTGCACACCTTACCCTGGGACTTGGCTCAGTAGGGAAAGGTTTCAATTCACCCTGTTTGAAAGAATCCTTCGGTTTCAGAAAGCACTTTGTATTCCAAGTAACATACATTTTTATTCTGAATATCACACAAACAAAGGTAAATGTGTAAAATGAAAAGCTGTGCCTTCTCAGTAGGGAAGGTGAGAGACAAAGGGAGAACACATCATCCTATACATGGAAATGAAGACAACCAGACCACCCTATTAAACAGAAAAATCCTGTAAATGCTCTCACTCCTTCTCCAGGGCACTTTGCCCCTGAACCAACCACATTTTAATTTAGAGTGATGAGTAAAAAGCACTGTTTCGCTGTTTGCATCCCACTCCAAACCAGCACTGGTTACAAAACAAACACCCAGGCCCTGGTCTGATACTTCAGTACAAACCCTGGCAGTGGCTCTGGCTGGTGTCACCACAGAGGACCGAGGACACAGCCTTAAGGGCATCAGAGGTTTTCACCACTACACACTGAACTTCAGTGACAAGGGATATTTCTGCTTTCTTCAAGTTGAGAAGCTGGGACTGGAAGGGCAAATGATTTTTAAAGATAAGGATGCATTAACTAATTATATCTTAAAGATCTTGTGATGCTTCTACAGAGGAAAGCAAAAAAAAAAAACCCCAACCCTACAACTGTTCTTTCACTCAAGAGAAAACACCGCCACATCATTTATATTTTGTATTCTGTCTCCTTTTGTCTCCAGTATGAATCATGATGAATCATCCAAGCCAGTTGTTTAGTTGTTAAATAAATAACATTGCAAGCACAAGAAAGTGACTCAAGAGTATGTATACTCTTGATCAGAGAACTCTGCTGTGGAATTTCATTCCACTTGCTAAATGTAACTGCGTTTTATTTAGAAACAGGTTACACCAAATAGATGTTTATTTTTACAGACATTGCATACAATAGCTTTTCCCTGTGTAACTGATTGCTCTTATGAAAAGTACTGCTAGAGATTTAACATTTTTAAATTGTGTCTGTGCCCTCTGGTGTGAGTGCAGCTGCCGACGAGCACCCACAGGAGATGAACGTGGACAAATCAGCGGTTTGAAGCACGATGCTTGCTCTCCATGTGTGTGAACATGCGTTTGCATGTAAGAGGGACAGGGAATTGCTCCAGGTTTTGATTAGCTTGCACGTTCGGGATCAGTGTTGTTGGATTCATGAGGAAGATTTTTCATGCTGTGCAAAATGGGATGATCAGACCTAGCAGTGGAAAATCGGAATGGGAGAGCTTTGTAGAAAGTTCCCTAAAGGGGGTAGAAACACAAATCCACAGATACCCAGAGTGCAAAGAATACATTGCCATCAGCTTCAATTTTGGTGCCATGACTGCTGCTGCCCAGGCAAACTAATCTTGTGCTGCTCCAAATCTCTTTTCAAAGAGGCAAGTTGTGACATGTTATTATGCATGTCAATAGAGGGAAAGTTATCATGGACTTTGTAGAGAGCTGCTGAAACACACACTGCCTATTGATACGGAAGAGATGCTCACCCTTTCCCATCAGTACCAAATGCTTTGCCCACAGAAAATGCATTTTTCCTTTTTTTTTTTTTTTTTTAAAAAAGGCTGGTGAAAGGTTTTCAATGCTAATATATAATGTCCTTGAAAGGATACTGAAGACAAGATGTCAGTGTCTCACGGCAAAGAAGGTATTTCTATCATACATACAGATAACTGTTGCGGTTTTTACATCTGTAGCAAACAAGAATAATGGGTGGGAACACTAAGGAAGGAAATGTTCTGAACATTACAGACAGATGGAGAAAGTAACTGAAAAGCCCCCAAATGATCAGGGAAATACAGTCAAGCAGGTAAAATGATGGCAAGCTGGAGACTAGCAGATAGCTGTAGGCAAGGAGTATGCAGCCATCAAGTAAACGACAGAGATACGTTTCTGTATTGATTTTTCTAAGGATGGAAAGTTTAGACTGATGTTTTGAAATGTATGGGTTGAACCAGGGCTGTGGAAAGTCACGCAGACTTCCCTGGAAATGGCTTATCATATACCAGATTATTTTTAAACTCCTGCTAGCGCTGCCTACTATTATCACCCCAAGTACTCCAGCTGCTGTAACATCTGTAAAACATCCGTTCTGGGGAGAAGAAAGGACTTAACTGATAGGAAGCAACACACAACTGACACCGTGTAGCCAGAGAGCTTTAAATCATAGCCCTTGCCCTTCCTATACCGGGAAAACCAGAAAAACTTACCCCTTTCTAGAGAAGGTACCTACCAGAGATGGCGTATGGCTTCTCTGAATTGCTTGCCCCACTCCAGCAGCCTGTGAGGAGACCCCCAACTGGGGAATCTTGGTAGTGGTGCCTAAGGGCTACTCAGCCACCAGCTAAGGCTGGGGCAGCAGGTACCAGTATTGGAAAGGTCTGCATGAGTCTTGGTGGGCCAGTGACTCGCAATAATGAAACAATACCGGCTTCTGCAGCCAACGGCAACTAAGCGAGAGACGTGGCTACCATCAAACTTGGTTGCCTTTATTTTTGTAACCCCTGTGCTTGAACACGTCGTTGCCGAGTGACTCGGGTGCAAAGGTACAGAAAGACTTTTGATCCTAAGGAGACACTTTAATGCCTCCATCATCAGTCCCTGAAGCTTGCTGTAATATATCCTGAATTCCGAAGAGGCTCAAACACAGATGATAAGAATTTGTTTTGAATAAAAATGCTTCTATACATACAAAATACTTATATACAAATGCTCATATATTTGCACTTCCACATACATACAAAATTCTTCTACAGAAGTGCTTAAAAGAACCATTTGTATCATTCACTGACCAGACTTGACATCTCGTCTGTGCCCTACCTCAGAAGATAAATTGGGTTTTCCTAGCGTGCAAGGTCTAGTGAGATAGTGCTGTAGCTGATTCAAGTTGCAGCGGTTCTGGATTTTAACTGTATGACAGGCAGAAACACCGCACAGCTGCAACGTGTAGTTAATGGGAACATTTTAAACTGTCGCCTATTTATGAATTTCTCTAGAATAGCACATCTGTGATCAAACAGATAACAGCCTGAATAGCCCCAGGGACCTGGATTTCAGTCTTGGAACCTATCACATATCATTTCTGACCACAAATTTCCTGTTAAACTTCAGACCATCAGCAGATGTCTCTCCAGTCACAACCCTTCCTTTCAGGTAAACCCCAAAGCAGTAGCTTGTTTCAAGGAGTTCTGGTGTGGTCCAGCAGAGAGAACACGTGTCACTCAACAGCCATTTCCCATCTTTCTGAGGAACAGGCCTTGAGCCATCTCTAAACATTGTGGATGAGACCTCCCTATAACCTGCCATCCAGCCTATCCTGAGCGTAGGAAGTGGTTTATCACGTGCTATCCTATTTAATTTAACAGAGCTAACAGGACAGATAACCACCACGTTACAGAATTAAATCCTTTGGAAACATAAATAAATGCAGCATTAATAAATATTAAGACACACGCATCCTTTTGTGAGGACATCCAGGAGACTGCAAAACTGGGACCAAAGTGCTTCCACATATGGTTTAACTTCAAGAATGTGAGAAAGTCCAACAGTCAATAAAATGTGTTTTTATGTTTAAGTGATTGGCTGAACCAGATTCTAGAGGCTCAAAATTAAGCCTAATAAATCTTCTGGCATGTTGTGTGATTTCCTTCACCTTTTCTACAGTTAAAGTTTGTGTCAAGTTGGAGAAGGCAATGGTTTACTAAGACAATGCAACATTTAACTAGAAATCTCAGACAACATAAAACCTCTTGAAGAATGATGAAATCCATGAGCCATGTTAAAAAGTACAACTTCTCATTTAAGTAACCACTAAAAAGATCATTGTCTTATTGGTTTCCAAAATGAAAATAAACTGTTACTTGACACAAGTCAGAGATAGATGAGACATGAAAGTCATGAGAAAAGTTATTAAACAAAACTCCAAAGTGAACAGCTGGAAGAAAATTCATCCTGCTGGCCCTACAGCCTAGAAAATAATCTTCCCTCCCCTGAAGTGGTTGAGATAAATGATCTAACTGAAGTTAGAGGAAAAAAAGTCAGTTTAAATCAACATTTCCCGTTACTCAAAATAAAAAGAAAAGGAAGAACAATAGGACATCTCATGTTCAGTTGAAGAAATACCAGCTGAGCCGCGCTTTTTATTTGATGATCATTCCCTGCTGTGTTTAGGCTGAACTAAACCAATGTTTATATGGCACAACAGAGCTAAAATTACTTGTCTTTTTGGATGCTCACTGATTCCCAACCAATGATAGCCCACCGACTCCCGGGTCTTGACAATGATGGATGGCAAAGATTAAAAAAAAGGTACCACACTTCTATGAATGTGTATTATGGAAAAGTGATACTTTATACCGTAGGGAGTGAATGAAATGCAGGGGCAACACCTCAAGAACGAAAAAATATCTTTAAATTTGGTAAATTCTCCCATTCTGCTAAACTACATGTACAGCTTTGGTGTAATTTTATAAAACTTACATCTTTATTTAACAGATCAACTTGAGAGTTCCAGAAATACATAAACAGAAAAAACATATATTTTAAAGGTGCTTTTTTACACTGCAGGTAGTTTGTATCAGAGACATAATTGGAGATGAGGAAATAACAACATGGTTTTACCTCTTTCACATTTTTCCACTGTGAGGTCCTAATTAACAGTCTTTCAAATTTCATGGGTGTTCATGATAACGAACATAAGATGCACCTCTTACCATTAAATTCACTGAATTCTGACCAGAATATCAACTTCTGAAATATCTCAGTTCATACACGTTCAAGGAATGATGTTAAGAGTTTGGCAGCTAAATAATCAAAAGATGTAATCTCCAGGGACTAAGCTTCTTATGTGCTCTCCACATCTCGACTGCTTTCCCCATGTCACTTATAAAAGGAAGGGGAGATGCATCTCATTTGAATACACTAATTTAGGAGGAAACTGTAAGGGAAGAGGGACAGAATGGTAAGAGGGAGACAGATGATACTGAAAGAGAAAGCTTTTATGGATGGGTAACACTGGACAGCATTAGAACCTAGACATCCTCTCCTTCCTCAGTCCCCAGGAGTGGGGCGAAGACATTCTTTTTGTAGTTGATAAGTGTCCTGGTATGAGGACACAAACCATGACAATATGGAGAAGGTTTATTGTGCTTTTGTAGTCTAGAGAGTGGCAGAGAACATGTCAGTAACACACCACGGGGTTAGTTCCTTATATCTAGATTTTTCTACTGGCTGTAAAGGGGAAAAAAAACAACCAACAAAGCCCCCAGAAGCAAAGGGAATGCACAACTGCACCCTTTAACTGTGTTATCTTAAACAGCTCGAGCCAGGGGCTTTTAGCTTAATTGGGTTCCGTTGGCAACACAGGACAAAAAAAACTGCAGAAAGTTTGTTCTTTTATCAAGGCCTAAAAGGGCACAAGACAACAAAAAGAGCCAGAAACGAGAAGGCAGCACAGGAATATTAGTAATGGCTCCGCAATCTTGATGGAGCAGTCTCATA
>JAOTQQ010000052.1:3111474-3140955 GCA_026546715.1 Gallinago undulata
ATTCTATGGGAATTATATTTGCATCTTGACCAACTTACCAGTCGCCTCCATTTCTGACCAGGAACAACCTTTTCCACCTCCCCAACTCAGCATCCCAAACACACCAAGATCAAATTCAGAGCTCCCAGGGTCTCAGTGCTTAATCAACTCAAACGACACCTATTGGTAAATTATCATGCTTTGTCATGCCTGAAAAAGGAGGAAAGTCAGGATGCTCTGCCAACAAGGGGAGTTGGTGCAATAACCAAACAAGGAAAATGCTTGTGAAAATTAAGGAGCCAAATGGCACCAGGATTAGAAGCCCTCTCTTGCTTGTACTGAACAAAGGCCCAGAGGGAATTAAAAGCAAGTTCAGTCACAGAGATTGTTATCTTTGACTGTAATGATAAGATTTTAACACTAATTATTGCTTAACTAACAGAGCAACATCAGAAGAAATTAAACATTTCATCGCTTTATATAGCAACAAACCCTATGTTTTATTTAGCATTACATAATAACTATTTAACTAGTAAAATCACTGGCTATCTTTCAAGCAGAAATTGAAAATCAGGGCATAGATGATCCCCTTTTTACTCAGTATTAATGGAAAACAATATTCCTCTAATAAAAATTACCTTTAAGACTGTTCTGAACTTCTAACGCGATGTCGAGGGCATTAAACGGCAAAACTGGTTCATTGGCAATTTGCAAAGTCACTTGTCCTGTTAGCTGAAAAATATAAAAAACCCAAAAAAAGAGTCAAATAATTTCTAGCAGATTTAATTGCCAACACTTACTCTTTTGGAATAGCACATACTTTCATTACATTGGATTTTCAGGGAAAAAAATAATAAAGCCGCATAGACACACCTTTGTGAAGAGGAACATGACCAGAGCATTGCCTTTCTAATGCAACATTTCAAAATACTAAGATGGCAGTTTATAACCACACACAAGAATTCTGTGCAGTGCTTTTTCTGTGGACCTGGGATACCACGGGAGTCCCTGAAGGACCTTAGTTTTGCTTTGTTTTCAAATAAAACACCTCAACATTCTAAAAACAGGAATGAGGCTTAATGTTTTACTTAGTTCTCAGGTTTTAGCTATTAGATTTTGAGAGTTTATACAAGTAAAAAGACATTAATGAGCTTCGAACCAATGGCTAAATGCAAGATGGCCTGAAAACCTACTGCCCTTTGAAGAGTTCTGTGACAACTTGACCCACACGGATGGACAACTTCCAACCTGGACAGAACACTGCATCCTCTCGGTAACTCACGGAAAGAAATTCCCAAAGGAATGAAAGGGAACTCTCGATCTGCTCCAGACTAGACGTTAACACCCATCATGAAACTCAATGGCACAAATGACATTCTACCTTCTTAAAGTACATAATTTCTTTTCAACAGTTCCAGAGATGAGGCCAGGAATGACCGGCCTGAGTCCTTTTTTCACTTACAGAAGATAAGGCTCTCCCAGCTCAGGGCTTAGACACGCTACAGGGGCTGTGTATAGAAATATGTCTTTCTGCTGAACTATACCTTGCCTGTGATTAAAGAGAGGATTTCAGTCTCCAGGCTGCCAAGTCCATCACTGTTCGTGGGAGCTATCAAAACACACTGACAAAAACATGCACGAAACTTTCATTCATCTTCCTCATATCTTGATATTGCAAAAAGGGGAAAAAAATACCTGTAGGGCTGTGCTCTAAAATGGAATGATGGCTGCAGGGGAGGGTGATCGTGTTGATAAAAATGTGGACTGAATAGAATCATATCTACAATACTTCCCAAGGTGTTGGGGGGGAGGGGGAGTTAGAATAATATCTATCCTTCAAAAGCAATGTGATAGTTGCTGTGCTGAAAGTAGGGGTTTAATTCTACAATACAAAGTAGTAGGAAAAGGGAACAAACCCAAGTAATATTAAAAACAATAGTACAGCAATTGAAAAGGAAAACCATCTCACAGGAAAGTGGATGAAAACAGGGTAATATCCAAAATACAAGTTTCCTGGAGAAAGATTAATAGAACCTTAACAACATTTCTAAGAAAGCATTGAAGAAATACTGTTTTTTGACTTGGTCCCAGACTGATTTGCGTACAGAGACTGAGGGGATGTGCTGTATATCAGGCTGCAACCTACATCTAAGCAGAGATGTACTGGGAAGGTACTGAGATTTACCTCTAGAGAATAAAATATTGCAATAGGCATGAAAAATCCCATACCATATATACAGTGAGAAAAAAAATAGAAAGGAATATGTCAGGCTGCTACCAGAAAAACTAAAGAACTAAGAGAACTTGAAGGAAGATGAAAAATACTGTGTTTGGACATCTGTTTTAAAATATTACTGTAACCTCTCATGAAACTTTTCTTCCAACTTCCCAGGCTGTTAATGGTTGAAGGCCATTACATTTTCTATCAGTGATTATACACAAAAGTCTCTGGGTTGAAAAGAAAAGCATTAGAAAACATTGGTTTTAGGAATATCAGAGGTACCGTGGAAATACAAGAATTAAATTTTTAGGGCAAACAGAAATGTGTACAAAACTGTATCCAAACCAGGTTCACATAATCCAGCCAGAAGCTACTGTAAAAATCTGGTTCTAAATGGCCAAATTCCATGCAAAATCCTTCCTTGGCCTGCACAGAACTCTTTGGAGATACAGCTGCCCAAAACATGAACAACCTGGAAATCGCCATGGAAAAGCAACTGTGGCAAAGAAATAACATCCTTTTAAAGAGGAGGCATTCTCTTCGGAATCACTCAACCCAGTGATTCCTAAATAGTACCATACCCCACAAAACCTTTGACTTCTTCCCTGCCATCCCATTTCTGCAAAAACCTTCACTAAATGGTAACGCGTGATACATATTCATAGGTATATTTTCGGGAGGGACATGAACAGTTACAGAGTGCTAATGATACTTTTCAATCTGTTACCGCAATGTTTAAAGAGACAAAAGTATGGAAAAAATACTTCCTTTCTGAGGTATGAAAGTGGCATTAAAGAGGAGAACACCCCAGTGAGCATCTTTCCTTTTCATCATTATCTCCTACAGAACCTGGCTTCGTTTTTCTAAGTTCTTGCCTCCCAAGCAATTTTATTTTGCTTTTGACTACATAAAACTAAAGTTGTTTTCTCTTTCCTATCCAAATGAAGTTACACCATCAAAATCTTATGATTGACGGAAGCATTTTGGAACCTTTATAGTATCTCTGTATGTGATAGTGCAGACATTTGTGTGTTAGCAAGCAGGTAATAGTGGTGTTTATTAAATCATGTACTTTGTGGGCTAATCTGGAAGAAATCAATCATGTAAAGGAAAGCTCAGAGCATTGATTTGAACAGAGTAAGTAATAACGCTGCAGAAGCATATATCAAACCCACATAATGCAGCAAGACAGAAAAGGCTACTGATTTCTTATTTATAGTCTTATTTTTGGATATACCATTTCCCCCGAGTACAAGACTGAATACACACGGAAAATAAAGACAAGCTTCTGCCCCCTTTTCCCTGCTGAAAAATGGTTCAAGCTCACTATTGAATTATTAAATGCAAGAATAACTTAGCTAAGAGTAAAGACAACAATTTTCTCATAAAGTGAAATGCTACAGCAGCATAATTGATTCTATTCCCATCCTGAACCGGTTATAACACTAATGACAACTTCTCAAATAACATTTATACATAATAATACACTCACAATACACACAATAATTGATGCAACATTTGCACAATTATCAAGTCTAAAGAAAAAAATTATAGTTCAATTGCTAATTGATTCTGAAATGCTTTTCTTACACAGTTTAAAATGAAAACATAATGAATAATGTTTCCACTGCACTTGGCTTTGGGAAAGGTATTCTTCAGTAAATAAAAATGTATTTAATGAACTTCCAATTACTTTAGAGATAAATATTAATATAAAACATAACAGTCATTGGAGAGTTATACTGTATATTGAAAAATACGTCTGAATATTCTAAACAGGTTTATACCAAGGTAACATTTTTTCGAGATCTTTCACTTTACAGCATAAACCTCTCTGTAAGGAAGGAACTTCTGTCCCTGCCTTTATCTGACACTGTGCGCAACCCAAAAGCTGAGAAAAACCTCAACCAACTTCCAAAACTGCTGGTGCTAAAGGTGAGTCAGTATCTTATGACACTTCCTAAATGAAGCCGTAGGTTCTTATCTTTTCCAAAGTGTTATAACCTCAGCATTTAGGAACCATGTCTTGCAATTCTACCCAGCTTATGAACATAATTTCCCTATAGAAGTCAACTCTCAGGGACATCAGGTAGATCTGCACCGCTCTCCAAGACCCTGAAAATAAAATAATAATGAAATTACATAGACATGGCATGTTCGTCCACATAAATTATAATTATTCTTTATCTTTTTAGCTGTTTTACAATGTAAATAAGGAAACTAGTTAAAATGGAGGGATTCATCACAGAATTATTTGGGGTTTTTTGGTGAGTAGGACATGCTTGTCTTTTCAGCGAGTTAAACTCAGATTAAAGGCAACTTGCTTCTTCAAATATACAAGCTGCCTCCTAACAACTCGTGTCTATTGGCAGGCAAAATACCAAAAATCCAGGATACAAAGATGTGTAAGGCTCCATTCAGCCTTTTGCACAGAGATTCAGTTCTGCATTTGGGCGATGCTGTTACAGGTTGTGTCTTGCAGGGACACGTCGTAAGCGTTCCGTGGTTTTACGGAGACGGCAGGCAGGGCAGCCCGTCCCCCCTTCTCTCATACGGTGAGAAACTTGTAAGATGAATAAAATGCAAACGTATTTAGTGGATACAAAGATATGAAAATATTATACATGATAGAGATCAATCTGCTAGAATAAATATCAGCATTTAGCATGCAGGCAGTTTCTTTAACTCAGCAGTTCACACGCTGGCCTTGGTTTCATTGGTTTTGATTTTTTTGTGGGGTGAAATTGGGAGCTGTGTTCTGCATCCAGCCTGCGCTACGTAAACCTCTGTGGGTGGACGTGTTGAGCCTTCAGGACATTTTTAGTTACATTAAGAGCGCTAAAATCTAACCAGACCTCTCAGATCTCTTCATACGCCAAGTTACAAACAAGATAACTTTAAAAAAATCAGGTAAACTGCCACATTTATCCTTTTGTGAACACTG
This sequence comes from Gallinago undulata, assembly GCA_026546715.1. Taxonomy (NCBI): domain Eukaryota; kingdom Metazoa; phylum Chordata; class Aves; order Charadriiformes; family Scolopacidae; genus Gallinago; species Gallinago undulata. Next base: position 3,116,619 of record JAOTQQ010000052.1, read on the forward strand.
CTCTTCAGAAAGGCCGCAGTCCAATTGTACCTGCTGGAAGGAATTAGGCACAGTCACTTCAAACTGAAATGTGCAGGGGCAACTCCTATAGATTTTACTCTGTATACCTCTGCAACATACTTTCTCTTCTTTCCTGCATTCTATGAGCACAGGGAAAAGTGCTGTTAATATTCATCAAATAAAATTATTGAAGAAAACCCTGAAAATTATAGACAGTGAGCAACTCGTCTGAACTGAGCTTCATATTCAAGAGGCATTATTTTCTTCAAGTCACGTTTCCCTCACACTTGGCACCTCTCCCTTCACACATTATCCAAGGGGTTCATGGACGAGGAAAGAGCATGGAAAGATCCTGTGCTGTTTAGGGTGATCAGTCACAGTGTTTTCATAATCACACTTTTTTTCCCCCTCTTTTTTTCTCGTAAAGGTGAATGAAAAGGTTTGACTTTTGTGGCTGGCTGTTGTGCAGTATAATCTCAGGGGTTCACCTCTCTGCATCAAGGCTCTCTCTTTGTGCTGAGCAGAGTGACCTGCTGAGATCTCTTGGCGTTAACCCAAACATAAACAACGGCTTCAATGTCCACGCCCATGTAAATAAGGAATAAATCTCTGCACATATTAAGATCCCCTCTCAAAATTGTGACATGAGCCAACTCAAGTGTTAAAATAATCAGCCTTCCCCAACTTCTCCACGCTGCCAAATTAAAGAAGTAGTTTTGATAATAAAGATTTCCTGCATTTGCTTTCTGCTGGTTCCCCCCTCCCTCCCTCCCTGACTTCCTTCATGTTATCAGATTTTTTAAATTAAGCATGGTAAATTGAGTCTATTTAAATTAAATCTGTGTTTCCCTGGCAGTAACATAATTTCAGCACCTAGTATTACTGGATGAATGGCAGTAATCGTGAGACTTGTGATAAACTAATGAGCATTTTTAATACCGGGATCTTAATTTACTGTAGAAAAATTTCCTGCATAATCAGTCTACACAGTTGTTTTTCTTATATTCATCAACCCCCAAAAGAGTTAACTGACTCACACAAGAGAAGCCAGAGCAGGAGCAAGAGAAAACAACCAGACCCTCTATTTTTTCTGACGAACCACATTCCCTTGATTAGACAAAGAAATAGAAATCTCCTCTCAAACATGTTTGCTTTGCACTAATGCTGCCAACTTTTGAAAATTCAAAACTTCTCAATAATTCATTAGTTCCGTATGTGGTAATTACTGAAATCTACCCACTACTTGTATTTACAGTACAGGGCAAACGATATTTTGGGGTGTTTGACATTCAGTTGAACACACTGTATTTTAGGTCAGTAGAGGGCTCTCTGAGAAAAGAGTATGATGGGTCTATGGCTCCGGTAGGAGAACTAGAGCAGAGGAATTCCTAACAGATAGTGGTTTCTCACCAAGGAAAGTATAAAACATCTTCCTCTATTATTTAATATTGTTTTATTTACTCTCAGTATAGAAACCACTGACTGAGAAGGAAAAGCCATAGTGAACAAAACATTTGGAAGTATCCTATGCAAAACAAACCGCGCTTCACTAATTGTATTAGGGTGGGACACAGCCTTTGGCACCCCCAAAGTCACGTATTAAGATATGCCAGGATTACTGTACTTTGGGACGCTTGCTCTGGAGCACAGAAAATCTCTATTTACAGGATTGTATGCCATATTTTCGACATGGCTCACAATGAGATTTTGAGGCACTGAGAAATTCAGGTCAAAAAGTATTCTCTTAAGTGAGTCCTTGCTTAAAATCTTATTTGTTGGCCAACATAGTAATATACAACACTTCGAGAAGTGAAAGCACATTTTCTATGTATTTCATTCACAGCTGGGAGGGATCATGGATCCCACTGCTTTCAGTTACTTATAGAAAAAAGAAACTCATCCTTACCTCTGGTTTGTTTTCTGTGTACATGTAGAAATTCTTACATTTTAAATTATATTTATCTAAAGTATATGAAAATATATATTTTGTGTCTATTTAGATGCATTTATGTGAATCTTCTAATACGTGTATGTTAAAAAATATATTTTAAATTGTCTTCATTATGGTCAGAGCCTGGGAACCAGGCTGAAGCTGGTTGTTGTGGCAGTTCTCATGCTCTCTTTCCCGCAGCAGCAAAGAACAGGGAATATTAACTCAACTTGCAAAACAATACCTTTATCGAGTCAGGCTTGGCGTGGCGTAAACCAGCTTCTTCTCAGCCTGGTTTGTTTGGAACTGAGGTAGAACAACTTGATGTCTGTGCAGAATACCCAGGCTCTGATGATGTATTTCTGATTTACGCACATCAAATTCCAGTGGTGCAATGAAAGCGTCAAAGTAACTTCTAGAAGGGTCACTAGATTCAAGCCTCTTGTTAAAAAAAGTTAGTCACATAGATTTTTCCCTGGTGGGTGTAGATATAAGGATGCAAAAGGATATAACAGAATGGAGTTCTGAGCTTCCCGAGCTCTGAGTGAAGAGGTCACACCATGACAGTACAAACCTTTCCATCTTTACAAGCTTTGAAAGTCACAAATACAGAAAAATTTGCTTTAAAGCTGGATGATTTGCATATAGCATTCCCATAAACCATGATGCCATCACTGCACAAAAAGCGACCTTTTAAATTCTTTCATTCTCTCACCCTCTTCAGGTATAGCAGGAGGAGGGGGAAACGTGCTAGATCCTTTTTAAAGAAACAACGTTCGCTGCCTGAAGCTGGTTACAGGCAGTCCTCAGGAAACAGGTTTAGGTATTGTTGTGGTAGAAAGAGAAGTATTTCATAAAATATGAAGCAAAACTTATTTCCACATATCAGAGGCAAAGATCTCTAATGACAACAATCACGTACAGGAACTGCATCTTGAACAGATCTTCACCACTTAAATCAAAACTACATAGCTTTCTTTTTCCCCCTTTATTTGCACGGCACTCAATGGATAAAACATGCAGCTTGCCAACAGTGCATACACTTTAGGACAAGAAATGTTAAATATTTTTTTCTGGTTAAGCCAGAAAAAATACCAGTTTTCAGTAAAGAAACTAAATATCATCTCAGAATAACAGACAAGCTATATCAGGGTAGATTCCTGTGTACTGGTATGGGAACCCAGGATGCTGGGATTAATAGCTCGGACATCACACTCTTCCATGCTACCAGAGGCCTTCATCGTGTTTGCTACCAGTTAATGAACATCAGTACCTTCCCCTGACTAATGTATGTGTTTAAGGCCCCCATCAGGACGTTAGCGCAACCAGCCCTCCCTACTCACCACACAAGATAATCAAAGCACAAGATGATGGGACTCAGCAAGATAATTGATAATTTTGTTAAGAATTGCCAGACATTTGGCTGGGTCCTGCGGGTGCAGGAACCTCACAAGTCAGCCGGTAACGATGAGCAGATAAAACAAGCAGTGGTGAGAGGCTGCATTTAATTACCCAGGTTCATGACCACTCTGCAGAAACACAGATCGGCCCAGCAAACAGTCCTAATTAATCAAAGTATCTTCTCATGTGCTTCAAGATACATGCGTGAACCAAGAATCTGCCCAAATTAGGACCAAACCCAGGATCGTATTCAAGGACATCCAAGTACTTGCTAAGTTTCTGTTTGATCTGAAAAACCATTTTCTCTGCCGAATTTGCAGGATTCGGTCTGAAATTTGTGGCATTGTTAAAAACTAGATAACAGTCATCAGAGGAGTGCAATAATAAAGAAATCTGCAATAGGAAGCTTCAACCACAGCTTTCAGTTTAGACCTTGATATCATCTTTTTAATCACTCCCCTTTTACAGAAATGGATTTGATTTAATTGAACTCCTAAAAAAAGTCTCTAATCACACTTCATCAGCACGCAATTATTATTCAAAGGAAACCATATGTACTATTAGGCACTCTTAATTAAAATAATGCATATAATCTGCTTCAGTACCTAACAGTCATTCTTGATGTTCATTATTCTTTTTCTTCCATTATTGTGACAATACATTCTTTTCTGGTTTTCCTCATCTATCCCCATTTCATTTATACACTTTTTCACCTTCAACAATCACAATATCAGGCCACTGAAATGCATTAATACATCACCATCCCTAATAGCTCATTGCAGAGCACGACCTTCAACAGGAGTCAGACCCAACCATGGAGATTTGTAAGAGGATGAGGAAATGCTCTAACAGGAGCCCTAAGCTGTACTCTTTTTTTTTCCTGAATTTTATTTGCAATTATGATGTTTTCTAAGAGGCCATACTGAAAGGAGAATGTACGACAGGCAGCGGGCAGTCCTTAGAGAAAGAGAGATGAGATTTAGGGAAAACCAGGGACAATGGATAGAAGAAAGAAGATTTGAAAAACCTGGAGAAAAGCATCAATGAGGGGTTGAGGCAATGGTTCCTTGAGGAACTTGGGACAGTAAACTCTGCATAGACTCACCAGAATAGGTGTTAAAAAACATTAATGAGAACGTTGCATAATAAAGTCTCCCCAACCTCTCAAGCTCATGAAAGCTAAGATATTTGACGGTCACAGAGAAAAAATACTGGCCTGTTTTCTCTTGCTACCTCTTGATGCCAAGGTACCTCACATTTTTCCGCTTAGATCACCCTAATCAGTGAGGACTGGAGCACCAGCAGCTCACTAAACATGACAGACTAGCCCTGAGGGAGAAACACTGGTGAAACACAGTGCTGAGCAGCCAAGGGAAGCTGAAAACCCACAGCTCTGTGCTATAGAGCTCAAAGGAAAGACCCCTAGACGTAAACAGACACGTTCCAGTTTGGGGGAGAATGGGATGGGCAATATCTTCAGGCCAATCCCCAGATGCAAGATACACTCGCACCCACACAGAGGTTCAATCACCTTGTTGGGCAATTATTTCAGCTATGGCTATATTCTGCTCTTGCAGAGTAGTAACCAAGCCAGAAAGGTATTTAAGCTTCTTATTGGTATCATAATTCAAAGATACAGTTTCTGTGAATTTTCCCCAGTTTTTCAAATTGGAATATTCCCTCTTCAATGTATACCGTGCAAGATACATAGAATAAGAAGTAATCAGTTGACTTACATTAATACTTTGAAATTTAAATCTCAAAAGGAGATCTCATACCTCCTCCTGTAATTAAATAGCATAACTTAACAAATAAAGGTGAGAGAAGACTGGCTGTTTTATTGTAAAAAGAAAACATTAATTAAAGATGAATATGTTTGGGACTGAGCAAGCTCCCCCCAGGCTTGGGGAAAATGCCAAGTCTGACAAACTCTTTGAGCCTTAGGGAATCTCAGGTCAGTTTGATGAACCTACTGAAGTATTTTATAATTAGCTGGCATGCTCCTGAGGCTACTGATTTACCTGAAAAAGAAACTCCCTCACCTTTCAAACTTGTCCCTGAACAACAATGAATAAAGACCTAATAAAAAATGTTTTTCATCACAGAATATTTATATAAAAAGAGAAAGAAACCTCAGAAGAATGTCCTGTGCTATAGACTGGCCCTCAAGATTCATACAGAACCCCAGCAGTAAAACTCAAGCTATCTGAAGGTAGAATTGAGATTTATTACCATGTCTGGGACTGTAATAATACACCTGTTTCTAAGATAGTCACATTACGATGGCCATTTCATTCCACTGCACCCTATCTTTATGCAGACTTGGTATTAAAATGATAAAAGCAGCGTGATTTAACAGCAGCAACAAAGATTAAATAGAGAAGCACATTTTAAAAGCATATAATCTTGCAACACTGCAGGAAAAGTTACTACTTGCTGAAACAAGTGCAGTTTCTGTTAAGAACAAAAATAAAAAAGAACGTCTACCTACAGTACTGCAGCCCGGTTGCTACAGGTACCACCTGTTTAAATACCTTATTATTTCTAATCATCATTAGCATCTAAGCATCAAAAATATACATTACATGTCTCAGAAAACGACTGAAATGACATCTGCCCTAAAAGGCTTGTGGCTTATCTTAAGCTTCTCGGATAAAATCAAAGAAGTGGGGGTACAGCTTATGAAAGGCACAAGTTACTTGAGACCATCTGAGAAGCCTTGTTGTAAGAACAAATCAAAGCTCAGGACTCACCCTGTTGGTAAGCATGTATTTCTGTTAGCTTCTGTTTCTATTGATTCCATCCCGTTTATTTTTGCCTAGGTGAATGCTTATTTGTCTTCAGTTTTAGATTAACTTTCTGGAACAAAGGAGTTCATCGCAAGAGATCTCAATATGGGCAAAGAGACAAGGAGACAAGTTTTGCCTGACAGGTAACAGCAAGGATGGAGAGCTGATGAGTTACTGAAAGAAGAAGATGAAAGGGATGCTGTTGAAGACACTGGAAGGTGGAAGAGAAGGTGTTTGAAAAAGGCAAAGGATTTCGAAAGAAAAACAACTTGGAATTTGCTGCACAACATAAACAGGAGCCTGGGGAATTTCTGAGAGAGAAGATGGCAAGATTGAAAGGACAGCTGAGGAAGATCATTTTGGCAACAACACTATAGATGGATTGCAGGGAGAGGAAGACTTGCACGGCAAATGTGTCAAGAGAAGAGAAGACTACAATGCAGGGTAGTAGTTTGATCATGAGGCCACAGACAAAAGGATGGATTTTTAGAAACACTACAGAATGAAAATGTATTGGAGGAAAATACTTAACAATGTCCTTCAGCGTACTGTGATCAATGTGTACTCAATGTAATTTCTCTATATTGTGCAAAATTCAAAATACATTTTCCCCCCTAACTGAAAAAGTACTGCAGAATACATCACTGATGTATCACATGGTGAGAAAATTAGCGGGAACGCTGGCAACATCCTAAGTGATGTATGTGAGCACATCTGTAAGTGTACTTGTACACACGGATCAGAGAAAAGCCCATCTCAAAGTTCTGCTGTATATTAAAAGACAGATACAATTGCAGGTAAAATTAGATTGTCAGACCTAAAAATAAATTAAGAGTTTGAAATTTAAGAAATTTCTCCCCTCACCAGCTTTACATTAAATTTAAATAATCTTCAGGTGTTTTGGTATCAGAGTGAACTTCTAGAACATTTTGCATTATGTCTTCATTTTACATCAAAAATATGAACACATTTTAAAGTTTTTCATTCGACAGAGAAACAAAAAAGCCCGACAGAAACTGTTCTATCTCTTGAGTATATCATAATGCTGTAACCTAATTAAGGTTCTGAACCCTAATTAAGAATATTTTCATCTAAGTCTCATCCAATGATAAGGATATGGAGCATTTTTTGAGTGAGGAACTGATCAGAATGCACACTTGATGCTGGATTAAAAATAAATAAATAATTAAATAAAGAATAGTTTTCATTTATGGACCTAATGGAAAAGACAGGTTTTCGAAATCACTCAGTAGCCAAAAGCAGTCAGTAACAAGTAACAAACTGTAAGTATTTTAACACCTTTAAACTCAAATTGTTATTATAAATACTGACCTCTTAAAATATTTGAAACAAGAAAAATGGAAATGACACTCTAAGTCTTATTGGTTTTAGGAGCTGCTAATTGTCTACTGCTCAGCGGTCACTGTCCACCACCAGGACCGTTGCCCCAAGAGACACCATGTGGCATCTCTGTGTCCTTCCATTCCCAAATGTTTAAAACTTCCATACTGAGAATCACAGTCACTAGACACTCTACTGGATTACACCACAATATTACGTTGATTTTGGTAATATTTATTTTACCTCCAGTCCTCCAGCATTTCCTTGCAAAAAACCTACAAGTCCCTGAGACAGAGGTTTAACTATACGTCTCCAGCCGAGTTTATTGCCTTTTCGGCTTATTCTGTTCAAGTAACAACTGACATTTGCAACAAAAGGGAGTAGCTAGTACCATCTAAACAGAGGGGTTTATTTGTGCAGAATATTACATTAAAAGAGCCCAGTAGCTATTAGTGATTAATCTTCAATTATAATAGTGGTCATATTTAACAAAAAAAAAAAAGAATAGGCTATGCTGCAAGTCGTGAAAAAAAGCCTTTTTAATTGTCAGCCCTGCAAGTCTAAAAGAGCTTTCACCCTATTCATTCAGTTATCATTCTGTAGCTTGTAATTAAAGTGCTAATGTATATCAGAATTCTTTGATCTCAAAATAAAGGATTCTTTTACCAAAGAAATTAAGAACACAGTAGTTACAGGAAATTCAAGTTTCCAAGTAAAAATTAAAAGAAACAACCAGAAGTAAAGCAATTAAGGAAAAACTATTTTTGTTGAATAAGAGAAGGAAAAAACTTTGTGAGTAGTCACTCTGAATTGCGGAAAAGTTTATCAAATCAAGTGGCAAAAGACTTTTCTCTTCAATTGTTAAATACAATCTAGGAAGAAAGGAAGTGAAATGTACCCACAGGAATGGACTACGTGACCTCAAAGTTCTTTATCTTCAGCTAACGAGCAGAGGTTATTAATATGTCCTGAAATCTAACTTCAATTAGCATGAGTTATCATAATGATTTGTAATATCTCATCCATGGTATTTTATTTCCATTCTGATTTCATAGTTGAGGGAAAAGATAGCGGCGTGTTCTATCTCAAAGTATGTCTAAATTCATGCAAATAAAAAGAACTTTGTGTAGTCACATTCACCCTATGTACAACCACTCAGGGTCAGCAGAACTCTTAACACACGGTATCATCTCCTCTGTCTTACTGATTAAAGACAGTGATTTCCAGATTTTTTTTTGAAAGAATTACTTTTGGCTTTCAGTTTGCTAAGAAGGATCTATGTGGGGTGTTGGAGTTGTCAACTGGAGTATGTTTCCCACCCCAGGTTAGATGACAGGTACTAAAACCAGCTGGTAACTAATAGGGATGGAGTCAGCAAGATCCCACCCCACTTACCTGCCAGTTCCACCAGTCACTTCTGAAAATGGAACCTGAGCTTTGGAAAAATCCTTCAAAAGCAATTACTATCTGAAAGATGTGAGTGGACACCATGCAACCTCAGCTCTGCTACTCTCATCCCTTCACTCACACCCTGCTCCTCTGGAAAAGCGACCTTAGTTACCTCAGGGGATGAAAAAAATACAAAAAGTCAGCAAAAATTAATTAGATACTAATGTCACCAATCTGCATTTTTACAATGAGCTTTGGATTAGGCAGTTCAATACATGTTATAAACAACATAAACATATTAGTGTTGCTGTTGAGCAGTGTAAAGGATGTGTTTTGCATTTTTCCTTCATTATTTTCTTTGAATTAAAACCACTAAGCCTTGCAAAAAAAAAGCAACGCGACTTGGTCTCAGTGGACTAAACCAGCCAAACCAAGAGGAAGGGAGGAACAGCTTCTTTCTTAACACTAAAAATGTTGATGATAAAACCTTTTGATTCAAGTATTTCCTACATGACCTCTAAAAGCAAGATTTCTAGTTCTGCTGCCTTTTGAGACACTGTGAAAACTAAGATTATTGAAACAGACAATAATCTAGAAGTTAGAGTTTTTCATTCTCAAAGTCAACAGTTTAATCATTTTTAAGATCCCACTTGTCGTTGGAAGCTTGAAACTCCACTACAATTATGGAAAATATGGTAAAAAACAGTCCAGGGAACAGTTACACATAGAGGAGATGGAAGAATTTCACCACAGAATGTACTTCCCGAGGCTTTGCTTTGTTCTGTTCTTCGGAAAATGCAGGCAAATCATACACCCCAAAAATGAGAAGTTTGGGCACACAGGACTTTACTTTCAGTTAAGCTACAGAGAAAAATGCCCATAAACAGCAGCACTTCGCTACTAGTGAATATACAGGCACTCTAATATTTTCTAAGGGACTGCCATTTTAAAAACTTTGTATATATTTGTAAGTATTGATCTTTTCTGCTTTTAAAAGTCCACCAGGAAAACCTAACAGCAATTTATTGTGCATATAAATGGAAGATGAAAAGTAGACTGTTAACACTAACATATCATCTGTTTCTGGACAGGCAGAATGCATAAGATATTAAATGGGACACAGATTTATAGCTCTTTATTTTGCAACTAGAGCTCAATAAAACCATGCCCGTGTAGTTACTGTCTTTTGTTACACAACTACAACACAACTCTCCAAAGCTTGTCAGAATGTGGGTGCCCTGCAATATGGTCTGGAAAATGGCAACAGTAGAGCCCAGCAGGAGGGACGGAGAGGAGAAAAATTACGTGTTCTACATATGGGTAGTTTTGCTTTTATAAAAAAAAAAAAAAAGATGATGACTCTCTGCTCTGACAGGCAGTCAATGGGAGACTGATGATATAATAACTCCAAGAGTATGATGAGATAAAAGCACTTGCTGTAGATTCAGACATTGACTCTACCCAAGCATCTTAAGATTTATTTTTGTTTACTTCTGTTCCATGAAGGAAAACAAAAGGCTCTGGAGTATCCTTGTCCTTCCCTGGCAAATACAGATTAATTAAAAAATGTGCCAAGTAAACAGAAGCAAGACTTTAAATGGAATTATTTCATTAGAAATTCATTGTATCTCTTATCTACATATTGTTATTTGGAAAAAATAAGCTCTCAGAGGTAGACGGTAATCAAATATATTATAGAGTGAAACTGTCATATTTGATGTGGCAGCATCCACAAAAACACGATCCTTACTACAAAAAAGGACGTTATATTATCACATTGTTTCCCAGTCTGTATATTTGCAGAAGGGTGATGAGAAGGTGCTTTGACAGGTCATGAAGGATCTTGTTTTGGATCTGCTCTGCACAGCTGTATGTATTTCTGTGGACTTTAGTATTAATGTTTAGATGCAGATGGAAAGTTCAGAATCAAGAAATAAATACTATCAGACTCTTGTTCTCTTCTTTCCTGCCACGACTGTGTTTTTGAAGTTAGTTTTCCTCTAACACAGAAGAGAAGAGCGCAGTAATATATGTGTATGGAGTTACAGCCCTTCACATCTCTAGACATAAACAGGAGTGATCCAATTTCCACCAGAAAGTCAGTGGAACAAGGGACCTTCGAAGAAATACAGTAAGATTGTACAACAATCATGTCAACGTTGTGTTGCCTGTTAAATATAATGAGGTAGAATGGGAAATTTTGAAAAGAAATTAACTCTAATTTCTGTTACTGGGTTTGGTTTGGGTTTTTTTTGCTTTGTTTTGTTTTGGTTTTGTTTTGGTTTTTTTTTAAATATTCAAACAAAAAAATCCTGTGAAGGAGGTTTTAAAGTTTTGAAGTAAATGAAATTCCTAATTTTTTTTGATTGGTTACTTTAACAAAATCTACTTAACTTTTAATTTACTCCCCCCCCCCTTAGCTACTTTAAATGTGCATTTTATTGATACAGCAGTGCTGTTTGGAACTGCAAATAACATAATTATTGAGGATAATGCTCTATTTCAAATGCAGCGATTTAAATGAAGGATTTAGGATATAAGAGTATCTACAAGAAGCTGGTTTGGAAAAGCACTTGAATGAATATTTGGAAAAAAACACACTTTATCTGGAAAAAAAAATACTAGAAAATAATTAGAAGAAGTTCCATAAAAGTTCCATGACAAATACTTGTTTCTCTCTGTCCCATGAGATTTTACTGTGGACAGATTTTTTTTCCTGTAAGAGAAAGGGAATGCAAAAGAGAGATTCCCAAATTGGTGTGGAAAAAGGAAAGAAGAGAGGAGACAGAAAAGTTTTGATCAACTCATATCCTCAACATCCAGAATTCAGTCCTCCACATTTTGCAAAATATCTCTGGAGTTACAAGCAAGGGGTCATTATGGTTTTGGTACTTCAGTGTAAAAAGAAATGTTTCGCTCTCTTTGCCTCATTAGAATCTCGCGTGAGGCTCCTGTCAGCTGCAAGTTTGCTCAGTTTATCTCAAGAAAAAAGGAAGAAAAAAGCTTAGAATTTCCCTTAGATATGTCAATCAAAAGGATTGCACTTGCTGGAACATCAAGTTCAGAAGAATATAATTCATGTCAGTTAAAGCAGAATCTTTCTGTGGTCCCATTTTCTTCATCCCTTTTAGACAAGATGATATTATGTAAAGGCCCAAACTCACCCTGCAATTACCCCAAAATCAAACTGTGCTACATAAAGGTGTCCGGTCAATGATTCCAACATTTCTTTTTCTGTGTTATTTTCTCAGCTGAGAAGTACTTTCTTTTGGATCACAGCTTCACAAAAGATAAACAGCATTCAAATTTGAATTGGCCAGGAGAGCAGGCCTGACATTCAATCTTAAAGCATTTCCTTACTTGGCTGAGTGAAAATTAATAAAATTCCAAAATTCTGGTTATTTGTCTCAGGTTATTCTGCAGGCCGTGTTGATTTATATTCAAATTTACTGTTTCCTTTCCATTCATGTAGTAAAGAAATACTCTGTGTACTCACTTCCTTTCATGTAGCTCTGTTTTTATTGTCTTTGCAACAGTCGCTAAGCTAAACAGCACATCACCTTTGATTCTTAGAGGCATACCTGTTTTAATGCGCTCATATAAATTTACAATCTCTTATTCATTACCCCGCGTTCTTTTTTTTTATTATTACAATATAGCTGTTAGGAATGGCAACTGTTAATATTTGAGACTGTAGGAATTTTTTTTTTTTTTGATGTCAAAGTATTGATGGCTAGAGATCACGGGTCTCATGAATGAAGTTGGGGTACAAAGTGTGGTTTTAGTGCCCTTGGTTTGTGAAAGCTTGTTAATGCTGATGATTGATTAAACATATTTCTCGAGCCAATTATTAAACCTGTACTGAGCACTTATAAATCCTGAAATTTCATAAAGCTGTCTTAAAACTTATCAGCACTCATAGCAGAAGAATCCACATAAACAAAGTCCTTCTGGTTACAGCCCATATAGCTTTCTTTTAAAAATCTGAAACTAATTTGCCTTTCACTTACTAATTTCCCCAATTAAATAAACTGTGATCATTTAGTCATAGCTTGTGGTAAGCGACAGTTTGCAAAAAATGAATAGCGCAACAAAACCACCAGAGCCTGAGTAACTAAACAGCAAACCACTCTACAATTCAAGTCTGACCAGATTTGTGGTTTGATGTAACTCTAAACCAGGGCTTGCTTAAACATAGAGCACAGGAATGAATTTTTCTTTAGGTACTGAGCAACAAATACAGCTGCATTCTGAAACAAGTTTAGTAATGGTAAATAAACAAACCGGTTACCTAATAAAATTGGGAGATACAAATCTGCCTTCTCAGAGTTTGCTTTTCATTAACTCACCATAAATACCCCCACTACTGAAATGGGAAAACATTTTTAGGAATTTCACTAAAACCTGTACTTCCTTAAGAGTCAAGTAATGCATATCCCTTAGATTTTCAGCAAATATTGTCCAAATGGATTTACTGATCCTAAAATATATTTGTGAATCCTGCAACAGATTTATGAAAATGGTAACAGATATGCAAATCTTACCGGTAGATCCTAAATAAACCTTTGATTTAGATATTTTTTTTTGTGCTCTTCATGAGCTCAAGCAATAGGTTTATTTCTGAATTACCATTTTGGGTCTCAGCTGTTAGCATCAAAATTAAAATAAAGCCCTTACACATTAACTCTTAATTAGGTTTTACAAATTCCAATCACAACTTCCACAGTGAGTTCCTGAAGTCCAGATGTAATAATGTTTCATAAAAGGCTTTGTAATCTGTTTCTCGTGTCTTCCTTCACAGTTCGGAATAAATCACACTCCAGCCACAAAGCACCCTGGCTTTTTTGAAAAGTGGCAATTTGTTATTATTTGTCAAGTTTAACCATGGCGCTTCTACAATTCTACTGAAATAACATCAACAACCAGCGCAGAAAGGACCTTTTAAATTTAAGGCATGTATTTTAAGCAGATCTAAGAATCAACTTGCAATAGCGTACATAAAGAACTGATCTTCCTCGGGCAATTTCAACACCCTTTCAGTTCAGATTTCAAAGCCCATCAAAAATGATGCTGTTGGTGAAATAACTGCTTCTGTACGACTCTCTGCACACCCTTCTCACTGTCAGCCTTACCTGGCCACTTGGGCTTGTATGGTAAATCAGAGCTGAGCGCCGAAAACAAAACACCCCCCCCTTCCCTCCAAGGCAAAACCAACAACAAACCCAAATTATTACTTTTCAGTCAGATTGAACTTAATCCCTCTCACTCGGCGGTAGCACTTGGATTGGCTCAAGGAAACTGTGAAACTCTAAAGTCAGCTACATTCAACACGCGGATGCTACTGATGATCTTAATTATTACATTAGTTTCAAGATCTATAGAAAATCCAATTCCAACAGCAGGTGCTAAGAACTTGACATTCAGCTCAGAATTTGATGGAATACAGGTGACAGGAAGGGAAGAGGCAGTAAATCAGAAGTGATGTATCAAAGATGGGGGAAAGCAAGCATCTCTTGTTATTTTAAGATATTTTTACTTTTACTGAGATACTTCTGAAAATAGGAAAAAAGTTGCACTGAAAACTTAAATTCCAATAGTGTTCTTCTACAGTAAGTTAATTAACTTATATTAAAAAAATAATAATAATCTGTAAAACATTTAAGGTTACTACATCTTTCTTTAAGCAAGGGGCTTTGAGCAACCTGGTCTAGTGGGAGGTGTCCCTGCCCAGGGCAGGTGGTTGGAACTGGATGATCTTTAAGGTCCCTTCCAACCTGAACTGTTCTATGATTCTAAGTACCTATATAAATTAACTTTTACTTTAATTATATTTAGATAATTTTTTAAATTTTAAATATTGCATATAGGCTTCCTATTAAAAAAGTAATTTGACAAACCCTCTCATCACAGAACAAAATCCAAAAATCAAAAGTCATAACATGCTGAGCTACAAGCTCTGCTCGTACAAGGGAACATTCTCCATATGTAATAAAGAAGGGAAAAAAAAGGGAACTTTTTATCTCTTTTATCTCCTTTTATGTTTCTTCGATCATTTTTGCTTTTTTGTGATACCTAAAACTTCTGTAGCAGAGCATTTAATCCATTAAGCCTAATCAAGTTCTTCAGTTGCATAAATATAAGTATTTAGTCTTTTGACTTGAGAGTGCTCCTCTGCTTCCTTTTAAGCTCGGGCTGAGCTCCCCTCTCAAACACAACTACGTCACCTGCCGCAGTACCTGGGGATTACTGATGGGATGCAGGATTAAATTATAATTTAATTCCCAGTGAGGTCTTATATTCAAAAAGCAGAAAAATCCTACTCATTTTATTTTGAAATATGAATAATATTTGCAGCTGCTACCTCGCATTTTGCACCTGAAAACTTGAGAGTGCATCCGCACTTACGGGCTCAAACACTTTGTGAGAAGGTAAAAACCTGACCGATATTTTTCTTTAAATGCACACTTCACGTAGACCGTTGGCTCTTATACTGGTTGAATCCAGAGTGAACTCCACTGAAGTGCTCTGAACTAATGCTATAAGGGAAATTAGATCTGGACTCGTGTTTACATCACTTTCACTTATCTGTCAGCACTAATCAGGAGTTTTAAAAAAGCAAAAACTGAATGACTATAACACGCTGGGATCTTGACAGATGCAATGATGCTATTTAAAATTAGATTCCTCAAAATGATCTATCAGGGAAAAAAACTCACAGAGGAAATAAAAAAATAATTAAAATTACGTCATATTCACCTTTGTGTTCTAAAACTGGTTTGTTTTTTTTTTTTTTTTTTTTTAAATAAGCAATAAATGCTCTAGAATCATGAAGTGGTTGAACAATAAACGAATTTGAACAGAAACCAGTGCATTTTTGTTTGGTTTTTTTTGTGCCTTGGATATTTTGAAAAGTTGTGATAAAAAGTCTGCCAGTTTGTACATACAACAGGTGTACGTTGGGCAAGAAAGCTGAGCTTTTGTGGATTTGAGTATTACCTGTAAAAATTATAAGAATATAGAAAATATCACTGAGTAGACAATCTTTAATAACATCTCTTTTTTTCCTGTCAATGCATATGGATTTTGTCAAGTGTAAGCTAGGAGAAGCATGAGTTTTCCAATTAAGTATACTTTAACTAAAAAACCCCAACAACCTGACTTAAAAACTCATTAAGGAAAACTGACAGGAAGATTGGGCTACTAATCAATAAAGGAAGGCTGTTTCCCTGAAAGGCGCTGCCCAAATTTTATCCCCAAGTTAATTAAGTATGAGAACTTTTGGACACATACCCACATTGAAGTGACGCCTGCACAGTTGCCTCAGAAAGGGAACATGTTTTGGTGTAACCACTCACTCTAAAAGGATTAAAATCAGTTTGTATTCAACTATTTTCATACTTCAATTCCATGTTTGAAACAAGCACTCATTTCTGACAACGTTGACTTGTATCATCCTTAGCACACGTCAATTTCTGTCTTACCTTGATTGAGCAGCTGATTTTTTCATTGGATGCTCTGAAATTCCATTGAGCTTTCATGAATTTTGATGGATTGGCCATGCTATTCTCCCTGTCCAGGCAAGTCTGAGATAAATGGCTGGACAGGTTATGATCTCTAGGCAAATTACTCTCCTTGACTACAGTATCTATTGATGAATTGTGCCAGTTTTCATTTACATATTTGTTACTTTCACTACCCAAATAATAAAAACCGCAGATACCTTACCCCATCAGAATGAAAGGAGGGTATCATAAGTCATTAACAAAAGGCAATCACAAAGTTGACATTAAATTTGATCAGAAAAAAACTTAATCATGAAATTTGAAGTGAATAGTCTTATCATGCATACCAGTCAGATGTAAAAGTATTGCTATTTGACCATTTAAAAATTAGAACTCTCTCATCACAAGAAAGTAAATGTTCTGCCTTCAGAGTTTGATTCTTCTAAATGTCAGCACATAAATGTTGATGGATCACATCTGATGGCAGAGAAAAACAGAGATTATTTTATTACTTATCTATCTGCTTATTTAAAACGGATTAAGTAAATTTACAATTATCTCAGAACACACACGTGCATAATCAATGTACACCTACTACTGATACATCTAAGCAACAAAATAAATCATTGAACTGTTTTGATTGGGAGAGACCTTTAAGATCACCAAGCCCAACCATCAACCTGGCACTGCCAAGTTACCACTAAACCATGTCCCTCAGCATCACATCTACATGTCTTTTAAATACCGCTATCCCGGACAAGAACTCTCTGAGATTCAAGAACTATCACATAACTATAAGAAAACACAACTTTTTCATTAATGATTCTTCAAATGCAATATCGTTGAGGACATAAATTTCTTCAGAATAAGGTTAACAATAAAACTTTATCTCTATTTCAATCATGTTATTTTAGATTAGGATCATTCTAGAATAGAGTACTCCATTACTCGAGAACAATTGCTATTCTTCTTTCTGCCCTTCTGAAATGTTGCTTTTCATTTATTGGTTACTGGACTCTTTTCTTAAAACATTTTCAGATCCAACTGTTGTACTTAGTAATTTTCATTTCAATTTTGAACTAAAATGATTTCAATAGATAATACAGATGCTGTATCTTTGAAAATCAATATTATATGTGCACGGTTGGAATTAGGCTGCAATTTATGAAACTCCCGGCCCTAAGTTTTACAAGAAGGTATTAAAATAAAAAATAGCTTCATAGCTGGTGTATGATCTCTGCTTATAAAATAGAAATATCATTTCCACTGTAGGAAAGTACATCTTTTATATTGCTTTGGCTTTACGGTTAGATTGCTACAGATTACACCCAGCCCCTGGCCCAAGGAATGGCTGGTAGATGGGGTGATGGCTCCTGTGGGGTGACTAAATGTCACAAGCGTTATGTTAACACATGAGCTTGAACCCACCCTGTTGGACTCCAACAGAAAGGATCACATTTGAACTCACAAGTCCCAAAGGCAAAACTAAGCAGTGAGGTCAAATACCGTTGATGTAGAACAAAGGGAGTTCTTAGAGGGTCTGTGCTTCGCAGCAGAGTTAGAGCTCCATATCCCTAAAAGCCTACTCTAGTAAATAGCCCTTGTTCAGGATCCAATGCTCAAGAAAAGAGTACAATTTTTATTCAGACACAAGTTTGTGCTTAATTTTTACTAATAGGTTCCTGCAGGCATCTCCCAACTGAGAGCATAATGGGTTGGGTTTTAAGAGCTTTTTTCCAGGTCACACATTTCTTCTCATCCACCGTATAGACATTTAATTTTGGTACCATTTTGGACCCACGGTATTTCATTTTCTCATATATAAAACGGGGATTAAACAATGTTTCTCTCATTCCTACCTTATCTTCTTTGGCTTAGTCAGACTGCTGTAATTTGGAACAAAAAATGTCATCCATAAGATGTATAAACAAGATCAATCTTGGATTTCTATGATATGATTTAAAATGATATATTATGTATAAACTTACATGTTTATCCTGTGTCTGATTGGATCAGACAGAGTTGACATGTATCTGCTTCCTTCACTCAAGTTGCAACTCCAGCTTGAAAAAATGATGCAATGATTTTCTTTCCTTTTTCACTGACAGTTGACAGACAAATCGTGAGAGACACCGAGTGAAATTTAGGTCTAAAAGGGGAATTCAGGAACCGTGCTATATAGCAATCTGGTTAAGAAACATTCTTCAGAGACAGAAGCCAATGCTAACTTTTTTTTAAAGAACACCCAGTCTTGCTGCAACATCAAAAGGATTTAAGGAATGTAGAATTAATTCTCTCCTGACAGTCAGAGAATTGCAGTCAGGACTGTACAACAGACAATCCATGGGAACAGTTTCTACACAAACTATGCTACTAAGGATGATGCTACATTTTCTTGTTCACTCATCTTCTCTTGTTGACTGAAGCCACAGTTTTCTGGTTATTTGGATATTTTCATAGTTGTCACAGTTCTCCAGTGAAAACATTCAATTCCAGCCACTCAAAAAGAAGCCCAGAAATACTCGAGTTTTGGCATCTTTCCACAACACCACAAATAAAGGGCACAGGAACAAATGGAATTAGTTCTGTCCTGTAATGCTTCTTCCGTTTTGAAGGAGTTATTAGCAGGAAAGATGTGGAAAATTTCAGGGGGGGTAGCGGAATGGGTTTGTTTTTTAATACCTGACTGAACCAAGAGAAGTTGTGTTGGACAGTGCAGCTGGTTCATCAATTTTTTACCAGGGGTTCTGCAAATTCAGCTTATTTTTATTACCTAGTCTTTATCCATCAGAGTTCAAGTAAAAAAGCTCAAGAGTCCTTGCGGCTACCTGCTTTTAGGAACAAAGAACTACTGAAAAATTCCAAGCATATCTACCCTAACGAGGCTGGAGCACACAGAGAATATGCTGTCTGGCCAAACACAGTATGACTGTCTGTCAGAACACCTCATGTCTTTAGCTGCAAAGTCACTTCTTTCACGTCTGATGCTGAGAAAATCCCCAGCCAGTTTGTTTTTTTTTTTTTCCCTTTCTTTTCTCTGAATGCCATTACTTCCCTGTTGACCACAATTTATGCAGCATCCCCAAAGTCTCTGTGCCAGTTTCTATCAGCAGATTTGCTGTTGGTTTTATTGCTGCTGACAATCACTGCAGAATAAAATACACATTGTCAGAAGGGAGTTTTCAGCAGGTTTGTATTTACCCTCTGCTTGAACTGGATTATATGTTCTCTCATGCAAGAAGGGTAAAGGTAAAAAATAAAACCTCTCACTTCTGCGCTTAAGAGAATATGCACAAAATCAAACCATTTCTATGAAATAGGCCTCTGCTTCTTCGCAGAAAAATTCGGACAAATTTGATTTTGTGAGAATTCAGTCAGTCACCACGGACATTATAGTTCTGCTTTGCACATCTCAAAAACCAGTAAGCCATAAATACCAGTAAGATGCTCAGAACCAGTATGTGAGAGACTAAGCACTAAAGCAAAGCAAGTCATTTAAGTTCAGGAGAGACTATCGGGCTACATCCCCTTACGGCAGGTGACAGCTGCTGGAACACTGTGAATTGCTGCCAGCTGTGGGAGGACAAACAGAAAAATCAAGAGATGCTCCAAGTCATCCTGTAATTTCTGAGGCAAAAGCCTCCTATACAGGTACATATATTCATGCGTGAGAGAGAATCCAAACGATATGGTAGACAATCCTTCAAACCAAGGTCAAACTCCACATTTAAAATTTCACTATCACCAGCAGATTGTCTCAAATATGGATATTAATCAGGTCCCCCAGCTGGGTTCTCACCTCACATTGTGCTTCACTTCATCCGGCATCCCTGCCACCTACCCCTGGTCCGTATCCCTGTTTGTCAGCAGCAGGCTTGGTTGATCATAACATAATTTGTCTTTTTAAAGACATGAGAGTTCTGTTGCTCTCTGCAGAACTCATGTCTTTGAAGGTGTGATGATGAAGAGACTGAGAAATGATGTAAAAGCCCGGCATATGCGATTGAAGATAGGATTTTAAAAAATGACATCAAAAGGAATACATCACTAAAGAAAGTTAACTAGGGTAATTACCTGTGAAAATTGCCACGTTTTGATGATTGAAATCATGGCATACAGCAAATACGTGGAGTTAGAATATCACACAGTAATGCAGAGGAAGGCTGCCGTATATCTGCCCGGGCCTTCCAAGGATAAGGGGTTTTCTGGGCTTGGATATGCAACGTACTTGGGTGCATCAGACTTTTGCTTTGCTGATATTACAGATTCATTCTGCACGTGCCACACAAGCACTTTAAGTGCTGTAACTCTGCCTGGAGTAATATTCTGTCTTAAACGTTTCTGCCAAATCCTCTAGTTCTACACAGAAGAAATTTCTGAATGTAAAAGGAAGACACGCGAATGGAAATCCAGCTGTAGAGCTGCCTCGATGTGGAGGTCACTGGGATGCCCAAGCACAACGGCCACACAGCTTTTTCAAGAACAATCTGATCCCAAAAGGGGCACATTGGAGTGGGAACAACACATGAAGGTGGATGTTCTCTGCTGAAACAGCCATGCCAGTACTAACGTGCTGGCAGAAATATTTCTGGTAAAACTTTGCAACATAGACACGCTGTAGATGGTCTGTGAAAGCATTTCCATTTGATATTACATCCCTGCCAAAACTACAACAGATGCTTCAATGAAATGCAAAGAAATTTCAAGCTGGTTGACTACAATGAGATTTTGTTTTGATTTTGCACTCTGGCAGGAAACAGGATTAATAATGTTCTTCACAGCGTTATTCTACTGATTCAAAATCTGCGCTCTCAGTCTTTGGGACTGTAAGGGTTTGCCACTGTTATGTTAATTTAGATACGCTGTATTATCTTATGTTTCATAGATTTTATATTTCAATAATTCATGGCAATTTTGTATATTAGTTTTTTTTTTTTACACATATATATAGAGCTACTTTTAGCTTCTGCAGTATAGGAGCATAAAAAAATGAGCTCATTCGCCGATACCATGCAGGAAGATGAAAATATTTAGCAGAGGCAGCATGCACCAAACTACAGATTTTTATTTTTAGGGAGATTACAGAGGAAGGAACTACCAAATTTACAGGTATTACTGCATTGTCCAGATGAATGGGTATTCCCTATTCTTGAATTAGAGAATTAATGGGACTAGACAATGGGTAAATGGGAATATATATCCCTCCCGTGCTTCAAAGGAACAGAACAGTATGATCCTGTTAGAGAATTCCTCACATAAACATTCCTGTGCTTTATCTTATCAGTGGTCAAAATGTGAATTTCATTGACCAGCAGTCCTGCAGTCTAGTACTTTTTATTCCATTTGCTTCAAGAAAAGTATCCACCTGTCATCATCTTGGAAGTGTTTATATTTTTTAAAAATGGAAATACTAAAGTATGTTACAGAAAAAACCTTCTGTCCCCCCCAGATGGAAATATTCCTCCTTATTACTATTTTATTGAATGCTTAGAAGTTAATTTCATTATGGGAGTTAGTTCTACTTTACACAGCTCCGTAACTGAAGTGTAGAATGATCAGGATCACTAATAATTTTCTCAGGAGTTATCTGTCAGCACTCATAACTCATCATAAAACCAATTATGTCACTTCTGGCATACCTTTCAACACTTTGGTGCTTGCCAAAGTAAAAATCAATAAAAGCTTATTATTATCCAATGGCTGATACTGGGTAAGCAGCTCCAGTGGCACTCCCAGTTGGGGGACTGCCATTAAAGCTTTTAGAACTGCATAATCCCAGTCTTATTAAGGCTACTCCAGAGAACATACCTCATAACACAAAATATTTTCAAACTTGTTAATAACTCCAATTGACGAGTTACCACGAAGTAGTAACACTAATGAAACTTAGTGAAAAACAGCACATACTTTTCTGAGTATGGATTTGTTAAGAATGGAGTTTCACCCAACTTTGCCTGGACTGGTGGGAAAATCCATTCACTGGCACATTTTAATACTTGATATATGTACTATAAAACACACTCGAAATTACAAGGTCTGCAGATCTCACTTAAGATACCACTAAATTTTGTATTGCAACATACTGCTGTAATGAACGTCTTGGTTCTTCACCACTAGGAAGCCTACGTATTTCTCTTTCTTCTCTGAATCTTTCAGATCAGCCCAGACCTTCGAGAGCTCTACCCTAAATCTACATTTACAGTACCAAGATCTAAGATGTATTGATCTGAAAAGTATTCTGACAAGCTACAGAATTCAGATGACAGATCTAGCTCCTTAACAACTGCACATTTCTCATTCATTTTACCTACCACATTCAGCAATCTCCTCCTTTTCAAAGTGTTCATGAAACTAAAGTACCTCCTGTCCCCAGAGAGCACGAGCCACAATTAGGTGACTATTTGTTCTTACATTGAACCTCACATAAAAATTTATGTTGAAATTTTTCCATCATTAATTAACATCAAGCCATTCATATAGAAAAAAAAATCATTAAATCCCTATTTCCCTCAGAGAGATGAAGAGCCTCAAATAATTTTCCACAAAAAAATCAGTGTAAGCTTTTCCACCAGCTTCAGTGGCCACACAAGCAAAGCCATTTACAATGGCAAATGAGTTTCATCAAATTAAACCCTAAGCATCCCGCTGTTACCTGCTCATTCTTTGCAAACTTCTTGTTCTGCATCCCACAATATTTGAGCACTGGCCTAAAAAATGGCAGGCTCATTGTCGGACGCTATGAATCGATGCACGCCGAAGAAAACGACCTATGAGAATACCCAGACAATCAGGACGTATGTATTAGCACTTATCACTGAAGAAAGAAATACTCAAGTTATTGTGAACAGTTAATAGATAACAGAGTCTAAAAAGACCAATAGAATGCTGAAGATTATTGAGTGAAGGATTAGAGAACAAAATATCATGGAGAGCCCCTAGAATCATAGAATAGAATCATAGAATTGTTTAGGGTGGAACAGATCTTCCAGATAATCGAGTCCAACCATCACCCTAACGGCGAAAGCAAAAATTATTGTTAAAAATAAATTATTTATTGAACATGAATACTGTAGTCAAATTAGCAATCGTTGAAATAGTAGGAATCAGATTAATGTATGAACCCAGCGCATTATTTCCTGGGTCTAGGCTTTAGCTTGTACCCAGCCTCTGGTGATCACAAAATCTTTAGTTCAGATATGGCAGAACAATGCTTAACAATAAGCTATCAACTAGAGACCGACAATATTTTGGATTTATTGTCCAATATTTGCATCTCCAAAACCTCAGAGGTCTTTATTCAACTTGAATATCCTACAATTTGAACTTCTCTACCCTAGTATCATGGAAAAATTGATACAAAGTTTTTCAGTCTTCAAAGCCATTAAGGCTGGTTAACAGTGTTATGTACTACTCTTCTGTAAACAAGGATTTGAATATTTGATATCTGAATAAATAGCGGTAAAATAGCCAGATGTGTATCTGAATAAACCAGTCAGAATATGGAATTTTCATCATGTGAAAAATTTAAAGACTAATAAAAACACATTTCGTCTCAAATGCGCATAAAAAGTTAGTTTTAAATATTTTCATAAGCCATTCCTGAGGAAAAAAGCCAATGAAAATGATTAAATGTTGAATTTATTATATTTTAGTATTTAATTTCTTTTAACATAAAAGCCAGTTTTGTGTGAAAAGTCCTTTGAAATCTGAAGTTACAATTTCTGAAGCAGTTATGATACCTGTTTTACTTGCGATGGCAATGGAGCATACACCAGTTGGCTGACTGGTTGGTACCTGTTGAGGAGCATTAACTTCCAACTGAGAACTGTAAATTCCAATTACAAGCTAACTTCTCACTACGCACTGTTTTTGCAAAAATGAGTAAGTTATACAGCTAGAGATTTCTAATTTTTTTAAGATTTAACTTGGCCTCATCTATTCAGAGGACCACAATGAAAATACGAAGATTTCAGATTAAGGAATAG
>JAOTQQ010000052.1:3146086-3166591 GCA_026546715.1 Gallinago undulata
ATTAGACACCAGAAAGAAATTCTTTCCTGTGAGGGTGGTGAGGCACTGGAACAGGTTGCCCAGAGAAGCTGTGGCTGGCCCATCCCTGGAGGGGTTGAAGGCCAGGCTGGATGGGGCTTTAAGCAACCTGGTCTGGTGGGAGGGGTCCCTGCCCAGGGCAGGGGGGTTGGAACTTGATCTTTAAGGTCCCTTCCAACTCTAACCATTCTATGATTCTATGAATACATTTGGACAGATTCATAACCATAACGTTTTCTATATGCTAGTTCTGGAGCTTTGCATAGGACCCAATAAAGAATGTACCCTAATTCCAAGTACAATTTTGATATTCTATGAATTCAAATATTAAATTGTACTAGCTGCAATAAGCAGCTGACAATGCTCCTGGCTCAGAAATGCCTAAATCATTCTGAGATTTTACTACAATTACATCCCTGTGAAAATAATTTTGAAAAATGTCTAGAGCCTTTTCAGATCACATTCCAAATAAAACTCACAGAAGCCTGTGGTCCTGTATTTAAGATGAATAATTATTTTGGTTTTGATTATTTCCCAAACAATATTCCATAAGCACTCCCTTTTCAAATACCAGCTTCCCATGTCTAGTAGACTAATATTTCTTCAGTTTCCGCCCCTTGATATACACCGATCTACAATAGCTTCAGTCCTTTTTCTCCAAAAAAGACTTATACTCAGTACTCAAAAGAAGTGAAGTCCCTTCCTAGTGGCATTAAACCTGGTAATGATGCCCAACACGTTCTTCAACAGTCATAAAGTTATTTGTGTTTAGAGATTACATGCTGACAGTGGCCAAATAAAGCTTTGGTTAAAAAAATATTAAAACTTATCTGAGCTTTAACAGGATTGATTTGTAAGGCTGGCACGCTACTACCTTTTCACTTGCTGAAAACACTCAGTAGGGTTTATTGTTTTAAACATCAGGGAGTGAGCAAAGGAGAGAGACAAACAATTTAAATGCTTTGTTCTGGCTGGTACAACCTCTTGTTTTGTGACTGAGCTTTGCTCTTTCACATGCTGGGTTCTAAGCCATACATAGACTGCAGAAAAATAGTACTTTAGCTAAAAGAGCCGTCAACTTCAATTCAAATAAAACAAGTTACGAAAAAGCAAACTCAGAAGAAGTGAAGCCCCTTTCTGGGGGCATTAAACCTGGCAATGATGCCCAACACATACTTAACAGCCATAAAGTTATAAGAAAAAAACCCTACTCTATTCCTTGAAACAAACAATATAAAGTATGTCACTCAGGTACCCCTGGGGTATAAAATGGTGGTATCTGATATGCGCCTGTTAAATCAGAATTATGTTTGTACTAAACAATGCAGGACGTCATCTGGATCCAAGAGCTAGTAATTAATTGGGCACAGCACTGTTATGTCTCTTCCCCAACAAGTGTGGGACACAGATGCATTAGAATCACATCAGCAATGCGATACACCAATACGCTCTGCTCAAAACTCAGCACAGTTCCCTAAAGATGGTCAAGCCACCTCCTGAGCTACTACATTCACTTCATTCAAATTAAGCTTCTTTGACCAGTGTGACACGTCTCATAGACTTGTTTAAGAAAACTTATTCAAAGGTATGTCTCAAAAAGTTATCTAACATTGCTAGTAAGTTTGTTAGGTTTTTTTTCTACAAATTAATGGCTCCGTGATCAATATTCTATTCTATCTATTGCTGTACTTTTCTAGAAGATGCTTTCTGGTAGTAAGCTCCCACCACTTTCTTTAAAAAAAAAGAAAGAATATATATAATTAGCACCGACTCATACAAATTTCTGTGTTCAGTGATGCATCTCTGTTGTATAATTTGCTACAGAAATACCAGAATAATAAATGAAGTTGTTCTTCCTCCAGAAAACTTTTTTTTTTTAATTTTTAGATCTCAGGGAGAAGATGCACAAAATCATTTATTATGAAGACAAAATATATACTTCAAGATTAATTTAAAGCACCTGTTCATCTTTGTTTTAAATTTGCGCACTAGTTTACAGAGCCATGTCATTTGACTGGGGGAGGTTGAGGAACACACATCCTGCTACGGTGGTGCTAATGCTCTTCATCATCATTCACATAACTGCAATCAATAACTTAAAAAGAATTACATTATTTATATTCATTTTTGAGAACCTTACTGAGAGTCAGTGAAGGGAACGATTACTGAATTAGATTTGCTACATGAGATCACATTATTGCTCCATCTAGACAAATATTCTTTGTCTGGAATCTGAAACTCCATAGATGAGCTGCCCGTACAGGCAGGAAACCCCACTTAATCAGCTTTTATCCCACCCTCCTCCAGACACACACCTGTGGAGCACCCGTTAGGATTCTAGTCATCCTACACTCACTGGTGAGAGATACAAACACTGAAAGTAAACATTCCTACCCATTC
This sequence comes from Gallinago undulata, assembly GCA_026546715.1. NCBI lineage: Eukaryota > Metazoa > Chordata > Aves > Charadriiformes > Scolopacidae > Gallinago > Gallinago undulata. Next base: position 3,148,505 of record JAOTQQ010000052.1, read on the forward strand.
TCCTAATTTAGGTGCCCTCATGGAGCAGAAGATCTTGCTCCTCTTTCTCAGATTAAATGGAAAGAAATACTATGTCATAAGTGTTGGAATTACACAAGTGACTGGTGGGATTGAACCCTAAATCTGCTAGAACTTCAATGTGGATGAGTCCCCATATCTTCCTGGGGGCAAACACCTGAAAAGACAAACTTTATTTTCCTTTAAAACTAGGTTTTATGAGAATTAAATCCAGGACAACAGCCTGTATTAAAAAGCAAAAATAAAACAAAATAAAAAACACTTTGTAAATAACTTCTGCCTGTTCTTTCTTTGCACAAGGAGTTTAGGTTCTTCTTCAGCCCAGCAACCCTTCAGTGACTTTTCAGTTTGCAACAACGCCTGCCAGGATCCTCAGGGAAAGAGGGGATATTTTTCCTACACATCTTGCACTCAGACTATGAATGTGCTCCCTGCTCTTCTCATCAGTCCCTTCTGTATTGAAAGGTTTGGGTTTTTATTACTGGCCCCCTCTCACTAGCCTATTTGCCCTTTTGTTTGCCACATCTATGCTTTGCAGAACTCTCCCAGATGAGCACGTTCCTTCTCTGAAAACCAGTGAAGAATCAACCCTCCTTCCAAAGGCTTCCAGCCTGGTTGAGAGCCCAGCTGCTGGGCAAGGTGTCCAGGTAGCCCTTGCTACTCCCTCAACTGCTGTCTTTTGAAGGAACACAACATAAATAAGCAATGATCAGCAAATAAATCAAAACACATTTTGTCATTGCAAGTATCAAGTCATTTTGCTCATGACGGAATCAAGACCCAGCTTGCTAAGATCTTGAAAAGAATCACTGCTTTAAGCAGGCTTGAGTATTTTTGCATGATTCAGTTTTCTGCCCAGAAAACAAAGCTTTTTTCTATGGAGTGCACATGAAAGAAAACAAATGACTACAATTTTATATATTTGTCCATATTTATAGATAACATTTTTTATTCTCTGTGTGTGTGCTGACAGATAACACTTGCAAACAGTTAATCCAAGATTACTATCTGAAATAACTCGCTGACATCTGAAATGTCTCACTCTGCACTTATGAAGGGAAATGTTTAAAACAGTTGTTGTTCCCTTTTCTTTTTTCATAAAAGACACCTCCGTAAAGAACTACTCGAAAGGCAAACATTCTGTTTCTCTTGCCTTTTATTGTCTTTCAAGCACTAGGCTCATCAGTGAAAGCTGCATGAACTTACCAAGCAACAGAAGCCCACTCTTTATCCCAGGGCTAGATCGGAGTCTAGATGATGTTTCCAGAGTCCCTTCTCAGCATTTAACAGCAAGAGCAACACTTTCCAGCAGCGAGAAACTGAATCAGGCTCATCATTTATTCTTTCAGTGAGCTCACAAAAACAAGTGAGTGTTGGGGCTTTTTTTTTTTTAACAGCAATTTACTAAGCACATTTCTAGAAAATACACACTAAAAAAGAAAAGGACATGCTAATCTAAAGAGCACTAAAGCCAACTCTATTGCTCCTTTATGTTTTTCACACGCTGGAGGAGGTACAGCTACTGTTGCTATCCTCATACTCTCTCACACTCACTTCCTAAACTAAATTCCTCTGATTTCTAGTCAGACACTAGCATTGCCCTCACGTTGTACAACAGGCAGAGTTCTACATGCTGTGCAGCTGAATGCCCTCAAGATTATATCAATCTATGGAAAAAACTTTTTCTAAGTCAGAGCACTGTGAGACACCTTAAAATTTAGGAGGCCCATCTTCCAGCCATGCCTTTGAAAATTTTCTCCTTGCTCTTTATTGCCTTTTGTAAAACGTTCCTTGGGTACATTCCTATCCAAATGGATTAAGAACATTTGCTCTTCCATATGAATCTAAGTTTTTATCATACAATCTGTACAATCTAGAAAGGACCACGCCAATAATCCTTGAATTCTCAGTGTAACAATTTGGTTTCTCTATCAATTCTTCAGAAGAAAAATGAACAAGCATAATATGTATTTGGAAGCAGGCTTCCAAAACCCTCCTTTGTCTCATCTTCCTTTTGGAATAATCAGTTAACCTCATCTTTTCAATCCTCATTTAATGAATCATTCTGTGAAATTAGAAGGACATTGACGTTCCACTTTTCAAATAATGGGTCACTTCTGATTAAACTTCGATTGAACATTCAACTTTCAATCTTAAAACAAATTGCCTCCTTTTCTTTTTAATTTGAACCCAATTTCCTGCTGACCACAGGTCTCTTGACAGTAATTAATTGATTTATGAATCGATTAAATGGGGATCAAAAATGCAGGGAAAAAAAACCCTTATAACCCCAAACCTGGCTCACTCGTGTTTATTTATGATGGACACTTGCACTAAAATACACTTCTGATTTACTAGACTCATTTTTCTAACTTATCTGATCCTTCCTCAACTAATTAAGTGAACAGAATGCTTCACCTTCTAGATTTGCCATCCCTTCTTTACTGTCCTACAGCACACCGTCAGAATTTAAACACCAACTTTCAACCAATGCAGTTTAAATTATGAATAAAAACCCACAGCACTTCTGATGATTTAATGTAAACCAGAGTATATACCAAAATACTATAGAGATCTATCTTGGTGTCATTAAAAAAAATAATCTAATTCCACACATTGTGACAGAACTGGAAATAGTTCTGTGGTAGGAACAATAAACACTTTTCTTTATGAGGAGGACAATGCTGCATCCACAACAGAGTACTGTTTTCTTGACTATTAGTTTAGAAACAGTTTAATTACCAGTTAGGAAACTCTATTTAACTAATAATTCCTCAATATTTTTTCATTACATATCTGAATATATTTTTCTTGCCTGCTTGATGTTCCCCAGCATTTATAAGAAAACATCTCTCTGTCCTTAACTTGGTGAAGAATACACAAATGCCTCCAGAATGTTGGTTTTGGGGTGTTGGATTTTTTTTTTTGGTTGGGTTTGTTGGGGTTTTTTGTTTGTTTGCTTTTGGTTTTTTTTGCAAATAACATCCCGTGGAGGTTTCTCCACTCAGGAATAACGCTCAATTTGGAAAACACAGTCTTTAAAGTTCTTTAGCTTTAGCCATTCTGACATCAGAATCTTATTAGTATTTGTTTATATTCTCCACATTCGCGCCAGCTTTGCCCTTCAGCACTTCACAATGATTATGCCACCAATTCTGTATTGCACAAAAGTAAAAAACTCTTAGGAAGGTACAACAGAGAGCAAAAATCTTTCTGAAATGCATACAGGTAGGTCCAACAGTATAAAAACACTCATCTAATACTGCTAAAGTCTGTGATGCAAATACACAAACGAAGGATGAAAGCCAAGAGAAAGCTGTTTATTTTCTTCCCTTAGACCAAAGAATAATGTCTAACAGAGAATTTAAGGGTCTGAAGCTTCTGTTGCCTCGGCACTAAGAATATAATGTTACCTGTCCACACAAATATATATACACACATACATATATGTATACATATATGCTGCATCTGTTCTATGAGCTACTAACCTGTTTGACTCCTCTTGTAACACAACAGCATGAAGAGTGGAATTGCAGTAACGCCAGGGATGCACACAAACATACAGTGTCTGGTCACTAAAACACAAAGCAAGTATTCGGCGCTTACCTTCAGAATCAATCTGGGCAACAAGTTACGTTGGGAGGCTGAATTCAGCTGCAGAGCACGCGCTATAAAGTTCTGCTGGTGCCCAAAACTATTACCCAGAAATCCAGAGGCTTACAACTGCACGAGGACTTAACTGCATCTGTATTCAAAACCGTTGCCAATAATTTGTCATAGCATGAAGGAGAAAGCCCCGTTAGAAGAAAAGATAAAGAGAGAGCAGCGAGAAGAACAAAAATACCTCTGAAATCTGCACTGCAGGCTCTCGCTAATTCCTTTTTCTATTTTACCTTAAGTTAAGCTATCGGCATATGGTGTCTTGGCAGCAAATACACAATTGTATTCCTTTGTGAAACAGGTGTTTCACCTCAGCCAGGCTAAAAGACCAGCTCTTCTCCATTTTCCATTTTTTTTTTTTTTTTTTCCTGGCAGGGTATAAGAGATTGAACCAGAGGTTTGACTGGAACAAAGATCAAAAAAAGAATAATGGAAAAGAGTATCTCATAGACTAAAATATAGCTTCTCATCAACTATCTGGAATACTTTTAGTTTGGGAGGCTGCTGCAGACTCGAGGAGATTTTTAAATAGATTTACTGAAAAAATGGATTATCTAGCATAGAACATATTGAAGCCAAAGTGTGGCTCTCTAATGTGTGGTTAAACTGAATCAATGGAATAACACAAGGCATTAATGTATGGAATATAGGATTTCTTACTAATAAAGGCCCTCAGAGCTACAAATACACTGCAGAAGAGAGCGCGTGCTTCTCCATCTGACTAGTAGTCTGACTTTTCCCTTTCTAGCAAATGCTTTGCTATCCAATTAAATATTACCTCCAAAAATCCACAAAGGATTATAAAGCAATATAGAAGTTGGTTTTCACTGGTTATTACTTAAATGACACTAAAGACATAAAATGTGTATGCTTTTAAATTATTTTCTGAAAGCAAAGCTTTGCACTTGCCACAGCCTAATGCGTATCAAAAATCTCATTCAAAGTCAGAAAGACCCTACTTTTTGAAAACAGGCATTTCAGAAGGAGTTTATGACAAGAGGATTTTCTTTAGTATTTTTACCATTTCAGTTTACTGAAGAACTTTTAGAAAAGAAACAAAACAAAATCTGTTTTCTATTTTAATGTTGTGGTAATGACACACACTGACCTGATGTCACCAGTAAGATCATCCTAACAACGTCCTGCTATAAGTCATGAATCCCAGTGACAATGTCTTTCATAATCACAAATATCATAAAAAAACAATGCTTTTTTTTCCTGATTTGATGCTTCTTATTTCCAGGTTTTATTTTTAGTGTTTTAAAAACCTATTTGAGTTACTATGCCGAAGGAAGAAATCTGATTCTATCCACTGGACAGATACTGTGTAGCTGGGAGGTTCACCATTTTGCAGGAAGAATCAGAATGGGCTGTTGCTTAGAAAAAAAATAATGTCTTCAAAGACAATATTTATTTATCAAAAGCCTTATTAAACAGTTCTTTAATGGCCTTGATAAGATACATCAAACACTACAAATTTTGAGAGAATTTATCATGGACTCAAATCACAGCTGTTTGATAGGCCAGTGATCTTGAATTTTCTTTCAAAGTATTAAAAGACAAAGCTGAATGCTCCACTACTAATGTCTGCTGACACAAACCCAAATTTTGATATTTATTCCAGATACTCCACCAGAAGATTTTTAGTTGGGTCTGTTGAAATTAGCCACTCAGAACAACAATGGTAAAATGTAATTTTGAATGCAACAGGCAATTTATTTCTCCAGAGAGGAGAGATAATCCAGTGCCTTCTATCCTCAGATAATGAGTGTTTTCAGTAACGAGATGCTTCAGCAGGATAGCAAACAGAAGCAATAATGGGTGTCTAACCAAATTTCTCACACGTTTTCCCATATGCCATTGACCCTGTTAACTTCCAGGCTGTCTTTCTTCGGCTCAGAAGAGTCTTTCAACTGCCCTCAGTCAACTCCAAGAAAATGCAGAGCTTATGAGAGAATCTGCAAGGACAGAGTTTAGAGCAACAACATGTATTTGTGCAGTGGGAACACGAAAGGAGCTGTGCATTTTTGTCACTGTAGGGCAGGGTTTATGAAAAGAATTTTCCCCTCCTGGATGCACCGTGGAATGTTTGGAACATCACAGGACTAGGATTTGTTTTTTTAGAGCAAAGTAATGTATCTAACTGACGAGGATGTCATCAGTTTCACTAACATAAATGGAATAACAGAGATGGTCTTCCCTGAAATCAAGTAGTTAAATATTCATATTATTCAATAAAACGACTCAAGCAATCAACTGAACATCAAACATATTTTTTCTTGTAAAATACTGAGTCATTAACCTTAACAATTTCAGCATGCTCTTACTACCAAATTCAACTTATTTAGTGTCCAGGCAAACTAATTTATGTAGTGCTGGTGAGTTCTATGCTGAATAACCCCTGAATGTACTGAGAAATTAGAAAGCATTGATTTATGCTAAGGATGGAGTAAAAAGAGATAACATGTTGGCCAGAAGAAATATAGTATGAATAAAAAAAAGCACAGCTAGTAAAAAGACAGTATAGCCCATGAGCAAGAAAGGCAGCTGTGGTTCGGACCTACCTTCACAAGTAGTTCCAAGACAATCTACTGGAGACTGTTTGAACTATCTTTAGTTACACACTGGCAGTTCATCACTTGTCCAGGAACAGCAATGAAATCTCTCTCTTCACCTTGACACATCCAGCTCCCAGTGCTACACCTTGTTGACCATAAAGTTCTACTACAAAGTTCATAAAATCTCTCAGCCACAGATGCAACAGCAGCAAACTCTCGAGAGACAGATTAGAAAAAGGAAACCCTGGGTTTCCAAGCAACCTGCCATCCTGAGGCTGACACACATTTGCTCCTTTGCAAGGAGTTTCTGGTATTCTCAGCACACTAGTACTTTGATTTTTTTCATACATGCACGAAACACCTCCCGTAACCCTCCATAGGCAACTACCAGCTGTGTATTTCCTTAAAAAAAAATAACATACACCAGTGAGAAAGTGGAGGAGTAAAACAGGGAAGGAGGGAAGAACAGGAAAGAACTATATTTTTAGATGGAAAAGCTACCAACCTGCAGATCATGACAGCAACACCCTGCTGTCACGCAAACTCCCCATTAGTCTATGGCTTCTGCTTAGGGCAGGAATGACCCTGGAATATCAAGCTCAAACAACTGGTGTTAATTCTCTTCTAAGAACATTCATGCATATGCCACAGGCTTGGAAATTCCATTTTGAGCAGCTAAGGCTGAAGTACGTACACCTTGTCGTATATAGATACCAGGTCTACCCTGGTCCTTCAAAGAAAACGATGCCACTATGTTTCTAACTGAATGCCTTGATAAATATCAAGGATTTGGATCTCATAAGTTGATGGTTACTGGGTGACACTTAATCCAGGAGGTCATAAATAATAAGAGAAGAAAAACAGCACAAAATTTACCAGAAGAGCCTGTTCAGCTGTGGATCAACCAAGTAGTCAGTCAGAGATCTCAAGACAGTAACTAACTCTTTCCTGTCTGCAAAGGGACTGGAGGACATACTGGAAGTACCTGGATACAGAGTAACAGTGAGATTAATGCTGTGATGCAATATGTTGAGATAAGTGCATTAGGACTATAGAGAACTGAAACTTCAGAACATAAAAACTGATTGACTTCAAGCACTGACCAGTAACTGACCAGTGAACTACATAGTGATACAAAACTGGCTCTCAATAAAGGATATTAGAGATCAGACATCTCCAGTTGGCTTTAGATATATGCACACAGGTACAAAGCTGTGTTTGTTACATTGTTGTTACATTTCTCACTTTAACCAGAATTTGCTGAAAAACCTACACCATAGGCTTTGGTGCGTTCCATAATGCCACCTTGATTTTATATATATCTGTATCTGCATCTAAAATGTGTGTTTTTACATATATATATTATCTATATAAATAATCCTTGACACGAATTTTGTAATAGAGCATTGGTCAGAAAAGTACAGGGACGGTTATCGGAGTTTGTTCCCAATATATCCAGCTGCTTCACATCACAATCCACGCTACACTCCTAGATAAGTTTCAGCTCAGACATTGCAGCACAAAGATAGAGGTTGTGTCTGTCACTGGGGAGTATATGTCCTTCTCCAGCTTGCAAACTGGTTGTTTTCAGCTTTGTTGACATATACAGTCCAGTCCGTACCAGAGATAGGGAGAACTGATCTTCCAAAGAAACAGTAGCTTTTATTAAATTCTGGCAGTGAGAGAAATAGTAATAGCTCACTGATAGGCAGAAATTAACTTTATTTTTATTGCTCATTTTGTGAAATCTAAGAAACTGCACTAGAGGTTATAATGGTAATGAATGTAGCTATTCATGTGGTAATAGAGCCAGTGGCCTTCAACTACACCACTGAATTACCTAGGCTGCGATGATTGATACGGCAGTTGCAAATCTGAAAATAAAAAACCCCTCCAAATGCTTCCTACAAGTTCCACTTACAGTAAATTAAACTTCTAACAGAGGCTAATTACTTCGACACTTTCACTGAACTGAAATTAAATAATATAAACATCACGTCAAGGTCATAACTAGAACCAACTCAGTGAATCAATAATGATAGGAAACAGAATTTCCCAGTCATCAGTGGGACAAAGATATTTGTGGTAAGGTCTTGCTGACTGGACAGAGTCCTCACCCTTTAGCCGTGGCCAACAACCAGAACTTCCCCACGCCACCTTGATTTCTACGAATTTGTTCGGTCTTTACCTTGATTAAAAGAGCACCATGAGAAAGGAAAGAGCAGCTGAAAGTCCCCATCACACAGGATTAAAATGGGAGTCCCAATCACTGACCCCAGAACACCAACAGCGATTCCCCAGTTTCCACAGAGACAAAAAATGGTATAAACACCAGTTTCCCATTTATTTTTAAAAAGACACAAGGCAGATGCACTGAAGAGCTCTCCATACTGCTTGAGCCTTCCCTCCACACTAACATGAGCACATGAAAGAGAAAAAAGCAACGCACAACACGGGAGTTATTTTTCGGTAAACTAGACTCTGAGTTCTCTCCATCAAGGACAGTTCCTCTGTTTCTTTTCTCATAACAAAGACAACTCGGAAAGCTTTGGATTTCTTTTGAAAGAAGTGCATGATGTGTCAGTCTAAGCATGTAAACCCTGAAATCAAGGAAGTGCAGTAAGTTTCCCCAAAGAGTGATAAAAAAAAAAAGGAAGAAAAGAGGGGGGAAGGGAAGCAGTGGAGACAGATGCTCAAAACAACTGAGAAGCCACATCATTGAAGAGTTAAGATTTAGTGGCCTCTGTATTACACCAGCGTGGGCGAAAATCACTTTTAAGGGCTCTAATGAAAGCTGAAAGTTACCTTCAAAAAGTTATGCATATTTCAACAGAAATAAAAATCATTATGCATTCTCTCTAAAGAGGATACAATCTCAAACTGTCAAAATTCTAAACTCTTCTACATATATTACATACAAATGCCTTCTATAAAGAAACCTCTTTTCATTTTTCTTCTAAATTAGCTTAGTGGTCCATGGTATTACACTAGCTTGGTCAAGCCCGTGAATAATGTGACAGGTAATTTTTATACTTCTTGCCTGTACTTAAGTTGGAGTGAAGATATGGAAAACAACTTTTATGGTCTAGGTGTAAAAGTAAATGTTCTGGAAGCCCTGCATACCCAAACTTGGGACAGCTACCATAAAATATTTCATTCTAAGTATGTGTCCATCAATAAATAACAAAAAAGAGGCCAGGTGGGATTTTTAAAAAAATAATATGTAGTAACTTATTTTTCTCAAAACAAAATGATAATGCTAACATTGATGTAACCTAGCACATTATCACAGAAGGGATTTAAGATTTTGTGTTACCAGATAGGAATCATTAGGTACTAGAATGCCCTGGAAAGGATGATAATACGCAGATAACATAGGAGATCATCTAGCTATAATTTAAAAATTGGATTCCTCATGAAACCGCTGACTACGATGACACAGAAATCAATAGTCTATTTGCACCTTGAAAAAAGCTCAAAATACTCCTGTACCAGCTTAAATTTGCAGGTGATTCGAATAGCTTCAAAATGCTGAACAGTTTAATGTTTGATCAAATATGTAACTGAATTTATGGCAAATCCAGATTATATTTTCTCTTGTACCCAAACATGAGGCAGCCACAGTAAGGTGACTTTTCTCAGTCTCTGTGATTTACTTACGTTCCAGTACTTCAGTAACCATGCTATAAACTGTACTAAGACAGCCATAATCAAAATGAATTAACTTGCAACTGTGGGGTTAGTTCTTTTGTCTTTAGTGAAGAAGTTCCCTGCTGCAGTGTTGAATGTAGATATTTTAAAAACTACTTTCCTGTGTCTCCTTTCATGAAGGTAAAAAGGCAAGTGTGGCCATCAGATTAAAATATTGAATCGAGAAGATCAAACTACGTTTTTAAGGTGCTCCACAAACAAGAGGGAAAATAATATGGGATGATGCTCACATGAAAAGCAAAACAAGGCAAAGCTTAAAGAAATAAGGGAAAGAAATAAGAAATAACCTTCAGCATTCATATTGAAATGTTGCTGGGAAATAATTATTATTCTGATATACTGGAGTTTGCGGTTTCTTTCTTGTGATCTAGAGATTCTGTATATGCCGATATGGAATGAAAACTACGTGGAATAGCTGCTAAGTGACAACAGAAATTTGAACTGGACGACAAGCTTGTCATAAACATTGATCTCATAGACCTTCTGCCTTCATATTTTCCTTACAGCCTCTGCCTTGTGTTTAATATGAAATAAAATACTTTGCCTAATAGGTGCAGTGATGTTTAGAAATGGTAGTCACCTTATTTATACAAGTCCTTGACTTAATCTATTTTTAATTTAGGCAACAACATCACAACAATGCTCTAATATTTGACATATTTCTGTTTTGTTTTGCATTTGTGAAATAGAAGCATATTAGCATGCGGTGCCAAGAAGTGTCCCAGTTCAGCTTAGATCCAGGTTTGCTTTTGGAGTTGGGCAGACGTGTGCATATGTAGATAAAGCACAGTGCGAGAAAAGAAATGAGGGCAATATAGAGTCAATGCATTGTTACATTTACAAGAAAACACACCTAATCCTCAGCTGACCAACGGAGGGGAAGTTTGAGATGTCGAGGAGCAAACACAACCTACAATAGAGAAGGCTGAGGAAAGAACAAGCTTTCCTAACAGTTTATGTCTTTCCAATTCCAACCTGGTCTCCAACCTGCGCAACATGCCCCTTTCTTCCCCTCACCTTGCGGAAAGCATAATGGACCGTAAAAGAACGTGGTGGTTTGAAGACCCCAAACAAGCCTGCAGATTTTTACAATCAACATATATCCTAGAGTTGTATTTTGCCCACAGCGTGAAAATGAATATAAAATTCATTTTGAAGGCTATATCATCCAACTGTGCAGGAAGAAACACAACACATCAAAACTCATTTCCTTGATGTCAAAAGCAGTCTGTAAAGTTGGGCTAGATAATATGTAACCTATAATATTATCAGCAATATTAACATTTTTACCATTATGTCCTACATGTTTTTTTCTTTTCATTTGTTCTAAACGTTTACCTGTTAATTTGAATGCCATTTGATCTAAAACAGGAGATAACCTTCCACCTGTCATGTAAGGATATAACCCAGGAAAATCTAATTCTATATTTCTGCTATTTTCAGTGTATACATTTTTATTTCTAAGTACCTCGGATGTTCTGAAGTCCTCGTATGAAAACTGTGTGGCAGGGACACCAAGGTGGTTGATGAAATAATCTGCATCTCCCTGTATCTGCACAGAACTCACATTAGATCCCCGACATTGTGGCTTTTCCACACAGTTGAAGCTCTGGCTCTGAAAAACAAACACAGAGTAGAGGGTAAGAGAAAAAACAATTGAAAGGCTAATGATACATAAATACCTATTTTCTGGGTAAATTACCTAATTCTAGTCAATGAGATGTTTGTATTTCTTTCACATAAGTATTTAATGGTGAAATCTTAGCAATAGAATTGCAATAAAAATAAGATGAAAACTGGAAAACAAGCCCAAGTAAGTGCCACATCCTAGTGTAGCTTTCAAACACATCAGGTAATTAAACACTTAATAAACAGCAGGCACAAAGGCTTTCAACATTTATTATAGCAAATAAGCTACTTAGGTTTCTTTTTAAGAATGTTAAGAAGCTGAAGTACTAGAGATTATTCGTATTTAGCTAACAGTTTATATACTATAACATAACTTCCTCAGACCTCCCTACTAAATTACTAGCTTGCTACAAGAACAGTGTAAGATTATTTCTCCTTTAATAGCAAAATACACCTGATACTGGGCGTTAAAGTTCCTGGGGTGAGCACGAAAATATTTTCAAGAGTTAGAAAGAGACAAATCTCGGTATTTTTCCATATTTAAATTAGTATAATTATTGCTTCATAGTTTCACTTCTGTGCTACGAAGAATGCAAGTGCATATTACCCAGTATAAATAGGGGCTTGAGGTTCTCAGAGAAAACTATTTTAAAATACCTTCAAGAGACAGCTTTCATTTCCCAAGTATTTTTGAGAGGTGGCTGTATCACTCTTTCTTGTTAAACGTTTCTGCTCCTGCCACTCTTACACACATTCAGTTGTGCAAGATGTGTCCAAAAAGACTGAGAGTCAAAATAGAGACAAGTGATCCCTTCTGCACATGCAGCCCACCTCTACTAAATACTGCCCTCTTTAAAGATACCCACGGAGCAACATAATTTACAGCAGCCAAAAGCCCAGCTCCCCATGGCACAGCAAGAAAAAAGCATAATAGAAATTAAACATTAATGTAGCATTAACCTTAGGCATTTCGTAAGTCACAGCTGTCAAAATACCACAGACAAAAGTTTAAATCGGTGTGTCTTGGGGATATTTTAGATTTAGATTATGAGATTTTTTTTGTTAACATTTTTAAACTTAAAGGCATACCTTTAATTACTACTTTTGTTCCTGAGTTTCACTGCCCCTCTACACCTGAGAAGGTTTCAATCACATTGAGAAGACACCACCACAGCACGGCTGTTCAAAGACATACGAACCCAGCTGCTACCTAAAGAGCCTCAATAAATCAATAAATTTGTTTTTAAAAAACTGAAAGCTACAACAGAAGCAGTTCCAGAAGCCCAAACTATATATTAATTTCAAATGGTGCTTTTAAATAACCACACTTTTTCCTCTACAATCTTTCCCAGTCAAAACCACTGTATAGCACACATCCATGCAGAAAGGCATGTTTAGAATGTTATGCACACATATGCACACAAGATCCACTCTTAAGTCATTTCTCCTTTGAGAAATTGTAAGATGTCTGATTATCCCGCAGTGTGGAATACTAAAGAGTAGATTAGACCGTCTCCTAACTTCCCCATGCCACCCAAGGCATCTGGTCAAGTTTGATAAATGCTGAGTAGTCTGTTCTTCCTTTAATGCTTACAAGTTACTGAATTATTGAAATGCAGCTTTTGGGTTCAATAGGAAAATCTCTGAAATGAGCAAAAACCCCAGAGTTACCTACCAAAGGAAATCACAAAGTTAAATGACCAGTTTAATACCAATAAAACTGTTGGGCAAAACAATTCAGTATCAGAAAAGACAAATACCTGGAGTCAATGATCCACAAACAAGTCACAAACTACACAGAAGGATTGTGTCTTTCTACGAAGACCTGATCCCAGCTCTCATTAAACACAACAGCAACAAAGCTCTTCAAGGGTAATGCTACTTGCACCTACTCTGGTTAAGAATTTATGCAGCTATTGTGACTATCCAGAATTAATTTTCAAGAAGTAATCAATACAAGGGATATCTTGAAATGTGGTAAGGACCACAAAAAATTTTAAATATACCTCATAGAGCTAAAGAAATGGAGTAGGTAAACCAACACACATTTTTTTCCTTGTAAATCCAAATTTTTATACTTTTCACTCTATTAAGGGAACATTAACCTCTCATCATCTCCTATGTATTCATACATAGAATTTGTCATGGGGTTTTCAGAAAAGCAATACTGTAAGCTGCTGACTGGAGGCACAAGTGTGCACTTGGAATTTTTACCTGGAATTCCTAATTGGAAAAGGGGTAATAGAGCATAACGGGAAAGGAAAACAAGATTTAATGCAATGAATAACATTTCACACAGCAAAAGATGCCAAAAATTTTCAATCTAATATGTGAGAAGTGGTGTAGCTGTACAAATGAAGTTGTAAGGAATTACCTTTAGTGTCATCTCACCTATACCCCAAAATTATTGACAAAGTATCAAGAACATTAGAAAGCTGGATCCTTATTGTCATTGACTAAGCAGATTAGGTCTCACTAAGAAAAAAAACAAACACAAAAAACCCAACAATCAAGGTTATAGATACTGCAGGGACACAGGTAATTAACAGAGTATTTTGATATTGTTCCCATTTCTATATTGTTTCTAAGAGGTGAAAATGATGGTAGAGTCAGTTAATTCTGAATATACACCACCACCCACTCATGCTAGAAAACCAGGAACTGAAAGAAGAGACATCTGCTTTTTTCAGAAGTTCAAGCTTGACTTCTAGCCAGCCTTCTGTCCCATAGAAAACACTTTATTGCATCCATTTTAACTATTCAAACACAATCTGTCACTTTTTTCCTTGCTATAGCAACAATGAAATATTTCTTGTGGATGAAATTTTACATACGAAAAGTTTAAATATTCAGTTAAGAGTACAATGAGATACAGTACTTAACATTACCATCCTTTATGGTATAGGATTTCTATTTTTATGACAGGAATGTTCAATTCAATAGCGCCCACATCTTAAGAGTTTAACTGCTTTGTTCAATTTTCACTGCTGTGACACACAAGGCATAATGACCAGTTCAACAATAAAAACTTAACACTGCACTAATATGGGAGAATGCTTTACATGCAAGACACTTTACTCTTCCAATTTATTTTTATTGTTAGGCAGACTCTCCATCAGCATTCTTCAAGTCTTTGGCAACGACTGCGAAGTTCATGTAGTGTGTTTTGCATTCATTAAACAAATGAAATGTTTCCCAAAATTAATGGACCTTAGGATAAAGAATAATAATGTCCTACAATTAATAACATTTTCTCATCACTGAAGTGTTGTTAAATTAAGAGGCAAGCTATTAACTTGGTCAATGCAAGAACAACACCCCACCATAGAGCATACCCCATATTTCACATACAATAACAAATCAAAGCAATTAAGAAGTTGACGGACTCAGCAAAGCAAACTTCTTCCTCCACCCCTGTCTCACAGCTGTAAGAAAAGAAATTGAGGAACAATTTCCTGGAGTAAGATGCAAAAATGAGACAGTCTCACCATGCAGAAGAATGGTGGCAGGCATGGGAATGATGGAGATGAGATGGGAGGAATGAGGTGGTGGAGCATTTGAGGCTCAATACAGTTATCTAATGCCATTTGAGATGATGTGAGACATTCACACAGACTTAAACACAAGGGAAAGTTGTATCCTACTGGATCAGCATCCATAGGAAGGAAGTATATCCAATCTCAAATAGGATTGAAGTTTTTCTTTATATGACTGAATGGAGTTCTTTTATTTATACAGATTTGCTTGTCAATGCCCAGGCAGATTAGCCTTGTATTTATTATTAATGTTTTACAGGTAAAAGTAACATCAAGTCTAATCCCAACTGCATTTCTAGCATTAAACCAGCAGCTGAAGCCGTACCTACAAACACCTGCTTACGGGACTATTACCCACAAATATTGGTTACGTTAGTAGCTGTTGCTTTCATTTCTTTCCCTCCTCATTCTTACCTAGATGATCCACCCTAAATCTTTTTTCATTCTTTCTGCACTCCTGTTTCTGACACAGAAATTAACTTCAAAGTCCACCTAATTAATCAACTGGAAATACTGTTCTTGTATCATGTGAAACACTCTCCTACCAAAACGTACAAGCACTGTTTCAAATTTCTTTCAATACGCAGCCGCCAGGAAACCAGGAAAAGACCATCTCCCAGAATTGCAAATGCCATTTTTGACAAGCAGGACAACTTCCATGCCGGCAACAGAATGCCTGATCCTTCCTGCAAGCCAACGAGGCATCAGTGCAGAACAGAGATGAAAGACTGACTGGGAAAAAATTCCTGCTGCTGGAAATGAAGGTCATTCCCAAGTAAAAGACCACCAGGGGATGTGGGTCACAGAAGTGACAGGGCTGGGGGAGAAGATTACACCAACACCAATGTCCAGAAACACAGGACTTAAAAAGTTCTCCAATCACACTGGCATTTGGCTTTACCTTTCCTTTCTTCCCCCCGCCAACTCATCTGTTATTTTTGCATGTTTAAATCTAAAATGGTGTCACTTACAAAAAAAAACCCTCTTTATAAGTTAACAATTTGTTTAATTTTAATTCTGATAATCCACAGAATCTTTCTTTTCACATAAGCAAAAAACAATTTGTGAGTTCCCACTTTGGAAAAAAAGTTTAATTGCTTTACTTTACTTCACCAGCTGCACTCAGGTCCTACTTAATGATTCTTTGAATGTTAGCTTTTATGAAAGGGGGGAAAAAATTGTAAAAATGCATCTAGAATAAATTATCAGCAACGCGCTCTGTGAGAACCAACTCCCTGTTGTAGAGCAGGCAAACTACATTTCTTCAGCTGGTTAGTCTTACAGTAAAACACAGATAATAGCGCTATTTAGATTACTAGTTGCTCAGGTTGGTCTCCACTGTGTCAATCAAGCCCTCCCTTTAGATTGGAAGGAAAGGGAGCCTTGTGGTTAGACACTAATCAAGGGGTGGTTCATGTCAGTGCAAGGACACGCATGCTATTCGTAACTGAATAATTTTCTTTCTCTGGAGTTCATTCTGGTTTTCAGCATCATGTTACAGGTTTATGTTACAAATTTGAAAAAATGAAGAGTACCATATGGCCCGTTAAATACATTTAATTTGGATTAATGCTGTAAAACAGACCTGACACATCTAAAGTATAATCAAGCGCTACTTCATTACAGACCTTATTCTACTACTTATTAGAGCTAAGCATTCATTGGTGCCCTTTACTGCAATTTAGCATCCTGACATAAATAAAACCCAATATTTAAAAAAAAATGTTAATTTATTGGGCATTTCTACAGTTCACCTTCCACCTGGAGACATGCACCTGTCAGATAGTTCTGGTCCCCTTCCTTCCTTTATGCGACTCCAGCTGAAGCTAAAACCTTGGCAGCTTTTGAAAATGGATTAAAATGTCTAAGTAGTTTTCAACAGGACAAATAAAGAATGACCAATTATAGTTACAATGTTCCAGTGATCCCAGCTTGAGAACTATGGCAAGGAAGCTTATTCTTCAGGAGTAATCTATCTCTATTTCTTGAGGTGAATCGCCACCTGTGTTAGTAACTGGTGCAAGACAAGCGCATTTAAGAAGCAGAAGCATGATAAGACCGTCCAGACGAAGGAAAATTTTCTAAACAAAGAGCTACAGAATTTATTAAATTAACCACAGAGCATGCAAAAATGCAGAAAGCAACAGATTAGCATCTTTATTACTGCTAATGTGTTACGCTAAATTATCATCAACAGGTAGGAAAGGCCAGAGAAGCTGCACAGCGAAGGATCTACAAGTATATGCCTCTTATCCCTAAAAAACTGCTACACTGACAACTAAAAATTAGAGGAAGAATGTTTGACACCTCTTAAAAATTATTATTAGCTGTTTGCTTTCCCTGACTACCATAATATACTGAAAAGAAAAAATATCATGGACTTTCTAGGAATTTTATGAATTCTATGGCAAGCACACTTTTCTGTTTTCTCCCATCTGATTATCTGGTTTGGCTATAAACATCTTGCTTTGCTCCCTCTCTTTGCTAATTCAGGAAATTTCAGTTTAACTACGGAACACAAGGTGCCATACTTAGAATTCCAGTTTTACCTTTCAAAAAAATGTAAAGTAATTTAGGTCTTTTAATGATGACTTCCTAATAAAATTGGGAAACTACCAAAATACCAGCAGTTATAAAAGAAAGCAAGGAGAAATATTGCCGATGACAACAAGCTCCGTGGTGCGGTTGACACGCTGGAGGGAACCGATGCCATCCAAAGGGACCTGGACAGGCTGGAGAGGTGGGCTCGTGCAAATGGCATGAAGTTTAACCAAACCTGCAGAGGGCCACGAAGATGATCAGAGGGATGGGGCACCTTCTCCTATGAAGACAGGCTGAGAGAGCTGGGGTTGTTCAGCCTGGAGAAGAGAAAGCTCTGGGGAGACCTTATAGTGGCCTTTCAATATCTGAAGGGAGCCTATAGGAGAGCCGGAGAGGAACTTTGTCAGGAAGTGTAGTGAAAGGAGAAGGGGTAA
>JAOTQQ010000052.1:3166691-3286840 GCA_026546715.1 Gallinago undulata
TCTTTCCTGTGAGGGTGGTGAGGCACTGGAACAGGTTGCCCAGAGAAGCTGTGGCTGCCCCATTCCTGGAGGGGTTCCAAGCCAGGCTAGATGGGGCTTTGAGCAACCTGGTCTGGTGGGAGATGTCCCTGCTCAGGGCAGGGGGGTTGGAAATCAATGATCTCTAAGGTCCCTTCCAACTCTAACTGTTGTATGATTCTATGTATCTTTGGTATGAAATATCAAATATACTGATACATGCTGTAATACTTTATGAATTTAAATTAGTTTTTATTTCGTTTCCAATTACAAAACATGAGAAAAGCATAAACCTGTATTGCTTGTTCAGGGGTTTGGTTTCTGTTAAGCAGAATTTGCATGTTTTGAGATCATTGTCTCATTTTTTTTTTTTAAATCACCATCAGTGTAAGGTCTTTATAACAAAGGGCAACTCAAAGGACTGTGAACCATGATATAGACACAAAGTTTACATCAAACTGGTAATAAATACAAAAGTAAGGTCGTAAAATTTCTACAGTATAAATTTAATTTCCTTTACTGGACTTTTTCTTCATTTAACTTTATCTACTGACAGTCTCTCTCTAATTCCTGATGCCTTTTATATGATGCTGAATTCCATTTATCCTTCCCATACCTAAATTGAAGTCATATGCCTCATTAACTCAGATATACTTGTTGCCAACACCCAGTACAAACTACTAGGGATTTTAATGGCTTTTTTAAGGGAGGTAAAAATCAAGCAGGTATGCTCCTATTTGATAAGAGAATTTCAGAGCAATCAAATATTTAGAGCTCAAATTACATAGCATAAATTATGTAAGTGGACAGACTGCAATTGGAATGCCATCAGCAGTTTCAAACAAATCAGTGCCTTAAAAATACAGAGAGTTACAAGGTTTTACAAAAGTAATTAAGAAATTACAGAACACAGCTACTGTAGCTGTGTTTCTCCAAAGTATCCATTTACTCTAGGAGACTCCTACACTCCTCAACCAGAAAAGGACTGCTTTAAAATTTCTCCCATATTTTTTCATCAGCACGGATAAGGACAAGCTCTCCAGCACCTCAGGTAAAGTAACTTTAAAGACTTATTTTCCATGACCACAGGCTCAGCCTCAATATTCAGTCTAGTACTCTTCTTTATGGTAAAATAAAGAAAACAGCTTAAGAATGTATTACATTATGATGAACTCCCAGGAAAGAAAATACTGTATTAACAGGTGGAACTTGTCTCCACACCCAATTCTGAATGAACCGAAAACAGTGGGAGTTATTTTCCTTCAGAGCTTATATTTGTAAATCTGATTTTTAACCTAAGCTATTTTTGAGCATGGAATGGTTGCATTAGTAATTAAAGGATGAAGTCAAACCACTTTTGATTTTGTAAATACTACTTTCCTGGACTTAACGGTGTTCAAGCTTTTTCTTCCAGATACTGAGTAGCAGGAACACTGGTCACTGCCAGCTGTCACCCTCAGACTGAGACACTGCGAAACCTAGGTTTAATAAAATGCAAACTAATCAGTTTTCAATACCACTGATAAATTGGGACTTGGAGACCTAATAGCAGCCTTCCAGTACCTGAAGGGGGCCTACAGGAAAGCTGGGGAGAGCCTGTTTACAAAGGCCTACAGGACAAGGGGCAATGGCTTTAAACTGGAGGGGAGCAGATTTAGATTGGAGATGAGGAGAAAGTTCTTTACTGTGAGGGTGGTGGAGCACTGGAAGAGGTTGCCCAGGGACGTGGTTGAGGCCCTTTCCCTGGAGACATTCAAGGTGAGGCTCGACAAGGCCCTGGGCAACCTGGTCTAGTTGGGGTGTCCCTGCTGACTGGGGGGAGGTCAGACTAGATGACCTTTGGAGGTCCCTTTCAGCTTGGACGATTCTATGATTCTATCGTAAGAACTGCATTAATTCCTTAACGTTTCATGCTGCAGTAACAGTTGTTGCTAACATAAATACAATGCTTAAGTAAGTAAAAGGATTAGGATTTGACAACAAGACCTCATTTTCAAATGGTTGACATTTTATACTCCACAGAAATAGCTCTGGCTTGGAAATAATTTTAAATGCCTAACGGCATTCTAATTCTCTAACACGTAGAGACAGGAAGCCTGTGAACCCATTTCAGTGCAGTCTAACTCTGTGATGATTGGGTTCTGCCATGCTACTCATCTTGGGATGTATCATTCAAAACCTCCAAAGGGATATTAAATAATTGATGCCAGTAAGATTACAGTCTGGCTTCTCCATACCCCACAGGGAGAAAAAGCAAAGTCACTTGTCCCTCTAAAGGGGACATATATGTCCACTCATTCTCATTATATGAAGAGTTATAACATAGCATATTTCAAGATCTCATAAGTGTCCCAAGCAGGACTGTCATTGTGAGGTTGGATGTCAAATGAATATGCAGCAACATACTGTTCACTGGCCTTCAATACAGTTGTACAAAAAGAAAAAAATCAGGACAGAAAGCTTCTGCTATGTACTTTCCACTGAAAGTGAATTAAGACTCACCTAGAAAAATAAACTATGAAAGCAAATTTATAAATTTTTAAAATGATCAACATTAGCCCCACTAGTATGCCCAGTGCATAAGCTGTGGTTCTTTCTCAGCCAACCAGATGGCTCAAACTACCCCATCACTCCAGCCTACTTTAATAAAAAATAATAAGAAAACCAAAACCACCCAGACGGCGAAATTTCTGTTTATATTGCAGCACCTAATGTTAGAATTTAGGCCCACAGTTATTTGTAATACAGATACTACAGTGCCACGTATTTTCTACCTGTCCCCACACACTCCCAACGTCCAATATCGTAACAGCTCGTTTCTGGAACCCAAGAATCCTACTGGATGCTGCTGCACATCTCTATTTACACAGAGCAGGACAGACCATAATAGCACATCATCCAAGTTAAAGGCAACGCATCTACAAATAAACATGGTAAAACAAGTGGAACAGCCAAGTTTTTAAAGAGGAGGAGAAATTTCCAGCCAATATTTCTGCTTTGTTACTGTAGTCAAAGACCAGACTAAGTTCAATTTTAATAGATACAAATGAAGAAACTTTTTTTGGAATAGAACATAGAAAATCACACGTAATTCTTTGGAGGAAGTCTCTTGCCATAATGGTAAATTATTGCAAATCTCCCTTTGTGGGATGGGAATAAGATGAATATTCACACTGGAATAAGATGAAAGTAATTTACAGCTGGCAAAGCTTTACCTTGCCCTGAAACCTCTGCTCTGACATTTAAACTTATCAATAGCAACTATGCCCGAACAAATCACTACCTTCCCAGTCTCAGTCTTTGAAATGGAAAGTCATTCCTATTAGTCCATATGGAGCATGAAGGTCAATAAACCACCATCATATTTTTCATAAACACCCCCCCCTTCTTCTGGACTTTAGTGGGAATTGAGTGAATAGAGTAACAACAGTACTGGCACTTAAGATACCAAGTATCTGTATCAATTGCATTTTTCAGAAAGATCATCACAAAGCAGATTTGTTAAAGTGTGTCAGACAGCACCACAAATACTGGTCTGCAGGCTCCACTGGGAGATAAATAAAATGATCCAAAAGATGTCAGATGATTTTATTTTCTACAGTAGTGGTGCAAAAAAAAAAACCAACCTTGGGACAAATGGACAACTCTCACTTAGTGTAATGCTCTGAAGCTTTCCCCAACTGGATTCTTCCAACTTTTATCTATTTACACCATAAGCAAATATCCTTGGCATTGCCTCTGTACTGGGCAGGAAAACAATAACAAACAAGGAAAGCAGAATAAAAAAAGCTAGAGCGGGGAAAACACCTGTGCCACTATGGTCAAATGACTTTTTCTTTCTGGTTTCCATAGAAGTTCACTTGACCTTGGTTTTAAGAGCTATGAATTTTAAAGGCGGAGGAAAACAACTTCAAAAAATTGAAAAAAAATGTGATTTTAGCCAGAGCGATCTAGTCCAGGTAACTTTGAAAGATTTTTACCAGAACACACAGGAGTCAACTATTACCCAACACTCATCATACACCTGAATGACACATTCCTTTGCACCCTGAAAAATTAAGATTATTGTCTGAGATATTTCTAAAACCTATGTCTAGTATTGAACAGGAATATTGTAATTTCTAAGCAATGTCAAGTACAGGAGGACTGAAAAAAAAATTTAAATTTTGTTAAGAACATGTGGGGATTTACAGGGTTCCAGGGATACATCACGATTTTTCATAACAAGCAAATAAATCCCAGAAATGCTGATAATGCATTTTATTTCAGAATTTCTTTGTACAAATCTGTAAGACTGAAAAATAGCTTCTAACTACGGATTCCAATTTAATCTAAGAAATATATGTATTACATTATATTTCAGGTTTAATCCTCCAGATTCTGATCTTCAAAGGTTAATTTTGCTTCATTGAAACCAAACTTTCTGAAACAATGTATGTAAGAGAGAAATGTGAGTAAAGAATACCACATGTAAAATAAGCTAATATAAATCTATATCTAAAGATACCGAGAGATTAGATAATCCATCTTTTCCAAAGTTCTAATGTTACACTGTCCTCACTTTAAAATAATGCTTTTTTAGTTACATGAGAATTTGTATGGTTTTATTTTCCAGTTTTTGATTCTTATGCTATCCTTTATGTTTTCCCATTCACATACTTCAAGAGTAGCAGTTTTCTCTCCAATAAATAACGGTGTTGACTAGTACTGAATCTAGTGCTGCTGCATGAAAAATGTTGGTAGGAAAATCTCCATTCAATGATGATTCTCCATTGACAGGTAATACCTTTGAAGATCTATCGGTCAGCTTCTGTAAATTGGAAATCCATGTGATTAACTACTATCCTAAAACACTGTTTTTATTGTGAATTCCACAGAGTACCATACAAGATGTTCCATAAAAGCCTGTGCTGCTACCTCTATAAAATAAACATACCAGTCCTTCAAAAGATTAAAGAAAAAGTTTCACAGCAGAGAGATGTGTTCTGTGAAAAAAATTTGTCTGGCATTAGTTATCCTCCTTCTCCTAAATCTCGTTTAAAATAAATTATCGCTTTTCTTTAGTTTATCTTAGCTTATTAAGAAAATTAATCAGTCTCCAACTACACAGGTCATTGCAATTCTCCTTTGCAATTAGTGTTCTTTTAGCTTCTGGAACAAGGAAGGAGAGATCGGAATGACTAGAATGACTTGTTCTTGTATGAGCACTTTAAAAAAAATGATAAAATATTCATTATACAGCTACACTTTCAATCCTGGACTGTTAAAGAAAAAAAAAAATAAAGAAAATGCTGACCTAGAGATGGACCCAAAGATGGACCTTTATTTAAAAGGAAGGAAATGTAATAAATTCTCACCTATCTTCCCTTAAACTGTATTTTTCTCTTAATCTCCGTGGCATCAGTAGCAATGGAACATTCATCAGGGCATTGACTTATAATCAAATACTCTGTTTCTCTAACCATTTGCATGTTTACACAATATGGAAATACTAATAATTATCACATTTGCTGCTTTCTTGAATGGCACTGGATGATATACCTAGTTTGAAATTGCAGTACTTTCTCTGAGAATATTATTTATAAGACTTTTTAAAGACTGTGATCAAAACTGGCAATGCAGATGAGTTCTAGAGCTGTAAATTTCACTTCAAGCGCTTCATTTTAAACATTCGAGTGCAGTCTGATTGACTCATCAAAACACTGAAAAACAAGTGAGAATTTGAGCCAATCATTCAGAACTAAAGGAAGCTATGAAAAAAACCACACACCCAACCTTTCTAATGTAGAGTTCAATATAGAGATGAGAGATAAACAGTATTAGTGTGCATTAAGAGGGTTAAGGATTTTCATCTAAAAGCACTAAAGAAACTTTTACATCAGGAATTATCTTCAACATAGTAGATACTAAAACTGAGTAAAACATAAATAAAATCTTTTCTCGTTCATCTGCATAGCAAACCTGACAGCAATAGCAGCTCAGCATTTCTTAGCCAAGTCTTCCTACTGGTATTTCATCCTCTTCCTCCCTTCTGCCAGTCCCAAGTCCTGCTGCTGCTTTGGGCCTCATCTTTAGCATCAGCATTGCTTGGTAGTGCTTCACCTACTGACCCCAAGGTAACGGGGGCTGACAGTTTCAGAGTGTGATGTGTGCTCCTCAGAGAACATTAGTGTGGACCACATGCATTGCAAAAGTCTGTAGATTAAAAGAACCAACCAAGAAAGAAATCTAGTGAAGCCTTTGGACCCAATTTTTGTTGGAACTCAATTTCAAGAAAGAGTGCTGAAGCCTAATTTCAGCCTCGCTCAGAGAGCTCAGCATTCCCTGACACCAGTGAGAATCCTTACCTAAATAGTTATTATCAATTACAATGATAAATTAAAAAAACAATAATAATAAAAAAGTAAAAATGAGTAATCTGAATTCAAACTTTTGAATTAACACCACTGCCTGTCAGGAAGGTACTCTAGCAAGTGCTGCAAAAAATCAGGAGCCAACTATGTGACTAAAGAAGGAAATAGTTAAGAAAAAGAAGCAAAAGTGATCCCAACACATTAGAAAGCTCACCCGATATAGGATTAAAACCATGATTAATTCCAAATTAACCCATTTAAATCTGGAATCTTGGATACACGTACAGTGCTTTCAGATCACCTACAGATCAAATACAAATCTGATTTTGCAAACCATTTCAAACAACAAATGAACTTGAGAAAATCAGGGTCATCGGTAATACATGAACAGAATAGATTCTACTCAGGAAATTTCATTCAACATTAATCAGTCGTTTACAGAATAAAACGTATTACACTTTAACATTACACCTCAATTCTGTGCTACTCATTCACACTATGCAATTTTAACTGATTCCAACGGCTACTTGTTAAGCACTTTAAAGATTAACGAGTGAACTTAATGCCAAGTGTTTTATGAGTGCCCAAATGTAGAAGAGAAGACTGAGAATTCATATCCCTTTAGTCATTTGCCATAAAATCTGGACTAAATTCCCTCCTTTGTGACTTTTTCAAGCCCTATTCATGTCTCTGTATTTCACTTTATCTTTAGTAAAAAGCAGACCATTTTTGTTTTCCTCTACTTTTGGTCTATCTTGTCTCTTAGGATATAATTTTAAAAAGCACAAAGGCCAATCAGGAAAGTATCTTCATACGAAAGCCAATTAAGTTTAACACCTTTCTTTACCTGTATCTTTGAAAATCTCCTTCATGTTTGAAGTACTGTATAATCAGACTTAGAATTCGTACTAATTTGAAACTACTATATCATCATCAACACTAAATTATGCAAGCTATCCATTTGTTTTAAAATTAAATACTCTGATGGAAGAGACCCAAGATAGCCTTAAAATGTTAATGCATGATGCAAAAGCAACGATCCAGAGGATGCTCTGGCTAATTAACAAGCTCTAGTTTCAGACATGGAATGATAATACTGATGAAAACACTGACAAGGATTTAATGAAATTCTAAATATCCTTGTTGGGCTTGTGCTTCATGGAAAACAGAGGGGGAAGGAACAAAATATATGTAGGGAAAAAAAAAAAAGGACCTGAGTTCCTACAGTTAGAAATGTTTTAAGGGTCAATGCAAGTAATCACACTGGTTTAGTCGATATAGCTACATCCTCAACCTCATCCTCAAACTTTTCTCCATTTTCAGAACAGTGAGACTGAAAAAAACCCACAAATGCAAACACAAAGCCATTTTGCAGAGTAAATGAAATATGCCCTGTAATTGTGAAACTAACACCTAGGGAATAGTATTTTCAAAAAGATCTAAGCATCATCAAAAGGAAAACAGATTTACGCGTGGGTAAGAATTAAAAAAGTGTTTTACAAAATAAGTCCAGATGAAAAGAGAAGGCATTTGGGTGAGACGTGCTGTTCTCAGAATAATTAAGCTCAGTTTATTAACATGCCTGTGGTTCCAGGTTCCCTTCCTAGTCAGCTACTTTGCTTTACAAAGACATATTCCGAATACCCTTTGCCCTGAAGAGGCATTAAGTCACTGGATAACCAATCGAATACTGTTTTCAACAGCAATACAAGCATACAACAAACAAAATGAAATACATATTTCTTTTTTTATCCTGATCAAACTTTCTCTAGAGTCACTACATATATTTTTCTGCCATTTTAGCTCATTGTAAAATATTAGTTGAACTGCTACGTGCCTCTAGTGGTAACCTTTGGCAAAACCAGGATTTAACAGAGACATCGCTTACTTTTCTGAGGTTTACCTATTAATTCCAGACACCAAATTTCATCCTAACTTTGGGGAAGATGTATCAATTCTCTGAAGCTGATACTCAGTGTATCAAGTGTGTAATTCTCTTCTGTATATAGTGACAACTTTTGTTCAATACGTAAAAAGGTTGTTGCAAAAAAGAATAAAGATCACCAGTGGAAGAAAGGGAAAAGAAAGATTAATCTTAACTGTGATAACTTCAATAAAAGAAAAAAAATGATATCCAAATAATACTGTAATAGAAGACAAGCAGAGATCATCTGAGAAAGTAGTAGAATCTTGTAGACTAGAAGGTGAAACACATCAGAGAGACTTATTTTTGTAGAAGGATGAGGATCTGGATCAGGTGATTTCTTGAAATCCTTACCAATTTTGGTTTTGTATCATCAAAAATGCTTCACACATTCATTTTTATGTACATTTTACCCAATCACACCTTACATTTAGAACCTGTAAAATGAAATTCTTATTTCCTTCATAGAAAAAACCCCCAACAAACCAAGTAAACTACATCTTTGTGTTTCATTTACAACAATGATCCATTAATTTACAAGGAGAAAAAGATTTTATATTTTTTTTTCCCCCGTCAATTCCCCAGAGCCCCCAAGAAGTATCTACTGTAATATAATTGGTTCCAGAGCACCCTTGATTCTGAACATTCAGTTTCATTTTAGCTGTGCAGGCAGCTGTTTTATAAGCTTACTGGAAGATATTTTGTAAATAAGATTTATGATGCTGTTTGGTGTTTGGAGTTAATTAAATATTTTGAGTGACAACTGCAAGTCAATACTGCTACTTGTTTTAAATGAAAATCTAATGATTATACACAGCTTGGTAAGCACAGCAAATGCAGCAAACAAAATGCAAACAATAAAATACACCACACAACACAAGCTTTTTAAAAAAAAAAGAATCTAAGATCAAATACAATGCTTTGTAATTAGCATGAAAGACAGAAATTTAAAAACATGATACTACTACAGAGTTCTTGTGGAAGAACAAGAACAGCCTTTTTGATATTATACTATCATTTGTTCCTAAGTTATGACTTGGTAGGCTACAGCTTTATCATTTCAGAGTTAAAATGACCTTAAATAAGTTTTCCTTTCATCCTAGTGACAACTTGAAAGCAAAACCCAACTTTTTGTATTAATTTTTGTATGTTACCAAATAGACTACAATTCAACCTTCTTAACTTTTTGACAGAAGTATGAAATAAAAATGTGCTAAACTTACAGGATTTTAAAAAGTAGACTTGACACTTGTCCATTCCCTGACAGAAACTTTCAAAGCTATTTTACTGAGATTTCAGACTGGATATTTATTGAGTAACTATCATTGGTAGAAATTGGTGATAAACTAAGGATAACTTTTCCATAAATGTTTAGACATATATGTGGACTCCAGATTGCATTATCCAAAATTAGGAGGTGATCTTAAAAATTCTAGTTAGCCAGAATGTAGCAAATCCCTTTCTTGTCCATCAGAGACACTGGCAACATGAAAATGCAGGAAAACCACCTAAATCTCTATACAAAACCCCATGAGTTATTTATTAATCTTAATAATAAATATTGCTTTTTTTTCCATTCGCACACAGAATGCAACAATTTTCTAGGAGTGCTCAAAAGCCTATGGAAAAAAAAATCAATAAAAATAAATTAAAACTTGAGATGAAACTTTTTTTTCACCTTTACAACTAAAATTAAATAAAATCATTCCCATGCTAGTGAAAAGGTGAACATGTTAAAACTGAAAAGCAGCTAGTTTCCAACCTGATTTCTTTTTGGTGTTGTTTGTTTCCAGAAGAGTCCCTTCTAGTGCCAAATTTCCTATTGAAGGTAGAACATTCAGCCTTCTTTAAATAATAATACAGTAACTTTTCTAATCAAGAAGAAGGAGTCATGATACAAAGTTGAGGAGTCAGCATCTCTCCTAAAGGTTTGAAGGCCCTTCTTGAGAGATAGCCTAAACATTAAAGTCTTAAAATAGATGGCTACAAAACAGGTTTTGAAATCACCTTGAAGGCTCTGTCAAGAGACAAAGGCTTGAACTGCATGACCTTTTACCCACCCAAAAAAAGCTTTCTGGAGAAACTTCAAGAAAACGAAGTTTTCTTCCTGCATTTTTCTTTTCCTGACATCACAGATTATCAGCTGAAAAGTTTTCCCTGTTACATTCATTGAAGTCATATTCTGTGTGCACCTCAAGACAGGAGTATTAATGCTATGGGAATGATGCTGCTTTGATTCATCAAAGGAAAGTGCATCTCAATAACATTACTGATTAAAAACTCATGCATAATTTGGAAATCACAGAGATTTTTCACATATATTTGATTGGTTCAAAAATGCTTTTGAAATTTCCTGGTAGTTCAAATTTCCAATTTATGAAGTGTCCCGATAGCCTCCATCTAGCCCTGTTTAGTAGTTTTTCACACCTACCAGGAAACCACCACCAGAATATTCTGATATAGGGCATGAAAAATTAAAACCCCCTATAATAGTTCAAGTTGATGCTTGTGATTATTCAAGCTATGACAGCTTTAAGTGGATAGGGAATGCTTCCCTCCCGTCTTCCGCAATTGCGAATCACTATATACCATCTCCTTTTTATTTTGCATACAAGGTTTAGCAATCACTAACTTTTAGCTATTAAGTCAATTTTTTTCAACATAGCTATTAATGACTAGAAAAAAAGTGAGAGAAATTTTTCAACAATTTGTGGTTATGTAGAAAATTTTAAATATCCAGAGCTGTCAATCCATCATCTTTCAAAAGAACAAGAAGTTTACTTTTAAACTCTCGACATGAAAGGTTTTCTATCACTATGAAAATGTCTTTTTATCATCACAAAGAAGTCAGTTCTGAAGGGAAATAACTAGGAGCAATAAGATGAAATTAAGCAAAGGAATATTTAGACAGAACTGGAGTCAACTTTTCTAATACTGCAGTCTGGATAAAGTCTTTGGAAGGAAAACCCATTCCGTTACATAGTAGGGCTTACTACATTAGACAGTTTTAATTAGATTGAACAATAGAAGCCTAGAACCAAAATCCATTCTACAGCATGTAAAGAATTACTGAAACCTCACATAATCCAGCACTACATTTAAAAATAATAAAATGTCCAACTTTTTTCAATTTTATCTACAGGGGCTATCAAAGGTGACATTTCCATTTCAAAACAAACAAAAAAATAAGCCTGTTGAAATTATATAGCTTTTGTGCTTTTAACAGGAGAACTTAATACCTCAATTTAGTAAAGATAGGGAAGGACATGGAAGCAGTCAGCTTGATTCATTGGAAACAAAGGATTTTTGGCAGATCTCCAATGAGATCACAGCATATAAACTAGTTCTAGTTTGCTTGCATTCCCCTTGCTAACAAGTTTTTTTTTATTTTTTCCCCCGTGGTTAACAGCAATTGTATTTTCATAACATTAAAATGTACGAGTAGGTTCAAATGATAACCCACTCTCTGAATCAGCATTTATCTATTAAAGTGGTTGCATTTGGAGAAAGAGTGAAAAAATACACAACAGTGAAAAAAGCAACATTTTATCAAAATGAAAGTGTTGATAGTGAAGTACCTGCTGCAATTCCAAAATCAAATCCACCATTAAATTAAACTTTGCTTTCCACACTGGAGAAGAAGCGTCTTAATGAATTTAATAGAGCTGGCAATGAAGTATTGTCTATATTAACAGCACACTTTAAATGTATTTATGAATTCCTGCGACATGAGTTCACAGCTTAACCTTCTGATTCTTAAGAGATGTTTTGTTTGTTTATAACACAAGTATAAAAAGTAATACCAGCAATCGATTATAACACTAAGAGCAGTAATAGGTAAAGATTGAAAATTCATATGAAAGCTGTAATCTTCTGTTATATAGCATACAACAAGTAATTCAAATATTTTAATGCTTCTTTCTTCTTTACAACTTACTGATATATGAAGCTTGGAGACCCATTAAGAAATACTGAAGATAAAATAAATGAAAACAAATGAGAAAACATATAGAAGTCGGAAGAAAAGAAATGATGTTGACATTAATTTAAATTTGTTTTAAAAACAATCAATAATAACAAGCATCTAAATAGAAGTTTATCTTTCTTTGGTTCTACTTCAAAAATAAAAAGTTGTTTTCTGTCAATAACATGCCCTTTAAATGTGAAGAAGTTTTATGCCATTTACTGCATTAATAGAAACAAATACTGATAAATAGCACAGAACAATAATTGGTACAGTCATTTTTAATTGCTGATATAAAAAGTGCTCAACTCATTCTTTGACAGCTTTAAATGGCTCTTTTTTCTGTAGGAGAAAGGAGCGAGTTTTCTTGGGTTCAGCAGTAACAGCAGACCTGGAGTCTGATCAGTGGTAGTCACACAATCAGTTAAGAGAAAACAGCAATTAATTTATGTTTCATAATAACTTTTTAACTTATGAAATATTAATTATAGAAAAATTCATTAATGGCCTTATTTATGGAGAATGAATGCCAGTGTCAAACAAACCCAATTTACCAATGACACTCTGCCAACAAATGGTTATTCACCAAATGAGCAAGAGAATTAACAATCATTTTCCTTACAAAATAACAGTAGGCAAAAATATAACTTGGCAGTATTTCCCTCTTGTTAATGTGGACACTAATTAGCATAGTTATATAAAAAAAGATTTGAATTAAATATGTCAAGGTCTCAGATTTGTTTGAATTCCTCTTTGTTTGATTAATCTAAATATTTAAATTAGCTTCTTCATGTACTTTGGTGTTTCAACCAAAATCCCACTGAATCCCACTGACAGGCACATAAAATTATTATTTGCAGACTGCTTATGTAGCTCTCTTTTGAAACCCACAACTAAAATAAAGATGTAATCCCTTTACATAAAACATCTTTAAGAAGTCACGGTCTCTGTTAATTAGCCAAGCACTTACCCTGTTCTCTAACTGACCACCAGATCTCACATAGTATACAACTCGTCAGCTTTGTGATGTATGGACGTAAGAACATTGAAATGTATGAACATTTATGAAAATGGACGTATGGACATTGAATCCAAATGTCAAGCGCAGTATCTTCTACATATCCATAAATCATGGAAAGTTTCTATCTAACTAACCAAAAGTGGATATTTTCTCTCCTCATTTTAGAACGGATTGACATTATTAATTCTAAATAACTGTTTCACTTTCTTCTCTGTTCTAACAAACGTATGTTCAGAAAATTGTTCTTCCAAATTAAAATGATCCTTTTGTCTCACTGGACTTTTTAAGCACTTCTTTGCCTACTGTACCAGGTAACAAGAATCCCACGTGAACGGACTCACAATTTCTCCAAGATGAGATGAGCTCCAAACAGACACATCTTACCCCCTTTGCACTATCGTAATTTGGAGGTAATCTATAACTACATTGTCTTCTTGGCAAATGCTAAAAGTAATATCAATCAATATTCTTCATAACTTGATCAGTCTTACAGAAAAAATCTAGACACACGGCAAATTTCGAGTACCCATGGGAACAAATGAAGATCCGCGCTGGGCTGCTCCATCACTGTCAATAGACTTGACAGGAATTCAGAGATCCAGCCAGCACGGGGAAGCAGTAATTCCTAGAAATCATTTTAATGTCACAAACTGTGTGACAGTTGCATTAATTACAAATATCATCCTACAAAAAAAAAGAAAAAAAAAAAGAAATCTCAATATTAAAGCCTTAGCCATTGAAGAATCAGAGGTGAGATGGAGGGTGCTTATTGGAAGAAAAAAAATGAAGTTCTAGTCCTGTTTTACCAACTGATTCATCAATTGCTGCAAGGAAGGATGCTAAGAGAGACTTAGACTTTGCTTTCTCCCCAAGACAGAGTATGACTCTTACTAATATGTTTTTTATTAGCATAAAAGAAACAAATCTTAATAGAGTGATAAATGGATAACAAATAAAGTCTCTGCTGCACGGTTCCAGGCAGTTTACAGTTTTCAGATCACTGCCAAGGATCATATTGTGAAGTCAAGGAAACAAAATGAGAAAAAACCAAACATCTCAAAGACCTAATGTAATAAATTTTTTCCGTTAAGCGGTAAAGACCTATTTTCATGGAGAATGGTCTGCAAACCCCAAGAGGTTAACAGAAGGCTAGAAACCTATCAGGATAGTATTTTTTTGCAAATGTAGTAGCTACAACTTATACAAACATTCTAACTTAGATATCCGTAACACTTGTAGACTCATATATATAACATTGTAAATAATTTTCCACAAAATTAAGCCTTTTTTTCCCCTGAATAGAAATCATTTTGCATTGCATTTCCCACAACACTTACACAGAATAAACCAGATCATTTCTATGAGGAAATTGCCACCTAATCATTGGACAGAAGTAGTGGTTAAAACATCACCAAGCAGCAATTTCACTGGTACCTTTTACTAACTTAGACAACAATTACCAAGCCAGATCAGTCTTAAACTCCATTTAATTCAAGATGCTACTTTGAGCAGTGTTTAATATCAAATGCTTTAGAGGCAAGTCAAAGAAACACCAGAATAACCTAATGAGTATTAGCTTGGAAAATTTATGGGAAACCACATCTACAAAGCATAGTTTATCAAAGTCAAGTTGAACTCCATTTTATGCACGCCACTTGAAAATGGTTTTATCATTTGGTATATACCTTATATTATTTGCAATCAATTTTAAATATTAATAAATTCAGCAACCTGAGAAACAGCAATAATGTCACTAGTTTAAAGACTTTGAGCACTTAGACGAGCACAACCTCAGAATGTTCTAGCTTCAGGGGAGTTACCAAGGCGTAGCTGAGCAGTGATCCTGACATACTGATTCCAGACAGTATTTATTATAGAGTAATACTCTCCCAGTGTGTCACGTTACATCTGCTAAATATACAGTTTTAAATGCAAATTGAGAAGCAGCCTGGAAAAATCAGATTAGGAAGAGAAAAATGTGCTCTGTGCTAAAACATAAAAAATGTTACTTTAAAGCTGCCAAAAGGTGAAAAAGCTGTAGGGCATGCAAGAGACATGGTGAGACTTGGTGCAATGAGCTGTGGAAATAAGTTATCCTTTCCAACCTCTTATTGCAAATTTTAATTTTTATAATAAAATTTAACCTGCTTAGTAAGTAAAAACAGTTCATGTGTATTTGTGAGGTTAAAATGCTTAAACAAAACAACCTCCACTCATAGATATCTAAAACCAACTGGCATCGTGGGGGTTAACCACGTACCCTCATAAACCTCATGTGAAAGCAAGTATTTTATTTCTAACCTCTGCTGCCAGTTGCTGAAGAGAAGGGGATGCAACCGGGTGTAAAGTTGAGTTGCCTCTGACCGGATTATGGAGGCTAACATAAGCCACAACATTTCTTTGAAGAACTCTCTTGAGATCCTACAACACAAGCAGAGCAATGGTTATTACTATGCATCGCTATAATTAAGACTTATTTTATTCTTTCAGTTCCTTCAAGGGAAAAAAATGCACCCTATGTTTTTGTCCTCTGTGAACCTCTATTACTTAACTACTACTTCTTACAGTACGCTGGTATGAACTTCAAAGGGTATCTTAATGTTATTTCTCTGTATAGCAGAAGTTATAATTCCATTTCACACATCATCTCACCAAAACGCAAACAGGCCTGGGAGGAATTAAAAATGATTACACTTGTAAGGCCCAAAATGAAAACATTACATACTGTGAAACAACGTGAGGGCCTTTTAAGCTTATGCCCAGCAGAAGACAAATTTTAAAAGCAATCATTATCAACAGTTAAATGTACTCCAGTTTTTGAACTCCAAATTCAGGTTTGAATTCTGTAACTTTCCCAGTATTTTCATTTTATTATGTTTGAGACTACAAAAATACTATGTACGAACTGTTTCAATTACTATCTCTTTTTTAAAAAGATCCCCTTTGCCTTTTCAGTAATGAGTTACTCTTTGCATGAAATGGATCTTTATATTGAACAGAAGGGGTGTAACAAAATTACATCTGATGTAAAGCTGACTTGAAGTGGAACTAAACAAATTTTGCTTCCAGCCCGGGTCTTTTCAATTTGATTTTTTCACCCCATCTTGTTTTTGAAGAATAATCATATTGGAAGTATGAAACTTCAATGAGAGTTGGCCGCTCCTCATGCATGATGAAAACCAATTAACTCTTCATTTTATCTACTGTTTTAATTCAGCAGCCATGAACCTCTCTGCTAGTTATTCCTTTAATTTATCAGCTGAAGTCTACTGTAATGATAGATGATCAACAATACTCTGATGAGGTATTTTCTTTCAATAAGCTGATTTCTATTCTGCTGAATCTAAGAGCCCAAGGAATTGTCTGTGTTGGATTCTGACTCCTTAGCACAAAGATGTGAAAAGCAAATCAGCACCAGCCATGGAGACACTGAAATGTTGGTGTAATTAATGTACACACAATTAATGGTATGGTTCTCTTCGTTCGGGATGCTCTTGATTCAGGCCTCCACATGCTAAGCCTATCAATTAAAAATTAGTAACTGTTGAACACCCAAGAAGGAGAAAAAGCTCTCTAAGCTACTCCTGGACCCGGGTCTGTTTTGATGTTTTCCCTCCTTGCCCCCCAAAACCCTGGCAACGCCCTCTTTTACAGTCCTCTGCTGAATTAGGGAAATGAATCAGCTCACAAAGGTGCTGGATATTCAGCCTCCACAGCTAGGGGAACAACTTGCTGTCTTACTGTCACATGTGCTCTGCTCCACAGGAACAGCCTCTGTAGACATTTCCAGTGTGTTTGCTATGGAGCACATGAATGTACACAGACAGATGTCACAGACCATAATTTCTAATGTGGCACTTTCATACTGTTTTCATGCGTTCAACAAAAACATTCATTATTGCAATGAGTCCCTCTAAAATGATTTTACCTCTGCCCATTCATATGAACCGATGTTCCCAAAGGATGTTCCTCCCCATGAGCAGAAAACGATGGTCCGGTCTGGTCTCCAGCCTCTCTTTACCTTCAGCATCAAGGCCTGTATAAATGCTGTGATGATCGCAGTGTTACTGGCCCATTCCTGCCCACCGTAAGTATTCAAACTGTTGTGATGACTTCCAATAATGATGTATCTGTCTGAAATGGTGAAAAAACCAAAACAGACAAGATAATCTTATTTATTCTGGCTACTAGCATTAAAATAATTAAAAAAAAAAAAAACCAAAAGATGAGCTGTATTAGTAGTCTGTAATGTCATTAATACAACACAATGCTGTCAACAAAAATGATCATGTGCAAGACAATCAAACAATATAAATAGATAAAACTGTGAATACTACTTCAAAATAAACTAGTAAATAAATATGTGTACATACTTTCCTAATTTTCCTAATTTAATCCCTGTGCCCTTGCCTTTATTCTTTGCTTATTGCTCTCCTTTCTTGTAAATCTAATATATGCCATTTTTAAATCCAGGACTTGGTCATACAGATAATTTAATAAAGTTCCATGCTCACATTAGAGTGTTATGAAAAACCACAAATGAATAACCAGGAAACTCTATTTTCAATAAATATTAGTGTAAAAAAAAAAAAAAAAAGAAAACAAAAGGTATGCTAGTACAACGAGAAATGGAGAAAATACACAAAGTTTTAGCACTCCCTCACCTGGAAGACTGGGTTCAGTGCTCCCCACCCTACCTCAAAAAAGACATTGCAGAAACAGGAGTTGAGAAGCTGGTAACCAGAAGGGTTATAGATCAGAACTTAGACTTCCTCGTAAGGAGACACTGAAAAGACCTGGATTGCAGGTTTAGAGAGAAGACATGACACAGGAATAGAGATAATGAACAATACAGAAACGGTAAGTCAGACCTAGCAACTTTGGTGATAGTGGAAGAAAGTATTTTATCAAATCAAAAGTGAGAAAACTCAACCTGAAATAAAGAACATGGCTATGGTTATCCAGGAAAAAAACCACATATTTTTCTTTTAGGGAAATTAAATGAGACTTCCCGTGTGAAATGAATTCCCAACTGAACAGAGAAGAGCAATTATCAAATGATGCCAGATCCATAACAATTTCTGGCATTATTTGGGTTCTGAAAAGTGCAAAAAGTTTTGGTTTTCTGACAGCACTACTGCTTTATCTAAGGGGATTTATTCTTCACTGTTTTCAGTCCACTGAAATGTAGTTACACACCGGTGGTAAAATGCCCACATTTTATACTGCTTATAAAATTAAATATCTACTCCAGTAATTTTTGCAGCGACTGCTGCCTAGAAACAATTTTAACTGAACACCAACATACTTTGATTATAAAACCATTCTCTATCAAACTGGACTTTTACCAGTTTTGTTCAACAAAAAACATGGCAATGTTGTTTTATAAGGAATCAAAAATGTTTTACAAACAGGGAATCTGTTATGTACCTATAAAACACTTTCAGTCAACTGCTTTGGGGGTGTATAGGTATGTGAATGACATTAATTTCTAAAAGCTGATATACAAAATGTAAATTTAAGTGTACCTAATAATTTAATGTAACAAAAATGCTTTCTAAATCATATAATTCTGCAACTTGCGTGTTGCATCATGAGATGCTTGATTATAGGTTGCACTGACAGTGAAAAATTATAGGATCTTCAACTCAATGTTAGAAATTAGGAACAGAAATGAATGGCCTCACAGGCTTTTCGGTGGCTACAGGAAGTGTCACTAGCACGGGGTGACCAGACAGGATCGGTGCTTGCCCTGTGTTATCATCTCTGCTCAGTCTAGAACACCATATGTGAAGGGGAGCGGCAAGAGACCTTACATAAAATTGGAGAGGACATTTTGATGGAGAAGAAAGCTACAAGCAGCAACTTACTGTAGGAGCTGCCAGCTGAATGAACATAACAGCTGGTGCCTCCTTCAAAATTCTTCATCTTTGCACATGTCCCCCTCTCAAATAAAGGCAATACCCTGAAGTAAAGGGCTACAGGAGAAGCATAGGAGAAAGGATCATCATGTTTACAGAGACAGCAACTGTCCTTTCTTATAATCATTTGCTGAAGCATGTAGAGAAAGACCACATGGTAAGAAAAAAGAGAAAGGACTGGAGATAGAGAAAAAAAATCCATCAAAAACTTGAGAAAGTGGTAAGATGGGATAGGGTTCAGGGTAGTGATGGGCTGGACAAAAGGGATTTTTCATCAAAAAACCACAACTTTATACTGTCTTGTCATACATTCCTCATTTTCAACCGTGTCCAATAGAGCTACAAAATCAGTGTTATGGTTTTCAGGTTTTAAAAGGCTATCAACTATCATATTTCCTCTGCTCCTACAACTTTTAATATCTTGGTGGTATTTGCGATGCTCATTGTTATTCTTGAGACTAAATGTCAAATAAGATCACCATCACATAGATGTGTTTGTGTGTGTGTTAGGAGGCCTTCAAGCAAAAAATAATCCACCCTGGGTGATGCTCTGCAGTTTTTTATTAATCACTGAAGATAAATTTTGCTTGCTTTCTGCATATCTGTGAATATAAAGGTAAATATTTCAGGTCTGAAACTAGGAAAACCCCATCAAAACAAAAAAGAATAAATTCCATGAAAATACCAAGTATTGAAATCGGTTGTGAGGGCATGGCCATACTATCCATGAGTCAAGAAACAAATGAAGGTTTAACATAGATTCTGTACAAAATGGGATGCATTATATGTTTGACTCGTGCCTGCACTAGAAGCCAGTCGCTGCGGCCCTTGTTCAGCAAGACATTTACAGGACAAACCGTTGGCATCTGGGTAGCGCTACTGACTTCATTTGATCATATAGCCTTAAATTCTTAAAATTAAGCATATACTGACATAACTTCTTATTAAGAATGCAATAATAAGATGAAAGATTCAGGTATAGAGAAGATAAAGAATTTATCAAATGGAAACTGATGCATGCTTTTTATTATTTATCTTGCTTCTGTTTCACAATTCAGTAGACAATATGTCTAAACGTGACAGTTTCTACCTTTCAAACTCCATGACAGCTATTTGCAAAATGTTATCAATAGTAGACTAGTAACTTCAGATTATTGAAAGAAAATAAATCCTTTATTGGAATTAAATTCACTGTGTTAATTGTTTTCTATGTTGTTTGAAAGAAGTTCTGGTGAAAAATCCAACATTCAGCACAGACAAAACTGACTCATTATTTCACAAACAGAAATAAACTAAAATTTCTTCACCTCTTTCATTTCATCACAAAAATACAAAATAACTAGCCCATGTTCTAAGAGACTACAGATAAATTTGCAACCTTTCTTTTGAACCTAATAAGAGAGTATTATTCACTACAAATGTGATGATGTTTTGATGATGATGCCATTTGTGCATTAGGAATTAGATTCTGCGCTTTGTGGGTAACCAGCAACAGCGTTCATTCATGTTGCACAAACCCTTCAACTTTTAGGCAAATTCACTTGCAGACAGAATAAGCTCAAAATGATGTCCTGATTATCATATTATCTACATACCGCATCAAAGGAAGGAGGGGGTTTGTGTTTTATGTCACAGTTGCATTTGGAATCGTATTGTTTAA
Organism: Gallinago undulata; assembly: GCA_026546715.1. Classification (NCBI taxonomy): domain Eukaryota; kingdom Metazoa; phylum Chordata; class Aves; order Charadriiformes; family Scolopacidae; genus Gallinago; species Gallinago undulata. Next base: position 3,187,553 of record JAOTQQ010000052.1, read on the forward strand.
TTCTTAAAACACACAGAACAGTAATTATTATTCATAGACTTGTATAAAACTAGTATAGAACTAGTATAAAACAAAATAAGGCTGCAGCAAGTGTGATTAATAACTTAGTCATGGATTTTTGCATACTGTAATTGCATTTGATATTAGATTCTTAACTAAACCAGAGATTATACTCCCTGCACTTTGGTTTCAGTGAGACAAATTATGTGGGGAAGTTCTGGATTTCAAGCAAAAATTTTATCTGAAAATTCTGCTATCATTAGGAAAAAAACAACCAAAACCTTTTCTAAAGTAGTATAGACAGCTTGCATATTAATTAAAATCATGTAATACAGTACACCCTAAAATTAAAACCACCAATATAGTTACTTGGTATGAAATTGTAATACTCTCTATGGTCTATGTGTAATTCCTGCATGTTATGTAAAAATGTCTTTATTGTAATTATAATATCCCCCTGTGCTCATTCTCTGTTTAACCCTTATGTTCTGTTCTGTCATGAATCAAAAATAAAGTCACAAAATGACTTTGAGAACAAAGGTGCTCTCCTTCCTCTCCATTAGTGCATTATCTGGCAAAACAGAACCCTGATCCCAGCTATGACTCCCAGCCATCATGAAATGATAAAGGGCTACTTACCAGGAAATACAGATCCTTTTAAATATCCAATGACATTAGAAATTGTCTTGTAAGTTGTGACTGACTGAATATTCAGACTGATTATTTTTTTGCCTGTTAGAAAGAAGAAGAAAAAGAAAAATTTGTTAGTCCAGCCAAGGAGTCTACAGCCGCAGATATAAATCACACATATATAAAAAAAAACAAACCAGTAAAAACAAAGAAAAAATAAATATACTTGAAAAGGAACCAGAGATTAAAACACAAAATATTATATTATTTTCTTACTCCCATTTTAACAATAGGGTTCAAAGCTAGAATCTCAAAAGAGACCTATACCCCATTATTCATTCAATTCACCCAATTAGTGCCGCCAGAATATTACAGAAAAAGAATTTAAGAAGAGTAGGATTTATATAATTCAATGATAAGAAAATTTGTCTTATTCTTTATAGGGTTTTCTCACCTAATCCTCTGCTCAGGTCAATCTTTCAATAACATTCACAAAATTCTACCTGGTTTGTATTACACTATTCTGGAGAAAATGCCCTGTGCTAAATCAGATGGGAAAAGTTAGAGCTCTGTATTACTAATGGCTTTGCCAGCGTAGCCTTTGGTGATAGACTTGTGAACTTATGCCAAGAGAAGACAACTTTTGCTGGCTTTGCTGGTATCAACTGAGGAAATGGTGTAAATACAAAGCAGAAAAATTCCACAACCTGCCAATATTTAAGGGACTTGCCAGTATCGCTGTGCCAGCTGAGACCATAGCCTGGGATAAAGCCAGAGAAAAGTAAACGTCTGAGTTAAAAGAGCTTAAAAAACATTAACTGTCCTTTGCTGAGAACTACTGTCACTCCCTCTGTCCCCAGGTGGGACACGCATTATAACTATTCTAACTCCTGCAGTTTGTGGCAGTGGAAACAAAACAATTAACTATAGGGAGCTGCTGATACTTTTAAAATGTTTCGTTTGCATTATAATAGAGCGTATTAACATTCATCTCATCTGAAAGGCCGTAACTTCTATCTGAGAAAAGGGAAAATATCTTAAACTGCTCTGGCTTAAATGCTAGCGGTTGTCTGACAACAACCACTGTGTCATCCCACCCCTTCAGGGGGTTCCTCACACCCAGAGACTGCCCCAGCCCCAAGGCTACGTTTAAAGGCTACTTTGAGCCAGAATTCCTTCAGCTTCCAACTGTCACAGACCAAAATTAAAATATTCCAGGGATCATTTTGCTCTCTCTCTCCCAGGCTATTATCCTCCCACAGATGTATTTCTAACAGTTTGTTCCCTGGCTTTGTTTCCCGAGATGTGCGGAATAAGCAAGTGGGGAGTTTACTGCAACATGGAAAATAAAAACAACACATCTCTCCAATACTGTTCTTCAAGGTTCATTTGCTGGTACTTCATCTGGTAAATATACTCTAAAATTCCCTTAAAACAAAATTCAATATATATTTTCATTCCCTAGTCTTCATTGCTATTTGAAAAAAAACAAAAACCAATTGCTAGGATCTTTCTTCACTTAAAAAAAAAAAAAAGTACAAGCAATATTTATTCTACTTTTTACTCTGACAAATTCTCCTGTTATCAATAGATGTGTCCTCTTTGTGACAAGCCTGGTTTTGCTAGAACTCAGCACTAGAGAAAATGTAAGTCAAGCACAGTTAATTAGAAATAAAACGCACCATGCTATTTCACTATAATCAATCACGGCAACTTAATATTTTGATCTATCAGGCATATGTTGGGGTCTGAGTTGTAATTAACTTTGCCCTTCTGATGTAAGTTACCATCAGGTTTACTAACACCACGTGATGATGAATTGTGTTCTATAAACCTACAGATATTATTCTAGAATTTTTAAAAGACTATTTTATTAAACAAAATACTATTCCAAAGGTTTCCCGGCACTGTAATGTCAACTGTGTTCTTCTTTTTTTTTTTTTTCTTTTAAAACAATGTGAAAACAGCTCATGGCTTCTATGTTGATTAAGCAGTTTAAAATTAATGTAAGCAAGTGACTTCTTACTGCAGTTTCTCACCTACAGCCATTCTGGAACCAATTTACTCTGCTTAAAAAATTTTTCAAGCCAAAACTGATTTCCTTTCCTATTCTAACAGTTATAACACTTTAAATATAAGTTTATTTAGGCCCCATTTCAGACAAAAAGAAGATAAATTCTTTTGAAGGTAACTGACTTAACTATTTCCTCAATCAACATCAGCTACCCGGTCTTCAACGGACAATAAAGAAATAGAAAATTAACTTCTGGCAATACCCGTATTCTACAATCAGATATTGGAGTTAACAGTCATGTAACACAGTAGTCAGCTTAAAGTGACTTGGGTTTAAAGGCTTAGTGCACCAGATGAAAAGGCTGAAAATACTCTTTGGAGTGTACAGCAGAAGTGGAATTTAATCCCCTTTAAACAGTTCTGACAACAAAACTCTCTTCCTAATGCTATACTTTAAAGATCTTGACAACTTTCTTTTTTCCGTATTCTCTGGAAAACTAGGAGGAGAATTTAGCTTAACGTTATGTGGGATATACTTTGAGTTTGCGTAAGCCAAAAGCTACTTCTGAAACAGAAGAAAAGTATCTGTTGTCAATATTTTTTATCTATTTATTTCTGTGACTTGAAATCTGTAAATTGTCTCATACCAAATGACTACCTTCTCCTCGCAGGATTACATAATTATTTTTATGTAATGCATGCTTATTTCCTACTCATCTGATTGACAATTTTAGAACATCAGATTTGCAAAAACTACTACTTGTAGCCTGAAAAATTATTTACGTTTTAATTCTTTTAGTGATTTTAACCTTATCCCAAGCTCCTATGAACATAGAGGAGTATAAATTTGAGCCTGATTTTCAAACATGGTGGTTAAATTCTTCAATTCTGATCATACTAAACACCTATAATCAGGCAGTTTTTTGAACATTCCTTTGAGGATTGGATTTTAAAATGCGTCATTAGGGACTCAGGTTTGAAAATTGACTCATTTGATGCGATGTTTGCTACTCATATAAAAGAATTTCCCTACATTTTTCAGTTAGCATCAAGTACTAACTGAATTCATGCATTTCAATAACACAGTTCTTGGATCATAAAACCAGAAGCGATTTGAGAAGACTGCAGAAATAAGGTACATTGAATAACTTCAACTAACCCAATTTTTAACAGGAATATAATTCCTGCCGAAACCAACAGAAGCCACACCTGAATAAAAATACACCAGTTTGAAATCATAATTAAAGTAAAGCTTTCAAATATCATCAAAAATCCATGCCCATGTTATTTAGGGGTCATTAATTCAGCGCAGGTAGTCAAGATAAAATTATATTCAACAGAGTTCTTGTTCCCATCATTCAAACCCCTTATATTAGGCTCTAATAACTCAACTGCTAACTTTTTGAGCACATAGTGCCAAGCTTTTCAGACAGCCCTGAAGGCTAATAGTTTTTTTTTTATGAGGAAAGCTACAGTTTTCATAAAGTTATTTGGCCCAAGACCTGAGGCTTTAATGTAGTATCAAACACCACAGAACGTGATCCAGCGTTAAAACTAACTGCACTCAATGTAGGAACACCATAAGCTATTTACCTAAAACAAATAATCGACTATATCATGGATTTCTTATAATCTATTGGTGATACTGTACAGAATAATATGGACTGGTACATAATATTAGGAATTCCCTGTTAAATACACCAATGTGATAAGTGTACATTAAAACATATGGAACAGCAGATTTTGCTATGATTTGAAACAAATGCTTATTTTCATTTGACATTTTCTAGAATAACTGAGTAAAATCCCAATCTATTACTACCGTGTTAGACTGCCTAACAAATGGGATTTTGAGATCTTGCTGGCCTGTAAAAAATGTCTTTTAGTTAGTTCTCAGCATTTCATCTGTCAATTTGAGTGCAAAACCTTATCTACACCATATTTTAAATCAGTTTTCAGCTAAGTTCAGAGGACTTTAAACAAAGAAATGTAAACATCACAAGCATTTATGTAACAATATAACTTGCATACCAAAAAATACTACATGCATCATAACTTACATGCTTACAAAAGCAAATAAACTTATAAAATAGTATATAGTTAATAATTTATATATTACCACTGAAGAAAAAATCTTGTTCAACGCTATGAAATTGCATACACAAAAATCAATACTGAATCTATGGCAATGTAAATTATTGTTGAATTAAAAAATTATTTGTGCAGGAGTATGTCAAAACTCCGTGACAGATGTCCCTGTAACAAAAAATCTTTGCTGTTTCTTATATATGCAATATACCATCTAAATTCAGTCTCCTTGAAATCTAATATCCTGAATTTTTTCCCTACTAGATTTAAACCTAATTAACCAACTACGTTGCCTACTAAAATATATATACTCCTTTTTAAATAGACATTCATAGGTCTCAAAATCTTTAGGTCTACCCTTCTGCCACAGATAGCTGGAGACTGATCACTAGGGAAATCCTAGATCTTCCTCATCTTCTGTTTTCTCAGATGAGAGAGTATCAGTATGAAAATTCACATTTAAAGCCAACGAGAAAAATTACTTTGAGACCAACTTTGAGACCTCCAGGCTACCAGACTTCTATTTAACACCAACGTATAAGGTCACTAATGATGAAAAACACTTTGTAAATTAAATTCCACTAGATGGAATTACTTTAAATACTCAAGAGATTCATTGAAATGGGATGATCTGCACCTGAATGACATCCACCCACTGGCAGATAATAAAAAACAAAGCAAGTTTACTGCAACACAAGAGGACTTTCTTCATTTACGTTTAGAGGATTGCTTTATTTTTTCGGCCATCTTCACAATGTCCTAGCACGTACCCTACTAATACTATGTTTTTTACAGAAAGCTTCAGAAGTGTACAGCTTCTCTATAAAACTTCACTCTTAAATTCCTCTTAATTGCCCCTTTTTAGGAAAAAGTTCATGGGCGCACAGAATTTCAGATTAACGAGGATTAACCACAATGCATAATACTAACCAAAAAGCAAATCTAAGTGCTAACCTTCAACTACCACAAAACTAATAACTGACTTCAATTCTCACTGTGGGATATATCTCAGACATTTCTCTCTGTTTCCTCCCATCCCCTGTCACATTATGTCTCTTGAAAACTGCAACGCTAGGGGAAAAAAAAGGGCAATGTGAGAAAACTATATATAAATGTTTAATCGTTACTGATGAATTTGCTGTTCAGCTTTTTGAACCATACTGATGAGAGAATGATGATCATTTTATTCTAACAAATTTTAAGCAAACCAATCATCTGAATTGCTCATTCACCTCTTTTGACAGATAAGTGATGAGTTCTACGTCAGAAGTGAAATCTCTCTTAAGCTTCTTCAAATCAACAGGAAGGCAAATTCATGTACTGCTCTGTTCAGCATTTTTTCTTTAGCTATTATTATTATTAAATAGTTATACAAGATTTCTTACCATGAGGCCAGTCTTTTATCTCTCCATTAAGGCTGCTACTGAACACTTCAGCATACCATATGTTCCCACACATCTACAGTTTCCCCATTATTTCAAGGCAAACTATATCATAATGGATTATAGAATTATGCAAGGCTTCTTATTATAACACTCCTTGCTCAATAAATTAAGATTTTTTATTTTTTTAAAAAAACCCACATGGATTACTGTGGTTCAGAAGCTTTACATGAAATCAAACACAAGCTGTTGTTTTCACCCAGAGTAAGCTGGACACAGATTGGATCTTACTAGACTACTAGCTTGGAATACTCCTTTCCAGAAATTTCCCACCAGGGAATTCCTGCCTTCTCGGGGAAATACAAGCGACACGCCACACCTGTCACAGAAAAAGCAGAATAAGCTGCTCTTTAGGTGATTTTGTCCTGCAGCCTCCACACAAAGCTTTCTGAGAAACAAGAACAGTGCAGCCTTTTATCTTGCTAAAATGAATGGCATTTACCAGCTCAAATTCATGCTTTCCTTTAGGCGCTTCAGCTGTTGAAAATTCCTACAATACTAGCAAGCTTCCTGCATCCTACCTGGAATGGTGAAGCACTCGTTCCTTCCAAAATGACCTTTTCCTGTTTATATAGCCTTTGTCTACTGGTTGTGAGGAAGATCAGTTCATCTTTAAGATATCATCCACTGATGAAGAGCAGTAGTCCTGCCTAACCACAACAGCTTAAGCCATGAATCATAAGGCCTCTCTGCCTTTTTAGTATGTACATCTACGAGCCCTAACACCAGTCATAAAATTAATCAACCCTTTTTATGACTTGCTGTATTGTATTCCTATTCCGCAGTAACTTTCCAAAAGCAATAAACAAGTGATACAGCACATATGTGATAGTGCAATGGCTGCCCTTCAAATTTACCTTTATTGTTCTCATCACTGAGAGACTGCCTCCCCCTTCCAAGACCACTGCTTCAAATTAATTCATTTAAATAGGTATTGTAATAAAAAAATGCCTTTTTTCTGGTGAAAGACAGACTAGTACAAAAAAATAAATCAAGACAGAATCAAAGTTTAAACATGTATCTCATCTGGAACATTATCTGGAGGGTGTTTCCTTCCTTTCATGAAACACTGTGCAGTATCTTTACTAGAAGATTCTGTTCTCACTTTTTTTTCCCCTCATCAGTAATAAGTTTGTTCTTGCTATACTCTGTATGACTTTGCTAACGGCGTTATCTCTGAAGAGATACTCTGAACACATTCCTTCATTACATCTAACTCTACTCAAGGTATTTTGTTCTTATCACAATGACCTTTTTCCTCCATGAAAAAGGGAGATTTGACGGTGCCTGCAGGTTCTGACAACACCACGTTGTTTATTCTAAAGCAGATATAAATTAAGGAACACAGAAAAATGTATCACTGGTTAGAATTATAGTATTATTATTCCAGAGGCAGAAAAAAGACACAAAATAACCTTAATATTGTTACTGGTGCCTTAGTGTTAAAATCATATTCTTAGTGGTAGAACAAGCACTAACAAACCATGCTGCAGCACTAACAAAACCTCCCTGGTGATGGTATCTAGATGGAGGGGTTTTAAAGCCAATATTAAGAATCAGAGCTTAATGCCTTACACTAAGACATCTTTTTTTTTTTTTTTTAAACCAAACCTTCTTTCTATCAGACTCTGGGGGCATAATTTTTAGATTGTTCATAGTCTCTTCCAGAAAGCTGCTAAGCAAAACATACTCATCAGTTAAACCTCTTAGTTATATACAGTTATAGAAAATGGACTTGGAGTCCTTGAAGAACATTTCATAGTTAGATGAAAATATTATTTTAAAAGCATTACCTGTAGCTGGCATTTGGAGGGGTACACACCGAAATTTTTGGACAGTGTTCTCAGGTAAGGAAATAAGTTTTTTGGCAAGCACTGCAGAAATGGGTTGCACTAACAGTGTTGTGAGGTTCAGTCGATTTTGTCTGTAGCTTCCATCTTAAATGAAAAAGAGAACAGCAATTTAGTAAATGAAAATTAGACGATTTATCTTCTGCATCAATAGAACAAAATAAGCAAATACCTACAATACAGCTTAAAACAACTGATTTAGATAAGCACTTGTTATTTTGTACTTGCCTCACTGGGAAGAAAAAAGTATTCCTTCAAGAACATGTGCCACAAAAATACTTGTACATATTATAGTACATGGGGAAGAGTTCCAATAAAAAGTAACCGTCAAAGAGTCCAAGCAGGTATTAGATTGTGTGTGACTAAACCACAAAAAATCAAATTGTTCTGTAGTTAAATGAATTAGTGAAAAACAGAAATTACTCATCAGCAATGATTTTCAAATTCAAGTAAGAACCGAACACATCCTTACAGGGAAAAGTAGACATTTAAGGAGCCTAAAATCACATGTAAATACCTTTCCGCACTGACCGATGCTACCACTCGTAAGGCACTTCATTTCCTAGGGATGCCAAAATGTTTAACTTCTACAGAAGTTGTGCTATTTCACACTAAAACTGTTAAAGGGACAAGCTATCACACAAACAAGCTTTCGTGAAGATTTCAACAAGAAACACACCACGAGGTTGAGGTTACATGTTGGTGACAAACTGGCAACCTGATGAGACGTGCTTCCTTGCATATACCAAAAAGCCTGAAAATTTTATACGCCTTCCTCTTTTAAAGGATACAACCTGATCATCTCTTTGACTCCAACTGGGTTCAATGCAGCTAAGGTGACTATAATTTATTTTATAAATGCATAGGTTTCTGTGATGGAAGTTTGAAGGAGGTAGAAAGTGGAAGGATGAAGGCTCTGGAATAAGAGCCTACTGAACAGACATGTCAAGTGGAAGAAGGTACAAATCAGAAAGCATACAAATACTTCATTTACAGTTTTAAGGTCTTAAGAAGCCACAGCACAAACCTCAAAATATCAGCAGATTCATGCATATTTTAAAATTGCCCTTTTACTGAAAAAAAAAAGTGTGTTTCCAGACTGTCCAACATTTAAGTATGGGAAGATTTCTGATGAGATGAGACGAGATATTTTGGGAGACCAACTGACAGAACTGGAAAAAAAAAGGCAAACTCTGCACATGGAAATGCTCTGAAGCACTTCAGGACAAGATGCTCATCTGTTTTTCTCAACTATTTCAGCTGGCCTAATAAAAGCTCTTTCCATGGAAAGCAAGAATATTCTTGCAGACGAAAAGCTCACCATGGAAAAGGGGAGGCGATTCATAGCACAGGGCAGAAACCGGCTCTAGAATAAACTGAAAAACTCTAAAAGTCTGCCCATATGAAATCATTTCCAATCTTCCAACTAGAGATTCAGAATCCAAGGCCTCTCTCCAAGACCTCTATGAAACGATGCCACATTTTCTGTTGACGTGGAATTCTTCATAAGCAGAAGGCAACCTTTACATTCTGTGTGACTACAAGCACAAAAGGAAGAACTCATCAGAAATTTGCAGCACGTGTTCTAATAAATTTCTATAAAATGACTAACAGAAATATTGTTCAGCTTTACTACACAGTGAAAATGTTAACAGTGTTTAAGCGGAAAGGTGAAACTGATTCAAAACATGGTAATTTAGAAAAAGTTTTGTCTAATTGAAGTTCAGAGGGGTTGAAAAGTCCCTCAAAGTTGTTACTTCAGTAAATTGATGGAAAAATCAGTTTGCTCAAGCTTTGACAGTCTGTCTCTACAGCCATAAAGAATCCTAAAATGTCCATCAGAGATGTGTAACTGATACATTATTTTCTGTCTCTTGTTTGTCAATCTGCAGCTTCTATTATAGGAGCAATGAAGCTCAAATGTTGCAGATGAACAGAATCTCTCCTGTATCCATTTACCCACAGCTTGAGCTTCACACGTGAATAAACTGTGAAAGACACAGTTTTGAGAACATCCTACATGATAAAACCTCCAAAGTTTAAAAATGAAGCATTTCACAATATAAGATGGAGTTTGAAGTATGGGATTAGAAAGGAGAAAAAAAAAAAATATGGAAAAGGAGATTCGAGTCATCTGGAAGAAAAACTTTCTAATATGAAAAATTCATAAAGCCTTGCCTAGGCAGGGGGTGAAATCTCTAAAAATGAAAATATTTTCAAAGAAAAGATTAAAAAAACATCTGTCAGGAATGACGTAGAGATGGTTGATCCCCTCCCTGAGGGAGGGAGCTAGATTTGATGACCTCTTGACATCTTTTCCAGGCCTGATTTCTGTATGATTCTCAAGTAACTGAACTTTCTGAACTATTTACACCAAAAAACAAAAGCAGTATTGTAATTAATATTTAAAAATGCCTTAAGAAAAAAAAAAGAAGAAAGTAAGAGTTCTTTTCCCTCTGCCACCCATTTACTAGTTGCCTTGAGAATATCTTGCTCAGGAGACTGAGGAAAACTGACTGTGTCATGATCAGGCTTCAAAAGTAAAAGACCGAAGACCAATCTCCCCAGTAAATGACACAGTGCACAATAAAAAATCTGGAGATTTCCAGGGCTGGAAGTTAAAGTACAATCATTCAGTTTTTAAATACTCATGGTCTGGTGCTGCACCAGTTGCAGAACAGCATGGTGCAACTTTATAAAGAAACCCATGCACCAAAAGAACTTTGCGAGATTCTTGCTTGCTCTTTCCCTGCTGGATACCAAACTCCTTGGAGCACATACTGCTTTCAGGATCTGTGAGCACAACAAATGCTGAGAGAATAATTTAAAATTGAGATTTTGCTTGTATTAAAATTCAGTTTTATAGCAGGAAAATCTTCCAAGAAACAGAATTCCTTCCCCTATGCAAGGCTAACCGTGCCAGGACTAAAATAGCTATTAATTTAAGAAAGACTCTAGAGAAAAAAAAAAGGAATGTAAGAAGAAAAATATGTTCATCAGTTATCAAGTTAATTTTAGGAGCGCAAAAAGAGACAATCTCTAGAAAGTTTCTGCACAGAAAGCGAGGACTGCAATTCCACTATTGCAGTGACTGTGTTTTGTGTTTTCTTCTTCAATGCAAGCACAAGCCTTGAGCATCAGTTTCCATACAGCTCCGTCTGGGATACGCACTTGTAACCCAGTGTTTTACAGTGTTCTATGACTTAACTTACTGGTATCAGTAACACATTCTGAGATCTCTGAAAAGTTTTTACTGAGAGAATTTAGCAGAAATACTTATGTACCATATGCCACTCAATTCTGAGTTAAAGTACAATTTTATCACTGCTTTAACAACTTTTGTCAAAGCTGAAAAATCAGAGTACATGAAACAGAAGTGAGATGGTCACAATCTCATATTTCTCCAGCCAAAGGAACGTTGCTTTGCCCACACCTTCTTCAGCATTAAACTTCTGTTTATTTTTCTCTAATACGTTTGTGCTATAAGAATCAAATTCCTTTTCGTTTTTATTTAAATTCCAGATTCAAAGAAAGATTGGACAGAATACTGTATTTCATCGTTATCTTTTTATTGAAGTCAGCCTCTGCCAGGATCTGATTAAACAAAAAGTTAATAAATACAACTGTCTAAAAAGTTTACTGATAAAGTTCATTAAAATAATTCCTTCTGTGACCTGAAACACTGTTTTAATGATGTGCCCACCAAAATACAGAAAAAAGTAGCCTGAGTGAACACTGAACCATAATTGTACATACCCACATCTTTGACTTTCTGCTGCATTAATAACAGAGCAGTATTAGTTTTGAAATATCAGAAGTGAATGGCTCATTAATTTTTCACCTTAAGCTTAATAGAAATTTGACAAACAGTTTTATGCTGAGAACAGACACTCCGACCAGGAATTCACAGCACACAATGAAAGAAAATTAGAGCAAAAAAAAGAGAGAATAAAGTGCATTTGGTCAAATAAGAGGGTTCTGTCATTCCATTGCCTAAAGTCGAAGTTAGTTCAATGCGTTTCTGTGAAAAACCTATTCTGCCACTGACACATTTCCAGTGTTTCTTCTGCACTGCCCTTTGTCAACACTCTATCTGGTATTAACTGTGAAAAAACCAAAGATTTATAAACTCACACATCATAGACATTTATCTTATTTGCACTTTGAACTTGTAAACAGCTTCTTCCCCAACTTTGCCGACACATTCAACAGCTGTTAGGCTGCCGCTGCTTCTCATGAAGCTGATCACAACCATTTCTTTATGATTCCCTGCACAATCCGTTTATCTGTGGTTTTCCTCACATCTTACTGTGGTGGGACCTACCACAGGGAGACTTCACAGCTGACTGGTGGCTCTAGGCACTAAAACCACATCAGTACTGTTAATAATTCTGCTATCAGAAGCTATTTTGTTACATCTTCAGATACAGCTGCTTCCAATACTGTCCATGACCAGCATTCTTAAGACAGACATGACTCTTCCTACTCAAAAAGCAGTCTTCTATTAAGCCTTCCCAATTAATAATGCTAGTCAAGGCTTGCACTGTCACATCGGATTTGATTTGGGTTTTTTTTGTTGCTGCTGGTTTTTCACATTGCTATTCCAATGAACAGTTTCAGAAAGCTGTACCTTTTCATAAGGAAAATCTTACTGACTTCCTATATACTTTTCAATGGCACTGTTAGTATGCAGTACTGTAGTACAGTCATATTCCTATGGAATTGCAGAATTTGTTTCAAGCGGATTCTTACAATACAGATCCTGTCTAACCTCTGATATAAAATGTACCCATCTGCCACACCTCACAAAGTCACCGACACATTTTTTTCCTTCTTAAATCTTCTTGAACATGGGAAGAGAAACAAACTGATTCTGATTGTCACTTCGCGCTGTAAATGGACACAGTGAGAATGTTGGTCCAGAAAAACTGATGCTGTTCTCTAAGCACTTATGAACAGGAAATTCTGGGAAAGCCCCGTATCTGCCCACTGTTTGGAATCAAAGTTTTTCTGCATATGATGGAAGAAGAGCTCTCCATTTGACATCTCACTAAAGCAACGAACACGGTGCTGATCACCTTATGGTGCTTACAATGGAATTCAGAATGGATTTTATTAATGGGAAGTAGAAGGCAACAGCTTCAGACTTAGTATCTTGAGAAGTAAAAGCTAAAATATCGGCAAGGATAAGAAAAATAATTGGTATAGAAAAATGTTACTCAAAAGAAGAGCAGAACCTGAAGCAGATGCTTATGGAGCTGAAGTGGTAACAAGCAGTATCCTGCTATGTCTTTATTCAGTTCTCTATGAATTATCCACTAGAGTTACAGTGTGGAACATATGTCAGTTTTGAAGTACTTTGCTCCAGTAGCCACTGTTAGTAATGTGAAGGAAGACAAAGACATTGGCTTCTCTTTTGTAAAAACTAACTTTGAAATTCTGCAACCAGGGATTTTAACAGCAGCCCCAATTCAGGGCTTTCAAAGCAGCTTTACAGGCAATGAAGCATGAGATGATGAACTGCTCTGTCAACGACAACAGCATTGTGGCAGCTTTATTTCAGGATGCACGATTCACAAATGGACAAGGGAGGCTTAGAACTATGTACTGATTTGAGATATTAATAAGAAAGGTAGCTGTGCCTATAAAAGGCTTACACACATGTACAGAAAACACAGACTTAAAGGCAGTGGGGATCACCTAAAAGGAAAAAAAGTTACTGAGAGCACTCCAAAACTATCTGAAAAGCATTTCCAATTTTTTCTTCAAAGTAGTGTTGGATAAAGAGACTTCTTTAAAAACAAAGATATCCCACCACCTGTGATAAACTCCCCAGAATTAACAAGACCATACATTAATTGAGACACACAAAATTACACAACGCTATAGAGATATTGCTTTGCCTTACGAAGTATATTTACAGCATTCTGTTCACATCCCATTTTATCTATGGGGTGGATGAAATCCGGCATATATTACCCAAGACTGTCTCTTTAAACAGATTTCTGTTGGCCTTAAAAAATAAAACTAGAAATTCTACAGCTGATATGAGAAGAAAATATACTTCCAGAACCCGCTGTCATCTTTTGCCCTCCCTCTCAATGAAATGTGCTTAACCAATATGAAAGAGAAAAAAATGTCACTCCCCCGTCTTAGTGCAAATCACTCTTGTCTTAATGCCTACTTAATGTACTTTAACAATACTGTCAGTCTTGTTTCTTTTTAAGATAAATAGAATAAAAAGCAACACATATACTCTGTAAAAGCAAAACTGCTTTGACACACTGACGCAAAAACATCTCATTATACCCCTTCCCTTCTAAAAATATTTAATAAAATGGCAAGAATAAAAAAAAAGAACAAAAAACTCCTCACAATACTCTCTCCATTTTGAATCCCCCTTTCCACACAGCTTTTTTCAGTGGCTAATCATTAAAATGACATAAAAGTGGCCAAAACAGAGCAAAATTACGTAACACCTTGACATCGATTGACATGGAAGTAAATTTTTTCCATTTTAAATATCCTATCATTGTGTAACTGGAAATTCATAAACAGGACAGAGTGATTCTTCTGCATATTAAAAAAAGTAAAACATAATTCTTATGTCCTAGTAATCATGAAATGTAACAGGGGAGAAAGGACAAGGTAATTCTCAGTTCTTCCTGTGTTAGTCAATGCTTGTCTCACTACTGAACTGAAGGAAAGTCTCCACTGACAGCAGTTTGGGGCATGGGACATGAAGTCACAGTAAGAAATAAAGCCCCAAAGCATCTCCTGAATGAGTTACGTTTCCTGTTGAACCACTTCAAGAAATCAGCAACTTCTTGCACAATCAAGAGTTAATGGGTTGGTCGTCGTACAGCTTGTTCCCTCATGAAATAAACGTTGTTTTTCTGCACTGGTGATGGCCACTATAGGCGAAAGAAACAAAAATAAGACACTGATACAGACTTACTTCCCTTCAGTGATGATCAAAACTCCAAATAGCAAAATAACTGTCTTGCTTTAGGTGAAATATGTTTGCAGCAGCCAGAATATACATCAGGTTACATATGCCATCACTGCTCTGGTTATGAACAAGCATGGAATCCTGTTTACCCACAATAACGAGATTTATTGTTATTAAAAATAATAAAAGTCCTATAACACTCTACAAGGAACGGAATGGAAATAGAAAATCTCTAAGAAGACACTGAAAGTGACAGGTTTAGGATACCAATTATTTTGCTTATAGCATCTAGTGAACACTGCAATGACTCAGAATCACGCGCCATCCGTATATATTTGGTGGACAACATGAAAAAAATTGCATATGTTATCTGTGGTACACTAAGACTTTCTTACAGTAATATATATCTCTGATTTATTCTTCCATATTTGTCTGAAACCATGGAAAGTCACAGTTTGGCTTCAGTATAGTGACATATGGGGTCATCCAAGGGCCTGAAGTCTCCTCCTTCTCCCGCAGCTTATTAGTTTTTCCTCTCCCCACCCTGCAGTGCCATTAACTACACCAGCACAACTGTTTCACTGGCCACACTATGCACCAGATCAGCAAACTTAAGTTTTTAAAAGTTAGATCCGTGCCCCAATCCATATCCCAGCAGTGCTCTTAACAGATAAATCAGCAGAGTAGAGGGAAGCTAGGACGAGGTAGATGGGGTGGCAGGAATTCCTCCAATTCTTCCCAAAGCCTTGCATTGTCAAACCACAACTACAGAGGATAATCTTGTCCTCTAGGATGTAAAGCGACTGTTTTCTTGGCACAGAATGACACTTGAATACACACATCAAGTCAAAACCTACTCACAGGTACTCACAGGTCAGATCCTAATGGACAAATTTCTACATACAACTAAATAATTGGAGTCAAAAGCAACAAGAATCTTCTTGTCAACCCAAGGACTATTTTAAAAACTGAACATGCATGGAATCGGCTTTCTGCAGAGATTTTGGTTCCTTCCTGCAAGGGTTGTAGCAAATCAACAGAAAGTCTTCCCTGTCTGCTCATATGTAAAAATGTTGCTTTACACCTGCTCTGATGACTCGGACCTTAATAATAATTAGCGTTCAGTTAATATTTTGGAACATTTTCAGTACTGGTGTATAAGGTATTGACTTTTATTCCATATCAATACTCTGATTGAAAGTAAGAATTATATGCATGTTTCATTCTGGTATTAAGGTACACAATTGGGTGGTTTGTTTTTTTTCTCCTTTTTGTCTCTATACTAGGTTAATGAATGTCAAATCAGGATGGCCTGGGTTGCTCTCTCTGCTCATTCTGCATAGCTCTGTAGCTCCCCCTTGCCACATTTGTTTTCTCATCAGCAAAATACTTCTGAAGTTCTTTGTTTCTAACTGTAGATATTAGCATCTCACTCATAAAAAAACCCCAAGCAACAAAACAATTCCTTACTTTCTCTTTTGACTGCCATCTGTTAAGCTGTTCCTCAGAGAAATTACCAAGTTTCCATATTGGATCTCTGAACCGCAAATATGCCATCGTCTGCAAAACTTATGAAAATAATCCCCATTGGAAAAAAGATAATAGTCTCATATAAAATTACCAAAGAAGACTGAAACATTAACAGAGGGCATTGTCCAGATATTATAAGAAGGCTGCTTGTGGCCCCTGAACAAACAGAGCAGTCTGGGCAATGTCAGAACTACAGAACAGTGGAGCGTGGAAGGGACATGTGGAGATCGTTAAAGGAGAAGTCACCTGCTCAAAGCAGAGTCAACTAGAGCAGGTTGTGCAGAACATCGTTCAGTTGGGTTTTGAGCATCTCCGAGCACATGCCAAAATCCTTCTGGGCAACCTCTTCCAATGCTTGACCATCCTCACCAAAAAATAGCTTTCCTTACGCTTAAGGAGAATTTCCTGTTTTGCAGTTTCCTCCTCCATTTCCTGAATATCACTGGAGAAGAAACTGACTCCATCTGCTTCCGCACTCCCATCAAGTATTTACACACACTGATAAGATCTTCCCAATCTTCTCTGCTCAAGAACAAACAATCCCACGTCTTTCCGCCTCTCCTTGTGTCTCAGATGCTCCAATCCCTTAGTCATTACACATCTCTATTAATTCAAAGTGTATCAATACAATTTTAGTTCCAACAGTCGCTGGAAATGCAGTGACGCTCATTTTCAAGTGGAATTCTGACTATACGTACCAAAGCCATAAGAGAATTAGAAGAACCCTTCTATCTGGTTGCATCTTGTTTTGAAGGGCTTGAGAGGAAGAGTAAGTGCTTTTTAAAAGCCAACTTGCAATGAGAATGTTCTAAGTTCTGAGTTTGTTTTTACTTTGTTAATCTTTCACCTGCAAGATTAGATAAAGTAGATGTGTTTGGACGTGTACCAGTAATAAATTGATTACAATTACTGAAAAAAAATAATATATCCTGGCAAGTCAAGCTCAAATGACATTTTTCTAGAATGAAGATACAGACGTTCTCAAGATCCTTAATTTATCCTGTTTATAGCACCGAGTGGAGAGTTATGCTCCGAAAATCCTAGAGAATACTGAATCTATGCAAATCCTTGTACCATATATTGGCTCATTTCTTGGATTACAGAACAGAGACAAATAAACTATAATCTATTTGCAGCACTCCTCAGAGATATAAACACTGGTATTTAATTTACTTAATAACTTGCTTATGTATTTGCAATGTTTATTACGCTCATGCTGACTACTGTAACTGCTGTATTTGGCTTCAGAAGACTATTACAAACACCCATGAGAACCAGATTTTTTTGTGCACAAGAGCACAGTGTATGAGAATATTCATTCAAAACTCCAAATGGAATCCATGGCACGAAACGATTCCTGAACCACCTCTTGTAAGAAGCTCTGCATCCTCACTGGGGTAACGGACACAACTGAGCTCCTGAGACCTGAGATGAGCATGTGAAATAATCATTTTATTGAAATAACAGAGAAGGTAGTTAATATTGAGGCTAAACCCCCTGAAATCCAAGGACAATTTGAGTTAGGAAGATCAGAAGCAAAGAAAATTTGAAACAAAAAGAAAATGAAACAATATCTTAAAAAACATTTCTTGTTAAAGGAGGACAGAGTAGCAGCATCATTTCAGAATATTTCAGGTCATGAAATATTTCAATATTTCATATTTCAGTATTTCAGGTCATGTCTTAAATTGCCAGTCAGTGATAAACATATTTTTGAAAAATGGTATTTAGGATTATTTTTCAAAGTAAATATTTAAGAACAACAGCTCCACAAACTTAATGGAGATTATTGCCAAATATAGCTATTAAAATTCTGCAGAAAATAAGAATATAATCTGAATTATTACTAAAAACTAAGTTAAATGGAAAGTGTCTCATTGTTTTCGAAATCCAATGTTTTTGAATTCATTTCAAATGCCAGAGGTAATTTTATATTTGCCTTCTCTGAATTACAGTAGCTCCTTATTGTTGAATATTACATGAAAATAAATTTCTAACTCGATTCAAATGAGCCTTCACAGGTAGAAAACAATGTGTACCCAAATTTCCCATACCAGGCTACTTCCAGGTACAGCTTATATTTCCACAGTGGTAAATTACTGCATTGTATCTTTTCTCTGTAGATAAAAAAAAGGGATTTGTTTGTTTTGGAATAAACTTTTTTTTTCCTCCCAAGGTTATTACAACATCACTACTTTCTTGTTTGTTTTTTTGGTGATTCCTTCCGCTCCCCCCAGATATTTGTGGCCAGTTTATTCACATATAAATTAATGTATTCCCTGACAGTAACCTGTTAGTGAAGTTTTAGTTCCATTAAAGTGACACGAGGTATAACACGACTGTCTCTACAATACATAACGTCATTCTTTATAGTCACAGGTAGTGTCTTTCATGCAAGTGTGCAAACTAACATTTGCAGTTCCATAATACAACATTTTTGGCAGAAGATAGTTTAAGAAAGTTGCAATTTGTCCTCAAGTATTTGTTTTCTGCTCAGAAAAAGTATTTCTAGCCACTCAAAGATCAAATATTATTTTCCCATGCACTCGCTGCAGACAACATTTCATTCTCAAACAAGATAAGCTTTCTGTGAGAGCACCTAAGTCAGTGAGACAGAACTGACCGAACAGCTCACTTGTCCATCACTCTTCATTATAAGGCCAAAATTCAAGTATTCCTTAACATGATTTCAAGTTACCAATTCATTTTAGGGCCTGCAGTTCAACTGCAGTAAACAAGCCTAATATTTAGGTAATAGCAGATCAGAGGGCAAAAATACTGCCTTTAGTCTGTAGACAGAACCGATCTTTTTATTGTGCTTTTACTTCATGTGCAGCTTCTGCACAAACAATTATATGGAAAAGATATTAAATGATGTCAAACAAGCAAAAATTTACTACATGAAAAAGCAGAAACTATTACTTTCGTTACTACTTTATAACAAAAATTCCATTGTAATCAGTTTTAGTTTGATCTGGTTAAGCAATTCTAAGTCCTGTTAACTTCTAAAAATGAGCTGAAAATCTAGCTCAGGACCTAGCATGGAGAGAGAATTTGAAAGATGTTCCATTACTGTCTTGACAGTCATCAGTGCTGAATACATAATCACAAAACTGGCTGCTGAGAAGATGCTAAATGCATTTTAATTAAGTAGATATATACATAAGACTGTGTATATATATATATATATATAAGACTGTGCTTGCACTGATTTGATAAAAACCACAGAAATGAAGGAAATGAGTCCCTTTTAAAAAGCCTGGTCCCTTATGTGATTCGGTTCTCACAAAAATCCAATCTCACGTGTGGCAGTTGAAAAAGCAGCACTGACTCTTGGGAAGTGTTACAGGGCTAAGAGGAAACACAGAAAAAGGAAACCTGAAACAATCAATCACCCAAATTATTTAATATATTAATACAAATTTGTTATAGGCCATTATTAATCTTCCTTACAGAATTCTCTCATACATATAATTAGATAGTACAGGACCTGTATTGATGGAACTTCAAGTATCTATAAGCCTATATAACTTCATCACAAAATTAGATTTTGAGTTATGTATGCAAACTTGCTTAAATAATAATTTTCCCCTCAGAGCTTATTGAGCAGAACAAGGTATTACCTTAGATTAATTCGGCTAATTATACTTCCTTCAAAATCAGTTCAATAATTTTCTGTCTCCTACTGTAAGTCAGTAAATACTTCAAATTTTGTTTGTTAACCTCTAGCTTAAGTCCGCAAGAAAAAAACCCAAAATCTAAAATTTAATGAAAAATGGTGTATTATTCTACCACTGGTTGGAACTGTGCACATTAGTGTTGATTCCCTATATTCTGGCTACTGAATTTGTAAGGGAAACAATTTTCTACTGTTCCTAGAAAGTCTTAGTCAACACAAAACAAACCTCTACAAACAACTAGAAACACGAACTCAATTACTACTGTGTTTTTGAAACGGCAAGAGGAAATTAAACTACAATTATAGTATGGTTTAGTTATTTTGACTTCAAACTGCTCCAGCAATTCTTTAAAAATGTAGATTCTTTTTAAAATTAAGGATAATATGCAATATTATGTTAAAGAATTAAGTCGCTTTGAGAAGTAAAGATACTTTTTCTGGAACAAGTACTTGAAAAACAAGTTCTGAGAAATTTCTTGTCAAACCATAGGTGGATTAAATGACTCTAATTACCTCAACTTAATCATCATTGCAAACTCAGTATACAAATCATAACTTGAGCCAAACTCTAAAGCAATATGAGCACAATAAAATTTCTGACACCTACCAGAAATGATCTAAGTGTGCTAGGAGTAAAGCTATAGCAACCTGCCCTGACATACCACTCATTCACTTCACCTACCCATAATTATTACGGTGACTTAAAGAACATAAAGTAATAGAAGAAAAAAGGAACTGCAAACCGTTTTCCTGAAAATCTGCAAGAGACTGAATTCATCAAAGCAACCTTGAAAATCCCCAATTCAACAAAAAACCAACATATGTCTATTTACTGCTCTGCTCAGAAACATGTAGGATTCAGACTAAAAGGGGTACAGAATTTATTTCATTATTCATTACTTACTACTGCTAATTATACACTATTATTACTGTCAAGAACTTTGAGATCGTCCAAAGGGAAACAGAACTAAATTTTCACAAACTGTATTAAAAAATCCTGTATATCTAAGTGTTTATACACAGTAAGGTATTTTTCACCACAAGGGTTTTGAAAATCTTTTGCAGATTAAATAGACATATCTAGAACAAGAGAGGAATTGTGGTACCCATCAATCCAACACTTGTAGCTTGTAAAGTGAAACAGCACATTCCAACTTCTAAAATATCCAAACCAACACAAGGCACACAGTAAATGCAATGGCCAATGAACTACATAATATGCATTAAACTACACACGTGCACTACACATTAACCACAGCGTGATCAAAAGAGAACAGAAAGGCTGATGCCAATATAATTTAAAATGGAAATCAGCCCGGCCAAGGATTACTGCTCTTGAAAGAAGATTTACATACACGAGACAAAAATGTCTCTAATGGTCAAATATATGCATATTAACATCAAATCTTAATCTCAAATCAGAGTGTGGGAATTCGTAGCACCTGGAATGTCCCTGGCAGAAAAATAAAAAAAAAAAAAAAGTGAGTTCTTACATATTTTACAGCATTATTAACTTTGCTCTTGGAAAAAAAACCCACCCAACTTAGGGGAAAAAAAAACCAAAGCCAATAAAACTCCTAACACCAAAATTACCCCGAGAAATCCAACCCCTTTAGGTAAATTATCTGCAGAATGATCAATAAAAAGGCCAGGACAATATATTTGATCACAATGACTATTTTAATAAAGAGTACTTCAAAAAAAAAATAATCTATGGATCAATGTCAACAAAAGGCAAAGCTGGAAGCTGGAACTTGTCACTTAACCCAATTCAGGTTGTGCTCTGATCTTGCCATGGCTATGTTACAGCTACGTAAGTGGAAGGAGAATCCCAATTGACTTCTGGCAATGGTTTCAACAATGATATTCTAGCAACCACAGAGCTCAGACTTCAACAAAATTCTGCATTTAGAATCTAATATTCAGAATTAGTATGCAGCTCACCTAGAGTAATTTGTAAAATAAGTTCTGGAAGGTGTCTGTAACTATAATTAGAACACTCAGATAAAGAAATGGGGTGTGCCAGGTAAGTGTCACATTTAGTGAGTAAGGATTAGAAATGCACCGTGGGGAGTTCCGTATTCCTCGGATGTGTAGCTAGAACCTGTATTAACATAAATGGGTTGTCACACACTACAGTCATATGAATGAGTTCTCAAGTAAAATCCAGAGTTGAGTCAAGCTTAGTTATTTGACAGATTGGCTAATAGAAAAGATACTGACAATGGAGACTTTTCTACATATTTATGCCCTTTCTGTTCTGAAGTCTAATCTAAAAGCTCTCTTAGAAGCGATTTATTCAAGTAAAAAGGGTGGCAATTCTCAAGCTTTTACAATGGTAAACATCTGTAGGAAAAGAATTCAAGATTTCAAAAGTGGTGCAGGTTTTCAATTCATTTCACTTCAAAGACAAAGCACCCAGACCTACCTTAAGTTGTGTAACAGTCATCTTCCTCTTTGCAGTGTTTTCAATTCAGTAGGAACTTTACTTAAAATAAATTAATAAAGACCAGGTATCGTTTCTGTTATGTAACCTCCCTGTATTATCTGAAGTTTCTTATATGTCACTTAAGAAAATGCTTTCCTAAGTTTCTTTCCCTGATCCTCCCTTTCAGAGAGGGAGGGTGTCAGGCCCTCAGTTTCAAAACAAAGTCTCTCAACAATCCATAGTCCCTTGCTTACCTCAGGAGGACTCAATGGCACATAAATTTAAAAGAGAACTATTACTGAGCAACTGACCACAAATGTAAACATCCTGTTATGCATTAAGATAGTTACTCTCTCTTTTCCAAGTGATAGTGTAGAATGCTGTGTTACAAGAGCTAGATAATCTGAATGGATGTTCACAGTCACAGGGTGAGATCATTTACTAGTATAAACTCCCCCATTTCTACTGCAGTCAATTTACACCTGCTTAGGAGTGACTGAACAAATATTCATATTCACATTCTCAGGTTAAGATCCCGAAAATGCAACTAGAAGTATAAAACTATTTTGAGGAATGCTCATTTTCAAAAACCCTTTTAACCTTCACTGAAATAAGGACTTAAAAATGAATTTCTGAAAATGATGCTGAATCATTAATCATATTTCAAAACCTTGAGTTAAATATTTACATGTAGTGCCCAGTGTGCAGGTAATGACTCGGAGGCTGACATTCAGATATGAACTTCACTTAAAAAAAAATTAACTTCAGAGAACTACAATACAACGATAAATGCTTTTTGGCACTTCCAAAGCCCAGTAATTTCTCAGGTTGTTTTTAAATGGCAGGTTAACGCAGCTGGTTTCTGTTAATTATTTTGCAATACTTTGTGCATAGTGGTGCATTGGTATCATCTATACTAAATATGTAGTATTTAGTGGTTTTTTAATTAGGATTTCAAGCAATCAAATGCTTATCTGCAATCCTAAAATGCTACATTATTTGTGCTCATGATGAATTACAACAAATTTGCTCTGTTCTTTCTCCTTTTTTTTAATATAATGCTACTGAAACATACAGGACTTAGATAAAATAGAATTAGTTACATACTTAATTTTGTGTTCAATGTTTCTTAAAGATCTTCACGGACAATGTGTTCTAATTTTCAAACACTCAGAACATATTGAAGCATCCACTACACACTTATTATTAATCAGTTAATCAATCTCATTTATTAACTAACAGAAAATACAAATGCCGATGACATTGAAACTATTTTATTTTGATGCTAAGAGAAGTGAAATAATCTTTCTCAGCTACTAAAATTATTACATACTAATACTCTCACTGCTCCTTTTCTGGTCAAGAGCTATGATCTGTTTCTCATAAATAAGTGGGATTACAGAATGAATAGTTTACCAATAACAAACTGTAGCAATGGCCAAAGGGAAATATGGCAAGGTTAAGTGTTAAAATATATCCCAAAATGACCCAACGATGTTAATCTGTACCCCTGCTCCTTCCTAAAGCAAGGATTTGGTTTACCTTGCACCTGCCTAACACCACTATCAGCTACAATAAATATAACACTGATGGGCCAATGTAACCAGGGACACCACGTACCTCATAAGGCATTGTGCTCCATTTCCTTAGTTCATCATTACAGAATGAAAACATACAATTTACTAAAAAACAACTGACAGACAACAGAAGTATAAAACAGAAGTTGCATGCAGTAAAAAAAGAATTACTGCTCTTGCATTAGAAAAAAATTAATTTATATAAAAATTATCTTTTCAAAATATTCGTATTTGGGAAATACTTCACCTTTAGAATGACATTAACCTTCTCTTCAAAACAGGAATTATATTCACTGAGGATAAAAGTAAACATAGATTAAAGTAGCAGATGTAGCAGGGAAAACTTGCTAGTCCTACGGAGACTGCTATTGACAACAGAAGATTCTCCTTCAAATAACTGTGGGGCTTAGTCTGCAATAAATAACAAGTAATGAACAATAAATAGCAAGATGTCATTCATAATGACAGACTAAAAGGAGCCTTTCTTCACTAATGTCTTCAAAACGCTTACTGGAAAAAGTTTTAAACACAAATGAGCAAGCAGTATAAGGAAGGGCACAATTCAGCCGAAATTTTGCCTACTCAAATGGAGAGTAATTTAGAGACCAGTTCTGCTATTAACAAGACCAAATTAATTTAGCTAGGTTTTATAGATTGCTCTCTCTTCTTGAATATTGCAGACCCCACCAAGGAGTGGATGGATGGATAAGTACAGTCTGAAATATTTTACACTACTAGTGGTGAAATACATGTGCATCAAAAAAAAAAGTCAACTATAGGCAAAATAGTGTTTGAGTGTTAGATTCCCTCTGTATTTCAGTGGGATTTTACTAAAGTTTACCAGTCAGTATGAAAATAGGAATTAATATGTAATCCAGAGGGAAGACAGGATCTGTAAGATAATAGAGAAAAAATGTAAGCAGAGTTACTGACAGCAGAGAGGGATGTGTGGACATGCATTGGCAAATTGAATTAATTCCCAAACACCCAACTTCAGAACGTTTTCTGAAATGCTGTTGCACCAGCTGCACAGATGTGACATTTTTTATCTCTATTAACTTGACCTTGCAGTAACTCAGAGGTGGAAAATTCTGACTGAATTCTGACCCTAAAGTCAAGTGAAAACTCTTAATAACTTCAAAATGGCCAGAACTGTAGACTGTATCTCCACTCCTAGCAACCTGTTATTTTTACAGTATAAAAAGGAAAGACAAGTGTTCACTGAAATTTTTACTCTAGATTAATCTTTGTTGACTATGAAATTAGAAGTCCTATTCATTTTTCATGAATACAATGATATAATCTTTGCAAATACTCTTCATATGTAACAGGGTTTTTTTCCAGACATAGTTTGGAAGGAGTATATAGTCTCATGCCTATTTGGAACATAAAACTTCATTCTTTAGTATATATTTAGGCTATTAGAAAACACAAAAGTTTTTCAGTGATAACCCTTAGGAATTTAAATCTATCAGACAAATTAAAAGGATTTCTGGTAGACACCTCACCCCTTTAAAGTGGAAATTTTTGCCTTAATGTTTAACAGAAAGTAGGAAAATTCAGCGTATAAAATGAACATACTCTTGATCTAGCTTCAGAGATAGAATTTGTAGAGATTTGGAGGAGTCAATTCAGTTATCTTTCAAGTGAAGTAGTAATGAATGTCAAAGATTATGGTGTGGAACAAAAGAACTCTGGGCTGTCAATACTATGTAGAAACATACGGAAAACCACATGCCACTGACATGCTATAACATTTATCTCAACCACTACAGTCAACCAGACAGAACTGAACCTATTTCAGATGACTTAAAGATAAAGTACTTTGACAAGGAACAGATAAATTTTATTGTTGCCTAGATCTTTCTTGAAGCGTATAACTTGAAGTTTCTCTAATTATCCATACAATTCAAACAACAAATGTAATGGTGTTGACATACTGATACTGTAACAAACTCTGCTGAGTAATTTGCACAGTGTACAATAGAGACATACTATTTTGCACTCAAAAAGAAAAAGACATATTTCATTTTCAAAGCAAAATTTTCTTCATAAACAATGACTGCCAGAAAGGAAAGGTCAAAACTGGTAAGATAAAGTGTTTTTAAGCTTCTAAGAATACATAATAACCTACTGAGAAGTAGTGGGAGAGGTAGGTTATTTAGAAGAAGTGTTTCCCTGTTCTCAGAATAAGAATACATTTAGCAATCAGTGCAAAACAAAGCGAGCACTTAATCCTGCAGCTAGGAAGAAAGGGCCTGATGCTATACCATTGGAGTGTACAGAGGGCTTGGAATTCTAAACTTCTTCTTCTGTTATGGCACAGTCAATTAAAAAATTCCCAAGGCACAGTTCGAGAACATGAAAAAAAGAAAATATGCATCCCAGAGGAAAATCTGAGTCAAAGTAGCAGCTTTCTTCTGTTTTATCAGTAATACTGTACAGAGTAATATTGATCACTAAGAGTTTCAGTGAGTATCTGGAAAAATGTCAGGATTGCTTTAAGAAACTTTGTCAAATTGAAGTTTTCCTGTTAAAATCAGAAGGAATCATTGCCGAGGATGATGAAGCAGATAAAGCAATGCACAGCCAAGGGGATGAACCAGATGAAAACAAAAAACCACAGGGTAACTCCACATTGAGGTTCATAAGAAACATGCAGAGCTGGTCATGGGATAATGTAACTACTGAAACTGACAAAAAAGAAATCTGGTATTGAAACATGTTACCTAAAAAAGTCTAAACTTTCAAATAAATTAGTCAGAGGTGATGGAGTTTTCACTAATTTTAAGTTAAATTAAACTTAAATTAGTTTTAGATGAACTGGAACTCGAGTACTTGCTGCCATTAATGAAAGTAACACATTTTTACAACTGATTCTGAAACTAGTTCTCCAGATTCAACATCATGAATTTAATTAAAATGATCTTAACTCTAAATGGCATTTCATCATTGTCATAACTGAAGTGTAAATATATTTAAAAGCACTTATTAATTACCAAGCTTTCCAGTAGAGTAAACTAAGACAGGACTTCCATAACTCTTAGGTAATGATATACTGTTGGTAATATCCTGAAGAACTAGTACATCCACTAGCTCTACTCCTGTATTAAATCCAACCACAAATGAAAACATGTAGACATGTTTTTGAAGGGCATCTTTTAAATAGTACTGATGAATATAAAGGATGTATCCAAGGATACATAAAAGCTCAATTTTCTAAACAGAATTTGAAACTGTACCCTCATATATACACAAGTAATTTTTGATCCTGAAAGCAACTACGCAATATGAAATGCCTACACGAGGTACAATCACAGCTCAGTTATTCAAACACACAGTTTCAGCTGGGGCATTTTTCTAATTGTTAGCCCTGACACTAACACCCCCAGCAGTCAGGTAAAACAGAACAGTCAAAGGAATTGAAAAAGATGTGGAGGATGTAATCTATACCAAGCATTTAACAGTGGGAACATTAAAGTTTTCTTTATCAACGCAAAAAGGAAAGACAGTAGATGATAATTCAAAGAAAAGTACCGATGGAAGCAGAAGAAAAACGTCCAGGCAGCGCAACGTACAAACCACTGGCCTGAGATTCTCAGCCCTGCTGTTTTGCCTGACATTTCTTCTGAGATAACTGAAGCTTTCCTTCCACACGTGTCAGGAATCTCCTTCCTTTCTTTAGTCAAAGTAAGTAGCAGAGATGCCTTGTGAATCGAACTTCTTTTCTGGATGAGTGCAGTCAGTCTCTGCAATTAGAACGTAACAGTCCCTAGCTGAGAACAATTTACTGAATAAAGCTTAGTTTTTGCAAATGACACCTGCAAGACACTGAACCGCCACCAACCTCAATCAAATCATCAGCATTTTTTAGGAAGTACTCCATAACAACTAGAGCATCTTTATCAATATTGGGAAGATGATGTTGAAAGGTATTATTAGAAGCTGGACTTCTCCTACAGAATCTGATATAAAGCACAGAACAAGGAAGGTAGAACCTGAAACAGAAGTAGGTGAGTTTGCTCCACAGTACCTAAATAGATCTGAGCTCTAAGTACCCATTTGTGCTTCAACCAGCTAATTGGTCTCACAGTCAAATCACCAGAGGCACAAGTACTCTAATTAGCGCCCATATCCAGTCAGGGATACAATGTATAGGCACAATTACAGTTGTGACAATTCAGCTGCAAAAGTCAAGCCTTCAAGCCTTAAATCATACTGGATATTGCTTGGTAAATCCTAACGCAGTTCAGTAGAGACTCAAAACACACACACCTTTTTCTCACTGAAATTTAAGACCATAGACTCTTTCTACTACCTTATTTAATAGTAAGTATATGCAAAAAATCCCTCAGGATCTAGCTAAAGGAAAATCCATGTTTTTCATATTTGGAACAGAAACAAGCTCACATCAAAATCCAGTCCAGTACACTTTAGTGCCTTAGGTCTGTATGTGGATATTTTATAGACATTTATTTAAACATTCCGTTTCTTTTATTCCCTCTGCTTTATTCGATTACTCTTTTTGCAGGCTAAGAATTTCAATATGGGCTTAAATTAAGCCTCCAAAAATGACAGATACAACACATGTTTGAGTTCAAGGCAATTTCTATTATAATAATTACTAAAATATGAAACCACTCCAGTTTTGAAACTATAAATATTTTCAGTAAGCTATAACCAACTAACTTTCTAATGACATGTGTGTCATGAGGACATCTTTCGGCCACTGTTTATCTTGGCTATTAGGTGCTCAAATCCATAAATGATCCAATTCTTTAACTTGTTTTAATTAATCAGATAAAGCATTTTGTAATTTCCACTACAAGGAAAAAAAACCACCAAAACCCCAAAACCCCCCAAAACTTCAAAGATCACGTACAAGTCCTATTCTTGTGATTGCTTGGTGCATAAGCATCGGTAAAAGACAGCTATACTATCATAATAGCCCACTCTTACCATTCTTTATCATACTGGAACTTCCATAAAATGTGATTGGTATAAGAAATAGATGAACAGAAAATAGGCTTGTTCATGAACTGAGTAAAAAAATCATAAACCACAACATAATCTCCTTCAATGTAAGGAAGTAGAATGAAGACTAAGCATGACGGAAGAAAGAATACAATAGCTTAATTTTGGATTTACACTAATCACAGTTGATCGCATTCACTAACAATTTGATAGAGCAGGTGTACAGCTCTGGTGCATACCGGGTGTACTCTTTGGTACAGCAAGTACAGCCTATGGTGTTCAGCAGCACAGCTTACCAATATTAAAGAAATAAATATCATTATTATGAAATCTGCCAATCCCATTTTCCATGACAGGTAAGAAACAGACAACATTAAAATGAAAGGAATATCCTTTAGCTAAAATAATGTGCATCCAGATTATCCACCTAAACAAACCTGCACTCCTATTAAAATAAGAAAACATCTATGGCATGGTAATGCTTATTTTTTCCTCTGTGAAGTTGAAGGAGAAACTGAGACAAAGAAAAGTCTTGTAGAAACAAATCATAAAGAACCTGACCTAAACAGAGCACACATTAAAATTCAAGAATGATCTCTGCTAGGATCACAGAGATTTTAACTTAGAAATAAACGCAGATTTGTGTAGCTAAAAATTACTTTATTAAGATTTAAGTTACGATTTGTAAATCTCTTGCAGTATTTCTACATATGCTTTAGGATTTGTAAATCTATTATAGGATTTGCAATTCAGCTTTTCACCTTACAAAGTGAATGAGAGATGTAATTAAATCCTATTTTAAAGCACTGATTCCTAATTCAGGGCTTCCGAGTTCAGAATTCCAGGTCCATTGTATAAATCAGAGGATAAACCCAGACTCTAGAAACACAGATGTGTTTTGTCTAAAAAGACAAATTTTTCAGAAAGTTAAAAAAAATAAAACTGAAGCTATAACTGCTAGAAAATGTCGACCAACTTAGGACTACTGGTCAAGCCTCAGTGTTTTAAGCCTGCTTCTTTTCTATGCTTTTATATGTTGCACTAATAAATAAAAATTATTTAAAAAGCATGAGTAACGCTTAACAGTTATGAACCCTACATAAAATCCATGGATGTTTTCCACATTTGCATTCTGTTTTGGAATTTTATTGCTCATTTTTAGGAAGCAGTCAAGTTGCACTTCTAGGTTTCCTCCAGTATCCTGAAGCTAACACTTTCACTCATAAAAAGAGAATGCTAGTATTTCAGAAGTGATAAGAGCATTGAAGGACCTCAGGCTTACAAACCTCATATGACTACAAAGTAGAATTAACCAAACATAATAGTAGTCATTTGATACCTACAATTTTTGTATTACTGAATTGCTCGCCTTCCCCCCCAATCCCTTTTTAAAAGATCAAAAATAGTTTTATGAAATTATCTATATAACCTTTATACAACTCTCCTTACACTTTAATCACCTAATTTTAACTCAAGAAATACTCCAGTCATGCTATCTTCACAAAAAACTATATTCTCTTTTTCTGGGGAACTTTCAAAACATGCCTTAAGACAATCCATGCCAGGTGATGTATCTATTTTTTCAATGGATTAGTAGCACATAATACTACTGCCTCTTACCAGCAAAACTCAAAGTCACATCTAACACAGTGATTTTGGGAAAGAGCAGAGGCAATTGTCAAGGGAATTAATTCTTCATTTTACCTCACCTTTACACTTCATTAATACAACAAAAAGCAAAATGGATTTTATACTACGCAAAAATTACTACTTCCCAAGTTTTAACCTGCTGAAGGTTTGGCAACCTGTGGTTCCGTTCTCTCAGAATACGCAAAAATATTCCTGAAAATCCCTTGCAGTCCTGGATTAAACTAGGCTTGCCAGAAACCATACAGTGGACTGACTGAAAGACTGCTGAAGCTTGGAAATCAAGAAAAAAAAATAACCTAGAAATTCTAAAACATGAGGAGGACAGCTGTTCTAAAATTAGTCTCCTTGTTATAAGCATTATACCAGAAAGAAATAGATTGTCACCACGTGCCAGCGTTAGCTGACATCTGCTATAAGAAAAAAAAATTTACCTCCCAAGTAGGCAGCACAAGCAGTTGTTCATTACGTGTTTTGTAAAGGGTGGTCCCTACAGCACAACATTTTAAATAAAGATGCAAGTCATTATATCGCTATTCTAAAAGATCTGTAACTACAACGAGATTTTAAATAACCCAAGAGGCTTCGCTCTTTTTTTCCCCAACTCAATAGACCCACCTGCCAGCTATGTGAAATTAGCATAGAAGAGGTATTGGAAGTTACACACATCCTGTGCATATACTTGTTCTAATTGAAATTGAAACAGTTATCAAAGTTTCAAAGGTTTATTCAAATCATTCTCACAGCCTAGTTTTGCACATGAAAAACATGTCAGATAACAAAAGCATCTGGCAACAAACTGACTGTCTCTCATTCTGGCATTGTACCCATCACACAGCAAATATTGACTGGCATCACTGCATACAGCACTATTCCAAAAGCATTGAAGAAAGAAGCTTTTTAAGTTGTGACTGTCTCCTTCTCACAGACATTCTCCCACATTTATGAAATTCTCTCGTATTGCACAGCTGGTCCCTGGCCATCTCTACCCTCAAATACTTTTTCCAGGACTATCCCTTTCCCAAAATGAAGCTCTGTGCTTTCACAGGACAAACATCAGAGCATTTTAACTTCTTTTAGTACAGGAAAGGAGAATAGCTTTGCATCGAAACCGATGCGGTCTTGTACATAAAGGAGTCTTGCAACTTTGTACCAGCAACACTGCATTAATCTAATGTCCCATAATAGAAAGGAGTCACTATGACACAACAAAAACAACTATCACTCCTACCACCTTCAAGAAGGAGGATCTGGGATCAGCCATTAGTCCCTGGGAAGGTGATGGAGCAAATAATCTTGGAAACCATTTCCAAAAATAGGAAGGACAAGAAGGTCATTGGGAGGGGCAACTGAGCACCTTGGTGTGGGACTGGACACACTCAAAACCCAACTGGGCAATGTCCTGGGCAACCTGCTGTAGTTGACCCTGATTTGAGCAAGTAACTTCTCCTTCAATGATGTCCACGGGTCCCTTCCAAGCTTCCAAGGTCCCTTTCGATCTTTTCTCCTATACTTAGAGCTGTGATCCATTTACTGACTTCGGTATCAGAGACATCCCAGGCACTCCAAGACACACCAAGCTCTGGAGTCCACTGCCACTGAAATCACACCCCATATATTTTGAAACAGTTTTGACCACATTTGATGTACACATACTGTTTATCCTGTTTTCCCATAAGTTTCCTTCACCACTGATGTTCTCCTTACCCAACTAATTAAACCATCATAACAGCATCTTCCCTCTCACCCCCTGCTTTTCAGTCCCCCTGGGTAAAGCATTCTTCTATGTCTGAAGGGAAGGAAAGCAGTGCAAGTCTGAAAAAAACTCTGAAAATCGGTCAAACCCAAACAGTGATGATTTGCTTATATCTTAGTTTTCTGCAGAACAGTATAATGCGATAGTACACATTTATGTAACGAAAAAGTATTTTCCACATCTCCATTTTAAGATGATTAGGTTTTCTTCTGGGGGAGTTTCTACCTGCCTGAAAGTCAGAAGAGATACTATTATCTTTTTTTTTATGCAGCTGCTGAATATGGTAAGCAGTGGGTTGGAACAGAGATCGAGTCGAATTAAAGATGGTTTGGTTTATTCTGGCTTGCAGTATTCAAACTGCACTAGAAAAAATTCAATTATAAAACTAATTACATCTTTAATTGCTTAAACAGCCAGCCAGCTGACTTTATGGTGCTCTTGATACTATGCAGGTGCACTTGCAGGTGTTGCCTCTGCAATATGTAAGAGTTACATTGTAGTACCCCATCTTGCACACAGGAGTGCTAGGAGGGCAAAATACCATTGTATCACATACATCCACAAACATATAGACAAGTTAACCAAGCTTTATTAGCAAATACAATTCATTTATTTATACATATATAGCTACTAATCTGCTCTGTCTTCCTGTGAGGGGTACCTAAACTGCTTTATAATCATTCTGGTTTCCATGTTTTTCCTTAAAAAAAATTCCAAATTTTCCTCCAAAACAGGTATTTGTTTCATACATACAAAATAAATCAAGAAAAAGGCACAACTAACAGTGAACCAGGCCCATTATGTTAAAAATGTTTAATCGCTTAACCCTTTTGTCTCTTCCCTATATTTCATCAACTTTTAAATAGAAGAAAATATGTTATTTAAAAAAAAAAAATAAAAAGGAAATGAATGGCTTTTAAAAATCCCCTGTCTGCGTACAGAACTAAACACTAAATTAATCCAAAATTCACAAATCTATTCTGCTTCCCAGCATTTCTTTTAAATGAATTTAAGTCTTTACTGAAAAATAATCACCCAGTTTTAAATCTAAGCTGCCTGAACAGTCATATTAACAAAGAACCTTTTCATTGTTGATGAGCATCATTTTTCAAAATGTACAATATATCACCTGAAATGGAAGGTGGTGATAATTAGACTCAAGTATTAGAAACACAGGAAAAACAGGCCCAGGACACTGATGTTGGTTTACTGTAATGCTATAAGCAGAGTTTTCAAGTCTTCAAAAAGAAGATCACTCAAAAGATAACCCCCTGCTTTTCTAAGCCCTTTCTGGAGGCCCAAACACCCACAATATCACTGCTGTTTGCTTGCAGTGGGTAGAAGTCATCACCAACTCAATATCGGTCTAAGCAAGCGCTTCACTTGCAATGGAAATGTTTTTGCAGGCTGCAATTAGCAAAAAAACTGAAAGTGACCGTATTGGGTTGCTATTTCTATGCATGTTTTTGCTATAAACTCAGATTTCACATACAAATACTGTTGCACTTTCCTGCCTATCTCCTAGACAGCGCCGGATGAAAAAAACCTCAAGTAACAGGAGCTTAATTGGGTTCTGAAAGAAAACAACCCCCGCCTGAAACACAAGCAACTGGAAAAGGCTGTGAAAGAGAATAAGAAGAAATCACAGCAATGTGCAGAGAAGGGCGTTAAGTAGCAAATAACTGGCAACAGAGCAAGTGGTCCATAAAATTAGACTCTAGCTGACAGTTCAGAGCTAAGCTCGTTCTTAAAATGTATTGTTATATATTGCTACATGAGAAAACGCACAACTATTCATCCCTCTACCTTTGTGAACAAAAGTAATTCCTTTCCTCATACACTCATCCATGCACATAAATCTAGTAAAATATTTCCTCAATAGGCTGTCGTGGATCTCATTTACTTCTTAACACCATTCCCATGTACAACCAGGAGCTGTATATGGGAGTGCAACACTCCCCGATGCTGTAAAAACAGCTCCCCATTCTGGATTCTTATGAAAAGACAATTGATTTCAACCAGACTCTGCAGACACCCAGGTTTGGGTAGTAGCAGATTCCAATCCACCATATCGGACTTACTGCCATACACCACATTTGCTGCTTCATGAGCACACAATAAATTAGCTCACTTGCATAAATTACATTTAGCTCAAGATCCTGTCAGTAAAGCTATGGTGGGAGTACTTTCAACCATGATTGCACAGAAGATGTAAATATGGTAAACTCACTTGTGAGTTGAGTAGGTTCAAAAGTTTACTCTGAACACCATTTAAAATGGTAATTTTGCTAGACAACGAGAAACAAAGTGGCTTGGCTGAAAAATGTTCTGTAGGGAGTCAAGGCTGTTTAGTAGTTTGAAGCTGTCTGAAAAGTCAAAAAGACCAAGGAGTCCTCCCAATTTCTGAGATATCAGGAAGCATTCAGGCAGTATGTTGTCTACTGAACTAATTCTGCAGCACAGGAAAGACTGTTTTGTTGTTTTTCAAGTAGTTTTTCCAATAGTTTGGTGTTTACCACTTGTACATTTCACAATTATCTTAAATTTGCATTTTTTAAAATAATTTTCTGTTTGAAATTGAGAAAAGTTCTGATAGGGTTCAGGATGGCAATTTCAAGAGTCAAATGACACAAACTAGCAAACTATTGTAGTACCATTGGCAATAATTTCTCCCCTCCTAATACTCTAATTGACAAAATCACTCCATTTTGAATTCAAATTTGGTTCCTCCCCCCCAAGATAAGATCACTGGCAGTTTAACAGAAGATAAAATTATATCTGATATACAATAAAAAGTCCAAAAACCTAAACCTGTGAGGTTAAAGTATCTTGATGTCCCACTGATTTTCTCAGTTTTAAATAGACGCAACACCAACTGAAAGCCAGACAGGAGGAAAAACTGAAAACCACAGAATGCAAAAACTCACAGCAACAAATTTAGTTGCTTTACTGTATCCTGCAGTATCTAAAGAGGCAGATCCTGGATTCGGATACCTTTTGAACCCTTAGTGCTCGAAATGTTATTGAAAATCAGTTAAAATTATTACTTACCATGCTTACTATTGAAAAGCCACTATTTTCTACAGATTTACCTCTCTGTTGCATTAGCACAGATTTTTTCACACAGAAAATGACACAGTATATCAGATACAGCAGCATAGTTTGTAATGATAAAGTGTGTGGGGTTTTTGTACAGCAACCACTAAAATTATGTCATAAGTAAAAAATAACATGATCAAGACTATATGTAAACATATATACACCCCCCACTGAATTAAAATAGGGCACTGTAAAGTTTTCTTTCTCTCCAGCTTCAGCCTGCCTATAAGGAGAATAAAACAAAACAAAAAAACCCAGTAGTCTGATAAACAATCATTTTACACCAAGTTATCTTCATATTTCGTTTATCTGATGTTAATAGGAGAAGGCAAATACAAATTCTGGAAAAAAAAAAAAATAATCCCAGGATCATTTCCACAGCTGCAAAGGGAAGCATGGAAAAAGTATCCTGTTAGCTGCGCTTTGTTCTTTAATAGAACAGACAAACCAAGGCTGAGGACATCTTGTAAAAAGTCATGATGATTTATAACAAAACATTTTAGAACATATGTTAAACATATGCATGTTAAAACCATTACCCAAAATTCTATTTTCTAGCTAACTTCTGCTCAGCTGCTTGCCTCAGAGGAGTGCAATATCATGGAGTAAAGGATAGTAAGGACAAACTCAGATATGAGGCATGAACACATAAACATAGAGAATTCCCCCAACTCAACAAGATAGCTCATTGGTCAAGATAAAGACAGGGAGAGCACTTACCAATTACTATCATGGGCAAAACAGTGTCAACTACTGCCAATTAGAACACATTTGGATAGTAAGAAACAAAACCACAAAGATTAAACTTAAATATGTTTTCAGAGGCACCACCAACCTCACAGATGGGCTCAGCTGCAGTGGATCAACACCTCACCAATTCCTCATCTTCCTCGTCCCTTCTGAAATCAAAGCCAATTGGCAATGTTTGAGGAACTGTCAATTCCTCTGCCTGAATAAAGTTCACTATTCACAATTCTAGGGACACTGTGTATTTCTTCTGTGTTACTGATCTTTTTTCACCCTGTATTATGGCTACAGGACCAGCTGTTAACAACGACCTGAAGCACGCACTACTTCCAAATATACCGTTTTGCCTTACTGTTATAACCTCTGCGCAACAATTCTCTAAAACAACATTACACTTGGAAATCCAGCTGATAGCAAAAGATTGTATGTTACAGCTGTTATAGTTGAGCATTTTTAAGCTCACAGTATTTTCTATGATGTCTGAATTCTTCATGAAATAACTTCTATTCCATCACTGCACAGATAGGGATTCTATTATGAGGTATCTTATCTGAGGGGCAGGGTTCTTAAATGCTTATCACAATGCCACTTTTCCATTTACATACTACAACTGACAAATAGTTTCTATCCATATTTTTGTTTACTGACCCATTTCCTGTGTGGAAACATATTTGATTTAAAGCAGCCCTGAAGTATAGCAATGGAGAAATCTAATGTGTCTCTGCCATACAAAGGTAGCTGAAATGAACTGCAGCACTCAAAAAGTCAAAATGTAAGAAACAAGTAAATGGGAGAAGTCACTCAAGTTTTATGCTATTCTTCTAAACTTTATTTTCAGGATAATTTTTGCCACATAAGTCTCATATCTCCCTCTCGAACTTCTTAATTACATATGTTTAATTCCTTGAGTTCCACCCAATGGATCTGTTTCATTTCAAAAGCAGGAAGATATAAGAGAGATTTCTAAAAATGGAGGATATTAGTCTTCAGGAATCAGAATCAGGAAGACAGAATTGATGTTCACAAAGGCTCATATGATTGTTTCAGGACTGATAATGACACAGGATTGGGATAATCTTAACAACAGAAGAATTAAATTATCAAATAAAGCTGCAGAAGCTTTTACATAAGTGCTGTTGACTTCCCTTTCCACATCATTACTTTATTCCTTTTATTAAACAGAGATCAAAAAAACCATTCCACTCATAGACAGCTCCATCCTCAAGCTATTTCTGTACATTCTAAAATAATTCATATGCAGAAGCACAGCATTTAATCTTCATGAAACTGGAGATCTCATGAGGTTTTGGCTCAAATCTTCTAAGTTCTCTCTGCACTACTACATAAACCCCATTTTAAAATGTTGTCAACTTTGAGAAGAAACCCACAAATGTTCTTATTTCCTGAAGACTTTTTCCCTAGGGAAAAAAAATGAAGCTGTACAATACTCTGACATCTCAGAGAAATTTCTTTTCAGACTAAAATAATGTTTCCTACCTTTTATTCACCTAGTTCATGCCTAACTTTGGATCAATCATCTTGCTAGGAATTTCCCAGTAAAAGGGAGAATGGTGGTAGAGCGGTCCCTGAGATTGTAATAGTAACAGTTCTTTTGGCAATGTTTGAAGTGCAGATGGTATCCAAGATATGCCAATAACTTAAGCAGGAGCTTCCAATAAAATCTCTTGTAGTACATGTTGTAGTCTGTGAATCAAAGTGATAGGGGCAACCCTGGGTATCTGGCACTTTTATTCTACACGTAGTTGGTTTAACAACCGTATATGCAAGCACATCCCTCAGGCAAACGTCTGCGCTCCAAACACATTTGTAATGTCCCAGGCATAAGCCACCTCTAACCAAATTGATTCATAGTCTCCAGAAAAGAAAATCATCATCAGAAACACAGAAATTACTTTCATCTGATCTACCTCACAGTGACAGAACCGTAAAAAAGCATTTCCTCAAGTGTTCCTTTGAGCTCTTTCCAGCTCATTATTGCATTCAATGACCAAAATTAAATGATTTTAGGAACATGATAGCCTATTCCGGCTTATGAATGTTGCTCAGAGGTTTAAAACCACACAAATAGTTCTACTAGAAACAATCAATGTACTTACAAGGATATCACCATTTTCCATATAATTAAGCTTGTTTTTCTCAAACAGGAGATTGGAATGCACACTGCTGGTGAGATCATTTACTGACAGAAAACCAACACATAAGGTTTAGACACTAAAGTGGCATCTTCCTGTTGGTGCATCTATTTTAATTAGCTCTACTTTTCATGTAGAGTAACTAAAACATTAAGAAGTCAGCCAGACAGATAAGCAAAGAACTGTTTTCCAAATAGCTCCATGAAATGAGCAAGAATAAAGCTCGAAGAGTGTTATATATACCCCTGTAGCTCCCAGGGCACTTTTAAGAACAATGGGTCAGGTACACTGAGACACTGAGAAAATGTGCAATTTCTTTCCCACTGAGCTGTCAAGGCATTCATGCTGTGAATAGCTAACACCCTTCTTTGACAACCAGGCAAATATTTCTATTTTCTGCCATTCTAGTCATGGAGTATCTCAGCGTTGCCTCAGCTGATTTAGTGCCAACTCAAGTCAGACTTTAGATGTCTGAGCTAGTAACCAGACCAAATATTCTTGATGAAGCCTTGTCACAAACTCATAGACTGCTGCTTAATACATTTCCAAATAGTTAGATAGTAAAAGAAGGTTGTAAAGTTGAAAAGGCAGCAGAGAAGCGGAACACACATTCACTGAACTGCCAGAATTGAGATTTAAGTAGTGCACACAAGTCAAATATACTGTTGCTTCTATTTATTGTTAGCATAGCTTAAAAAAAAACCCAAAAAACTCTTAAACTTTTAAAACACTACGTAATTCCTTTAAGTCAATTCCTTATTTCCCATACTATGAAAATATATGTAATTAGAGAAGCATCACTGATAACTAAGTCTATCCACGTGGAACTGAAACAAGGCTAAATGAACGCATACTATTCAAATGGTAATTGCGCAAAGGTACAATAAACATTATTTTTTCATAAATCTTTTCAAATATAAACTTCTGTACCTATTGACCAGAAGGTTTTATTACCAATACCATGAAAGTGGAAGACAGAATGAAGGTAAAAAAATACTTCTTTCAGTGGGGACAGATCCTGTGGAAACTGCTCAGAAACCACTGGATTAGTACTTCACAGTTTTGTTTTGTTTTTTTTTTTCCATGGGCTAAGAATAAGCAGGCAAGAAAAATGGTTCAGTGCGTGAATAATCAAATACAAAAAGCAACAAAATAAATTATTTAGAATAGAGATTCTATGCCAAGAGTTTAGAGTATATCCCTTAAATAAATATGCCATGACCAGTACTTACCAATACTGGCGTAACCTGGTGTGGATGGATCTCCCCCAGTGTTCAAGGAAACCATAAAAGCTTTATCAGCAAGGTCTGTCGTCTTTGGTAAGTCACAAGGATCAATGTAAAGAAGAACGCCACCAAACCCCGCATCTTCTAACAGAGAAAGCTGAGGGAGCAAAACAACATAGGTGACTATTAACAAAAATTATGTGAGAAGACATTATTTATTTTAATTACTGTTGAGATGGAAGCTTTATCATCAGGCTCTCGCCATACTGTGCTATGTACAAACAGAATAAAGACAGGTGCAGTTCCTGTAATATTAATACAGCAGCAATTATTTGAAAAGACAAAATCAAAACGCCAAAAAACTAATTCAAAGTCATGTTTCCCAATTCATGTCAGAAACGACCTTCAAGGCCTAATGAACACCCCAGCTTGAGTTGGTAACTGTAACTAGCCTATACAAAAATCCATAGATCTGGGGCAGCATATCAGGCAAACTTCCCCAGAGTAAAGGACAAAAGCATCCCTGCACCATAACCTGTAGCAGCCTACAGATCAATTGTGGCTGAAAAACCTCAGGTTTTTATCTTCATAAAGATCTAAAAATAAAATTGAAAATGTATTCAGACCTTAAACGTAATGCAGGAATAAAAAATTCCAAAATGGTAGGTTTGTTTATTATTATATTGTTCTGTTTCCAATTCATGTTTGTATTCGGGTATTCGGCCAGGATTTGATTGCACAATAAAAGGGGTGGGGACACCAGAGCAGAAGCAGGATGCACCGTTACTCCATGATGTAACAACCAGCATTTCAAATAACCATTGTCTTTGCTTTTCCTGCATCCATATCCACTATTTTTTTATTAATCTCTAGTCTTATTTAATAGCATAGAAGACAGGAAACACAGATGCAGTCTGTTCTGTTTTTTTTTTTTTTTTTTTTTAAGGGAGTTTTAAAAACTTTGTAGTTAAAAAAAAAATCACTATTAAATTCCTCTGTTTCACTGAGAGAAGGTAACTACACAGTTGTTATTCACAAAGAGCAGCAACCACTGCTGCCATGGCTACAATCTCTAGTAAGAAGTCGTGTTGTACATGTGAAATTATAAAATAGCCTTCAGATTTCAGCTAGAATTGCTGCTTTTTAACTTTCCAACAGTGACATCACAACTATGCCAACACTAAATGAGCATTATTGCTTCCATTTTCATCTTAAATAACTCAAGACCTTAACAACCACAAAGCGCCCTAGCACAAAGAACCTGAGAAAGGTACTGAATATTTTTTTCACATGGCTATAGATTGTAGATTAAATCTCTCAGATAAACTGGCACACACCTACACAAATTAACGGATTATTTTAGATTGTAAAACCAACCATCAGCAGATTCTGGTCCCGATAGTTTTGGGTGTATCCCTCCTCCCTCTCCCAAAGCCACAAACATCTGAAGAATAAAATGGAAACAGCAGAACCCCTCACAGGAAAACAGATACTGGTGCTACCGTTAACCCTTTCCTTGTTTATGGCTGCTTAAATCCTCAGTTCTTAGAGTAACTTAAAAAAAAATCAAACCAGTAACTCTTTCAATACAGTATATTAATTCACCCCATAAAACATTCTGGACTCAGTTTAACGTAATATGTGACACATTGCTTTATCAAATGCTCTGTCATGTAACTGGGCACAAATTAGCACTATAAGGCATTATTAAATTGCCTTTTTAAGATGATGTGTGTGAAGCAGAGAAAAGACACATCTTTATTTTAAGTAGTGTTTGTTGTTTTTTGGAAGCTTTTATTTTACTCAGGGAGATTCCTGAAAAAACCTGAATGTAAAGTGTAATAACTGTGTCATCAATAGCATTTAGATACATTAAGAAGTCATACTAGTAACACATTCAAGTTTCTGGACAGGAGAGCAAGATAACTAACTGGAAGAGTAAACAAAAGCAATTCTTTAAACAGGCAGATTTCATGATCAACTGATGAGGTGCATCACAACACAGTATAGTCCTAAAAGTGATAGTTAATGATGATTATGAATACATCAGAAAAAATAGACGATGCAGGTAACTGTGGACTATATTGACATGCCAATCACATATCAAAATATCTCATTATTAGCAATTCTTCCCACTCTGTTTGCAAGAGATCCCAAAACACTGCCAAACCTTTTAAGACTCTCGCTGTGACACTGTCTAAACAGTCCTCCATCCTTGTGAAGCCTTTTTGGAGTCATTTATGGTGCTACCCACGTGGACAGCTACAGTGTCAGCACTGAGGTTCATCTTACTCTCCCCTGATGAAGGTCATTCCTTCTCTCTCCTTCCTATCCCTCCCCTAAAGTAGTAATGGCTATGATTTATAAGGTACAATACCAGCCCCATTACTGATAAATACTGCCTCTGTAAGACTTCTTTACTCTCCTTTCTATGCCTGTCCATTTATGTGTCCATTTATCCACAGTAATGATAGAACCACTGATTAGTTGGCACAAAAGACTTATTTCACAGGAGGAAATATCTTGGTGTATTCCTGCAAGTTTAGTGAAAATGGGATATTGAGTCAACAAGAGGCAGAACCTTCTAATGCACCACAATGAGAAGGCATTAATAAAATCTGGAGAGCTTACCCCTTAACGGAAGGGGGAAGAACCATATAAGAAATCACGAGAGAGAGAGTGACCGATGGAAAAAAAACATAGAAACTTGGACCACAAATTAGACACCACAAAGTCTTATCTCAAGAAACAAAGCTGTGAAAAAACTGTTCACTAACCACTGGAACAACTTGTTCATTTATCAAATGATACATTATGTAAGATGATGCAGTTCAGTACAGGACATATTGGCTTACAGTTCTATATAATAAGCGACCGTCATCGTGGAAGGTTCTATCCTTACCCAAAACAAGTGGCACTAACACTCTGCCTGCAAAAGCTAATTTAAAATACAGCAAATCTCAAATGCATTTCCCCATTTGGATATACATCGATGAGAGTATTTTAGCATGTGATACATCAAACTCTAGCACTGGAAAAAAAATGAAACAGATCTCTTAATTTTCCTATAGGTTCCAGCCTGTTGTATTTTACTTCTCAATACCAGGTTCAATAAAAATCCAGTGAGATTCTCTTATTAGATCTAATTCTGCTTTCACAAGCCTTCAGAATTTCCATCATTACACAATGGTTAAAATGTTCGAGTAAATAAAACCATATAAAGTAGCCGCACAATGGTATTCAAGATTTCTGTCTTACCTAGTTATCATGTACTTTCAATACTATGCTAGTACAATTTAAGAGACCTCTAGCACACCATGCTGTTTTAAGCCAAAAGTGCCTCAAAACGTAGTTCTCATCTTCAGAAGGCATCCATGCGCGTGTATTTCACAGCACTGAAAGTGCAAATCTTGGCTGTATCCTCACCCCTGTACACAGATACTCACATTAATAGACAGATCAGGCTGTTCATTGAACCTACTCACATGTTTTCAGGGCCTTTCTTCTGTGTCACCACAAATGGAACAAAGAGGCTCCTGTGTTAACCAGAATCAAAGCAATCATGCCATACACTAGGATCCTGACTGTTGTCAGTACCATGAAGATTATATACTCATCCTCTGTGAATTTCTTTCTATGAAAACCTTGACGTTTCAGTCAGAACTGAAAGGTGCAGGAATTAAAAAGGAACTGAGAGACTCTGGAGAATGGTGCCTTTGGTATACCAAGCTTTACCACTAAATCTTTAAGTGTTAAATTAAGTAAGCATTTCTCCTTTTTCTTAACTATCATAACCACATTATTGTTAAAAAAAAATCAAAATATGTCTATGTCTGGCAAAATAACAGAACCCTAAATAAAGGGATTACACATGCTTTAGCTACAGGCAATTATAGAATGCTTAAGCATGGGAATTTTTTTTTTAGGCTTAATGGAGCTGTTTGCACTCCTTAAATCTGCACACAAAATTACAAAAATGGTACTTTACACAATGTCTCCATTACTGCAAATCACATCACTGTTCATTAGACACAAAGGCCTTTAATTGTCAGCTACTGACAGTACAGCAAAACTCATACTAGATCATGCTATTACTCTAGCATATGACCTCATCCGCAGAACTTCAGGCTCAGGCTTCCTCCTCCTAAAGCCAGATTCACATTACACTGTTTATTAAAAGTCCGTTCAGGTGCTAACACTGTGAAAACTGGGCATAATGCACTCATAAAACAAAAACTTAATGGATATTCCACCTCATATGTTATTTGCTTGTATATAATTGTCACCCCCTCTTCTCTGTTCCTAGGTAATCTACACAAAAATGCATGCAGAATTTTATATTCGAAGTCATAATACATATGGATCATTGAAACAAAAAACATTTTAAAGAAG
Organism: Gallinago undulata; assembly: GCA_026546715.1. Taxonomy (NCBI): domain Eukaryota; kingdom Metazoa; phylum Chordata; class Aves; order Charadriiformes; family Scolopacidae; genus Gallinago; species Gallinago undulata. The sequence continues at coordinate 3,231,736 of JAOTQQ010000052.1, forward strand.
AAAAACTAATCACTAAAGTAAAGAATACAATACATACAATGATATTTCAGAGAAAGAAAGAAAATGTCTCAAAGATATATGACAAAATACACCTATGACTCTTTAAAATCAAACATATTCATAAAAATGTGTAAAAGCTCTATCTCCTATTGTCATCACACTTCACTGTAATGATCAGCATTAATTAGAAAAATAACAGTAACTACTTTTTAACTACTGCATTTTTCAATTCATAGTGCAACATGCAGAAGACACGGTTCATTATTCTGAGACACAGCTTTACTAGCTGGACAGGCTACAAGTTATTAATTACTCTTTTCTACTGAAGTCCCAATTAAAATCATGACGCTCTGAAAGGAACTCCCATCTCATTTTACTAATTGGCAGTACGTAAAATTACCAAGCAAGGGGAAAGTGCCATTTAAACTGTTGGAAAACCTCACTGACATAACATCTTTTTATTTCTGGAACAGATTGCTTGAGTAGAAAAATAAGACTTTGCATCCTGCAGATTTAATTAGATGCCACTGTCCTCTCAATTACCTGCTATAATACAGGGTACTTGGAAGATACAGTGGTACCACAAACAGATTCTAGGCAAGAAAAAAAAAACACCTAGAAACACATATCTACATTTTTATACAACTCTTCCAAGTTTCATATTTTTAAACAAGTGACACAGGTCTATTTTGGCTTCAGCTTAATTTTTCAATGCTACACTTAATGTTTAAACATTCAGATTTCCCTTCACGGAGATCTAGGAACAATTTTCAATAGAGGAATTCTGTGGCAAAACACTGAAGAGACTTTGGCTTTTGCTGTTCAAACTTCAAGGAGCTGCGCTGAGACAGTAGAAGAGATGGAGGACATAGTCAGTTTAATGGCTGACCACATGGGGATGATGAAAAGAAATACATCTTCCCTAGTCAGCTCAAACACTGTCCTTGTCTAAGGAATGAGACTATTTCTATATTGAATAAACAGGACTGGGAAAAGGATTAAGCTGCATACAACTTCAAAAAGCGAGAAATGCAGACAATGGTGATCTCATAAAGGACAGGCTACGCTCAAAGAGGTTTTACAAGGTGGAAAACGTATTGCATTGGAATGAAACGAACTACTCTTGTCTTGCAGTGCCATATATGCGAGCAACACAAAATCAAATAGTTGCTTTGATTCATGCCAAGACCTTAAAACATTGTTGTACTTAGTATCAGAGAAATAATAATACGAAGTACATTTATTTAAGGAATCTGGTCTGACATGCATGCCTAAGATTTTTTCAAGACATTTTTATTAATCACTTTGAAAATGGAAATTGTTATTCTCAAATTTAAGTTTTCAGGATTTTATCTTTTTTATATCTAAAAATGATTTCTGAGAAGACGAGATTTCCCTCTTGTATTTTCTGGATATCCTATAGCATGTGGGAGGAAAAGAGAAGGGAAGGGTAAGAAACCTTAGAACATGAATCATAAAAAAATCGGAGTGACTGTATGATGAGTAAGAGCGACATTATAGATAAGTTTACCATCAGTTGTATACCAACCAACCAAAAAAACCCGAACACAACAACATGTTCTCACGTCCTACATGTTCTAATGACAGCCAGAATTCCTGCTGGAAATTATTCCCCATAGCTTGGGATGCTGTCTCTTACAGAGCCAGGTTCAAATTTCACAGCTAGGCTGTATTCAAAAGCCATAGAATGTTGTCTAGAGCACCTGCATTTTGTAAAGAAGCCCAGCAGCATTGTCTGAACATGGATCAGACAGTATATAGCTACAAAACAAAAGAAAAAGGAAAGCAAAGAAAATGCAAGACAGGCAGTCAGTCAGCATTGGGAATCACAGTACACATGCAAAGAGCAGCAGCTTATACAGTGCAATGCTGAGAGAAACTCACACCAACAAAAGGAATAAAGTACTGAATAAATCAGAGCTACCATAAACTGGCAGAACTCAAGAGTTTCCAAGCGCTCATGTATAATGCTCAATCACAATTCAGCCTGTTGTCTACTAGTTTGACTGGAAATCTAGGCTCTAAGCTCTGGACAGCCATATTAGCTGAGGAATAAACCTCTTGAGAGGTTTTCCCCCCACCACCTCTAAACCAAAAAGCAGTTTGGTTTAATCCTGTAATCCTTGCACAGCAAAATTTATAATGTCATGGTCCTGAATGAGGTATTAAGCTTATAGGTCCCATACTTTTTCCCGTTTGCTGTCTGCTCATCTTCTATACAGTTTTATCAAAGAAAAGTAATTTGTTATACATCGCCAGTTATTTTTAAAAATGGAATTTTTCACAATAGGGTACTTGGACAATTAAACACAAGCCAGACGTACTGCCAGCTCCCTGCACTGGATTTTAGGAACTTTTAATACAAATTGAGTGCATATTTTATTGCCAGATCTTGCTTACCACTGCTAAGAAATTCACAACATTCAATCTAATTAAAAATGAAATTGAACTACAATTCCCTAGTAACAAGGGCTGATTGGACTCAGTAACCTTTACTTAAATTATTTCAGAAACAAAATAATTGAATTGCTTACAGTCCAGAAAAAATGCTTCATTATTTGATGAGTATATAATACAAAGGCTTTCACATTGCTGGTGCATTCCTATATCTTCAGGAAATACTACTCACTTTTAAATAAGCATGTAGAGGAAGACTCTGTGGATAATGAGTATCATTAAATATTTAGTAAACATTTAAAAGAAAAAATAAACAGACTGGATGAATGTCCAGATGAGCAATCTCCAAAAAACCAATAGCATTTCCTTGTTGATACTGAAACTGTTGATTCTGATCATGTTTATGGTTATTTCAGTCTATGTTTAGACTCTATTAGAGAGAACAGTGCTGAAGATCTGCCATACAAAAAACAATTACACAAAAAAACAATTATAATCTTGGTAAATCATCAGGATTAAAGTGATGAGACCCTTAGTTGTATTATACACATTCTACCAAACTTTTAATCCAAAATCCACCAAACAGCTCATGCAGTAACAGGCCTGAGACAAATTTGCCAATTTCGCCTTACTTTTTTTTTTATCTTTGTTTTCCCACTAGAAAGATGAAGCAATGACACTAGATGCAATTTACAAATACTGTTCCCAGCACTGGGCACTGCTCAGACAGAAAGCCATGGACATCACCAACCTGAACCTCTCTAGGGGCACAAAAACCACTGAAGGTTTTCTTCAGCGAGGAGACTGTGATCTCACTGCTCCAGCAGCCACCACACCGTTCCCCACAATCATTTAGGGGACCCAGTCCCCGCTTCAGGGAGGTCTCAGATCTCTGCAGCCCATTTCTCCTCACCACTCCTGAACCCAACTGCAAGCTCCCGGCCAGGAGACACCCCAACCGTGAAAAAACTTACTGCAGACCAACTTTTAGTGCCAGCTTGGTTGTGTACAGCAGTACCTGGCTTCACTTTGGAACTCTTGCAATGGTACCGCTGAACTACCTCATGGCTCACACTCAGGGTAGGACATGTGGAAGGCCATTGCTGCATTTGCACATCGCCATATTGGGTTTCCAGAAACCAAAACCTTCCCAGAGCACTGTGGCACCTCACTTTGCCAAATATGGTTTCCTTTACATTGAATGAGCAGCCCTTGCCTTGCAGTTCTGCCACGAGGCAGCCCACCACCAGCAGCTCCTGCCCTAACACAGCCTCCTGAGAGGTTCCACCGCCCCTTCTGGAAGCTTCTGGGTTGCCAGGCAGATTATCTGGGTCAGCGCATGGCTCAGCCAATCCCGCTCTTGCTGGGGGTGAGGTGTTTCCTGATTGGTGCACTCAAATCCGTGAGTTCCCGCTCCTCCCGGCCTGGGCCCATGGCTGCCGGGTCTCCCTCAGGCAAGGGCCACCATTGTTCTTGCTTTAGGAAATCATATTTAGCCTGCAATGCTTTTTCTCTCCTTGTTTTCTGCTAAGAATAGCAATGACGACACACTAACAATGTTGTTAAACAGGCAGAGTTTAGACTGCAGTAGCCTAAGCCTTTTAACAAACCGATCCGCTAATACAGAGGCTTGAGCTCCCTTCAGACGTGGTGGCAGCTCCTAGTTTTTGCTCTTTACTCACAAATTGAACCCTGAGGTGTCATCCAAAAGGCCAGTTCACGAGTGGTAATACTTTACACTCAGTGAATACCACCACAAATAAAGGGCAAATAGGTGTATTAAAGGGACTTTACCTGCCACTACAGTAAGAGCTATTGAATATATCGTGTGTCGATTTAAAATTATTGCTGCCTGTCCATTTAATCTTTACCTTCCACCCGAGATGAATTTGCATTTTTCATTTTGGAGAATTCTCCATTCTTTAAGGAACAGGTATTGTGAGAAAAATCTTGATCACAATTTCCATGCTTTGCCCTCAAAATATACCGCCAGCTATTCAAACTGGGACTGACCTACAGAGAGTGAGAGGAGCGACTGTGGGGGGCACTGGGGGACATATGCCTACATCCAGCCCTTCGGTATGGACCAGGAATGTCACCCCCTGCCAGGGGATGGGTATCTGCATCACAGAACAGTCATGTTAAAACTGAAAACCTGACAGCAGGCAGGAAAATTGAAAGATTAGGAAGACGTAAATAATAATTTTGTTCTACTGGTTATTTGTTCATTGGTCATAGATACATTCAACTGAAGTCATAAACCAGATACCTAAATCTGGTGTACTTGCCTCTGATAAGTAATTGAGTTATCCTCATACTCTGACATTTATGAGTCAAGTTTTTTTGTTAAATTCAAGGCCATACTCACAACAAAAACTTAAGGCAATGTCATACTAGTCTTAGATAAAATAAAAATAAAATAAAAACCAATGCTGAAGCGTACTACCTGTGCTGCCAGCAATCAAACATAAGCGAGTCCATATCAGGCTTGTTTTTCCACTTTCCAGCTACGGAGTTGAGTACTCTATTTCTTAGTTTTATGCAGTACAAATCAGCAACACGGATATATGTTTTCAGACGACAGGAGAAGCAGCCCTTCTGACAGAGAGGGAACATCTACATCTCAGTTCATGTTGCAGGCACCAGCCTTCTGAAGTAATTCAGATTTCCACAGCCATGGTCCTCTGCCCATACAAAACCCCTCTGGCTAAGTAGGCTGGAGATCAGGCCTGAGAAGGATTTGGGAGTGTTCTTGGATGAGAGGCTTGACATGAGCTGGTAGTGTGCACGGGCAGCCCAGAAAGCCAACCACATCCCGGGCTGCATCAAAAAATCAAAAGTATGGCCAGCAGGGTGAGGGAGATGATTCTGCCCCTTTGCTCTGGTGAGACGCACCCCCGTCCAGCTTTGGAGTCCTCAACACAGGAAATGGACCTGCTGGGATGCGTCCAGCAGAGGACCACGAGGATGATCAGAGGGATGGAGCACCTCTCCTATGGAGACAGGCTGAGAGAGTTGGGGTTGTTCAGCCTGGAGAAGAGAAGGCCCTGGGGAGACCTTATAACGACATTTCAGTACTGGAAGGGGGCTACTGGAAGATGGGGAAGGACTCTTCATCAGGGAATGTTGTGATAGGATGAGGGGTAATGTTTTTAAATTGAAAGAGAGGAGATTTAGATTAGATATTAGGAAGAAATTCTTTCCTGTGAGGGCGGTGAGACACCAGCCCAGGTTGCTCGGAGAAGTTATGGATGCCCCATCCCTGGAGGGGTTCAAGGCCAGGCTGGATGGGTCTTGGAGCAACCTGGTCTGGTGGGAGGTGTCCCTGCCCACAGCAGGGGTGTTGGAACTCAATGATCTTTAGGGTCCTTACCAATTCTAACCATTCTATGATTCTAAGTAGTGGTTTAAGTCATCTACTGAGGGTACAGGAGAGGACAGCAACTTGTCCGTTAACCTCAGGAAAGGGATCCTCAAATTCTTATACTATATCTGCTAGGGGAAGTGGCAGCTGGGCTGAAAGACTGAAGAATTAATACAAAATGTACTACACTGTTAGACACAGTAAACAGAGGACTGTGTGTTGTTCCCACCTAAAAGCCAGGAATTTGTCTTCTTTTGTGCTTTTGATTTACCTCAACTGTTTGTTACAGCTGCTCCTGAGGAATCTGGGTGTCATTACCACTACTCACTCAACCCCTCCATTGATTCCACATAATTGTCTGTATTTATGAATGGTTTCCGCAACCAGTTCTCCAAACAAAGTAGACTTTGGACATTTAATGGCCCCAGACCACCAACCAAAAGTACACACAAAAAAATGGAGACAATGATGTAGAAAAAATTCCTTACGTTACTTCTAAAATTACCAGCAAGACTAAGGAAGTAAATAAGCAGAGAGAAAGGGAAATACCTACTAAATTAAACACCCCACGTTGTGTTTAATTTGCAATCGAAACTCATAATCTTCGTTTCTCTCAACTGTCTTTTCTCAGCTTACAAGTAGCCCACATTTGGGATATCCTTGGGGTACCTTGAGTATTTATTTTCCAGTACCAACACATTGAAATGCAACAGCCCAAGCCATCCTACCATCTCCAGGACAAAAGTAGGATTATGACTTTAGTAGCCCATGAGGGTAAATGAAGGCACTAACAGATGTTCTCACAACCCACATAACAATCGGTCATAGATTTTTAATTAAGGCACATTTGCTCCTCAAGTAATTGCTACTTAGGAAGTCTGTTAGATTGTTCAGATACGACTGCCTTCATTAGATCTCTGCAGAAAAATTTCTTTTCACTTATTTTATTATTCTTGCATTATTATCTTGGAAGATTCTATGAAAAGCTAGTCTATTTCTTGTAAAGTACAAAACATTCTCTGCTTAACTATTTTCTGGGGTATTACACTGTATCCAGGTTTCAGGCTTTTAAAGTAATGCCTTGAACATAATATAACAGTCTCCTTAGATGTTGTACCACATTGTTATGTATTTTTAAATTTACATTTGGTTTAATTTTATGTTTCTAAGTGGAACATATAATGATATAGAGTATGCTACATGTAAGCCTCAGGCATATCTATATATCAACTAGGAAAACCGCATATTATTAATTGGTTGATGAATATTTTACTTTCATTTATGGAAAAGAGCAGTGTTTAACTACTTGGTTAGCATGCCTTTAAGTAAATCAATACTAGGAATGAACTTATTTATCTTCCTTATTAGAAAAACAGTCACAACCCAGGAATGATAAAAGAAATGATCATAAAGAATGTGCCCCAGTGCATAAAGTTATTTCAAAACCTATAAATATTAAAGAAGTTATTAAAAACCTTAGCAATAAAAGTTCTTTATAAATTATCAGTACTAATTTCCACTCCTAAGCCCCCTAGAAATCCCAAAACTAGAGATCTGGCTGGTTTCCATTTTCTTTCACAACTGGCATTTTGGCAACTAGAATTTTTTTCTTTGAGACCTTATCCACAAGCTGTGCTACATGGAACATACCATGAGCGTATCTTCCGTATTGAACACCAGGGTCTAGAGCGGGATATATAATAAAGCGAAGTACCACTTTAGGTACACCTTGGGTACAGCAAGACTGCACAAAATCTACACAAAAGATACACCAGCTGGAAAAGTCAATGTTTGCAGCTTTCGTTTCTTCCTAGGTCCTTTCTTTTTCACTGCTTTTCCCTCAGTACATCAGTAAAACAGAGCTTGGGCTCCTCCCGTGACCTACTAAATAGCCCGTTTCACCAAGATGAAATAGTAGAAAGAGCTACGCGAAGGAGGCCCAAGGTTGAAGTGCTTGATGGGAAGAGGGATGGCAGTTGCATTAGTCTGGCAGTCACAAAGCACTATGAAGTCATTCATTCACCATCAGTTAAAAAAAACCAAACCAAAACAACAAACCCAACAACTCCCAGCTCCTCTTCAATAACACTAATATACAATTAGTTCCAGAACATGAATCCAAATTCAGTGAAATTCAGTGAAAATTATACCCTTGTCATTAAAAAAATGGAATGGAGAATATAAAATGTAAAAAATATGTCCGAATTACTGTCATAAAGATTTTTTTTTAATGTAGTGATTGGGAAAGGAAGACCCCAATACCAAGACAAGGTCATACAAAGAGTGGTTAAGAAAGATCAGCTAGAATTGACCGCTGCTGTCACTCTTCTCCTCACCTAGGTCCTAGACAGCGGCCACAGTAAAGTACTTTTTATCTTTCTCTGGCAATTTTTTGTGGAAGGCAAGGAAAGACCCAAAGAAAACATGTTTCAAAACCTTGTGTGTTAAAAACAAATACAGTTCCCCCACTGACAGGCCCACTGGAAAGACTTAATTCCACTTACAGCCCCTAGAACTCCACTGAACCGAGTTCTAAGTGAGTCAATGCAGAAGCCTGTAGTTAGAATATGAGTGAAAAAGAAATACAATGAAACCCATGATCAGTCAGTCTCTGTTACACCACTGTTTTCTCTTGAGACAGAACTTTCTGTAAAAGTCTTAAAAGCATACACAGCTTTACCATGGAAAACGCAAACCCAACAATCTAAAAACTCCGATAAAAGCTGAAGCAGAACACAGTATTATGCTGCAAGGTCACACAATGAGTGAGTGGTCTGACAGAGAAATGAAGACATTCATATCCCCTGGTGTTTAGCACAGCATAGGGATCTACAGAAAAATCAGGGAACAGTTCCAAAGTTCAGACAAGAATTTTCTCTTGCAGTGTTCTTTGCAATTGAGGCAAGGAGTGAAAACAGCATAAATAGAAATTGCCGTTCTCACTCTTATTTCTTTTTCTCTGGTGACAGATTGGGAGCAGTAACTAATCTTTGTACTTAGCATTGCTTGTATCTGGTCAAAAAGTTGAAAAGAAAACCGGTTCAGGGTTACACTGCAAGTTTACTTTTGCAACGCTTTTTAATGGAATATACAACTACATCCTTTATATTTAGACTATTAATAGTTTCTGAAATCATTGCGTCTAAGTCTGCATTTAATTGCACCAGCTTTACACCCACGTAACACCCTCAATTACAGCAAACTTAAACTGGTAAGAAACTAAGAAAGTCAGGTTTTCTAACTACTAGGTGAGCCGAATTCTCTCAGAAAATGCAAAAATGTTTAAAATAATATAGAAATATTATTATTCTTTTTGATAGTAAATGCTAAAGAATAATCCTCAAGTAGACAATGTACATAAAGAATAGTCAATTGTAGATGCAGAGACAACTTAGACCAACAGAGAAACAAATTAATTAATGTCTATCTTTCCAACAAGAGTCTATATGCCAATATGCCAACAGGAGATACTGTATAGCTAAGCAGTTCTGCTAAGATACTTAAAGAAGGGTGACAGAGGGTTTTAAAATCTTGTTTACCTTCTGGGGTTTTTGCCACCATCTATTAAAATGTCGTTTCAGACAAGATTTCTGAAGAGAATGATCTGTTCATGTGACATTTCATGAAGGTACTGAGTTTAGAAGGAAGCTCTGTCACTAAAACCTTTCTCTTACACAGTTCAGTGCTTCACATCCCATAAAATAATCTTTGATTATTAGAAAATAACTCAAAAGTTTGAAGTTTAAAGCCTTAGAAACATTTATATTTATTTAATCTCCCAGTCACTGATGATACCACCTAAAAATCTCCTCTGGATTTGAATACAGACATTTATGTAACTTCTTCTGGGTGCTCCCATCTCCATAAAACCCTTCTTTCAGAAGTCACATCAACAAGTTGGTGATAGAAAACACACTGTAAAACAGGGCACTGAGTCAACAGGTTCTTACAGGTTTCTAGAAAAGTGGATAAGCACAGCCGATTAGAATGTACCGAGCATTTCACCCCCCAGCTGGAGAAAGAACTTTTATGCAAAGAGGTCTGTTTTCTGACAGTAAGCCCAAATTTTTCGTGTGTTGTTTTTTGTTTTTTTTTTTTGTCTTGGTATTTTTTAAAAACACTTACTGCTGTGTTTTTCTGAAGATCTGAGCAATTTTGTGGGGAACAAAATAGCTGTAATTTTCCAGACGGCACAGTTAACAAATGATCAGTCTTCTTGGATTAACCTATTTACTCAGCTGGCCCTTCCACAATAAAATAGTCAATAAAGTTACTTTTATTTCTCTGTTACACACAGCATTAATCTGGGGTGAGGGGTGGTGTTTAATATTTAAAAAAAAAAAAAAAAAAAGTATGTCAACTTTTTTTGCATGCTTTGAAATGTTTTGATTGCGAAACAAAATGTTTCAAGGGAGATGGTTTGCATCACCCATCTCCCAGCAACCAGAAGGCAGCAGAGGCACCCACTCGAGGTGAGGGGACGATGCAAAATCTGAGAAATCCTCTCAGACCATTTGCTCAATTACAATCTCAGCTCTGCATTTCCAAATCTGTGACAGGTGTAGTTCTCTCCAAAGGCTCTTACTCTGCCTCACTTTTGAGAGAGATGAAGCTTTCCAGGGTGACAGGGATATCTGTGTGGAAGGTGGGTCTCGACTGTGCTGCTACAATGATAATATGTGGATATTTGAGCAATATTCAACCCTCGTTTTAATAACAGGATAACCCCTGCAGATGAAGTATATATTAAAAGAGAAGAGTTCAGAAAACGTACTTGTTTTTAACTTAAAAATGTTTTGCCCGTGACGTTTCTTCCATGTATTTCTACTCTTTAATATTGCTGAAAGTATGGTACGTTGCTTATTTATTCAATGAATAATTTCCACAGCCATATGCTTTCTAGGTCTATATGCAGCTTGTGTTGTTCAACTTCATTTATAACTCATAAGTTTACTAATAAGTACAAGAGGTCTATCGAAACAGTAGTAAAATTCAAAGCCATGTATTATCACACTGGTATTACTGACATGATCACTTCACATGACCCTTCTTCCCCTAAATTTCATAAAACAATAAACATCATGTATTAACCATCAGCATAAAAATCCCAGATGGTTTTAGCTAGGAAATTGCAGTACGTGGATTTCAAGCTATGAGATACAAAGCTTTGTACAAAAATATTGTAACCAAATTGACTGAAATGTCAACATGGTACCATCCCAAAGACCATCGACACCAGAAGATACAAAAGGAAGTGCTGTTTCCTCTTTAAGGACAAAACACCCATCTGCTTTTAAATGCACTTGGGGGGGGGTTGATTTTTTTTTTTGAGGGGTGTTGTTTTTTACTTGATTTTCTTCCTCTTGGAGTAGTTAGAGAATGCAATGGCAGCAATGTTAAAGATGTCTTTTTTTCCTAGCATTTATAAATATCTTCAGAGGCAAACCAAACTGTCGCATAACACACCTTGAGCACAAGATACCAAATAGCTTAATTTCCAAAAAAACCAAACCGACCCAATATAAAAATCTATTTAAGGAGCACAGACTTCTGAAGCAGAAGTTCTAATTACACTACTACTCTTAAGGCCAAGAGATAAAGCTTCTCTCTTTCTAAGGTCCTCAGAGGGTGAAGATTCATGGAGCTGGTGCCCTCACCATTTAGTCTGCTCTGCTCCTACATAGACCAAAGATGGAATATTTTATGGGTAGGTTGTTATATCTATTTTTGTTTTGTAGTAAGTGGCAAAGCATTATCAGAGATTTATATACATGCTTTCCCAAATGTGCAATTCTATATCAAGAAATTGTGGGTACGTTCCTAGTGGAACTCATCACCATAAGATACTGTAAAGGTCAGAAGTGGAACATACCAGTTGGTGAAATGTTCATGACAGTAATTAAATCAGCCCAGACACATTTTCCACTTCAGGAAGTCACAACACAAATGACCGCCATTTGTGGGGAAGGAATATTAAAAAAAAAAAATAAAAAATTGCCTTTGTACTTGCTTTGTAACTCATACACTTCCCTGAAGCATGAGCCATGTAGGGTAGGGATATCAGGCTGACAGAGGACATTCCTTACGTTATGTTCTCATAGGAAATGATGGAGACTTTTTTCCTGGTCAATAAGAACCTCTTGACAGAAGACTTAAGGAGATGATCATTCTGGATGAGCGACGGTGCATGTCACTGTGACAGTTTATGGTACCAACATGTCAACAGTAACAGTACTATGCTATGGCCATGACCTTATCAGCATATGAGAGTCTTACCTGAATAAACACCAGACGTGGCTTCTTTCGCTAAAGGGGACATGTTCCTGTCAAACATAGTAAGCAACACACTTAAATATGTTCTTTAGATTAAATAAAGGGAGTTTTAATGTGCTAAAGATAAGTCTGTGTTTCTATATTCCTGTGAAGCAAGAGAAGAACGCTAGAAACCTCACCCTATCAATCTTCTCTCTCTAGTGAGAAATAAACTTTGTCGTGTTAATAATCAAACTAAATATGCCATTAAAACATACTTTTTCCCCAAACTAAATAATGTGCTCTTTGTTTTATTCTGCTTGTTTGCTGAACAGATGAAGGGAGAAATAGGACATTTAAACTACTCGTCCCCTGGTACCACTGCCATCACTAAGCTTTCAACGATTCTGCACTTTTGGTAGGTCAGAAGCTATCCCAATTTTCTGAATCTCTATGCCTTCAAATGATTTCATTTTCAAAGAAAATAAAGCACTTGTAGTACGGAACAAAAGATTTATTCCTTGCAACATTCGATGGATCTGTACAGGACTCGCATCAAAATTCATCCCAGTCAGGTCTAGTTGCAAATAATACAAATCAATAAATAATCATTTTAATAAAAATTGCATTTAAAAATGCCAAGTACACTTGTGAGACTTTACACTTGCAAAGAGTACAAGTTTTCCAGAAAAAAAGGTAATGCAAAAAATGTGCAGATGAAAACAAAACACTACTGGCATTTGCAAACAAATTATATGGTAAATATAAGGTTGCACACAAAATAAATTTTGTGTATGAAAGCCTCATAGGCATTTTTTAAATGCTAAGATCTCAACCTCTCATAATTAGCTAATTTCTGATTAATTCTATTACACTGAAAAGGAAGAAAATATAAATTAAATACGTTGTAGTGAAATTTTCTGTACTTTTATCACAGAAAAGTACCATCCTTCCAACCCCATTTTGTTGGCTTGGGCAAAAGCCACCTTCTAAAGATGCTCCCGTCAATTCCAAGTGTGAAGCACTGTGTAAATACAAGACTTATACAAATCTATTTCTTAGACCTTTCAAAACAAGATAGATACATAGACTGTTTCGAACGAAACTGCTGCTACATACAATGTATGTATATTCTGCTTACGCAGAAAAAGGAGGGTCGGTCACAATTCTCCTAATTTTTTCCAAACGTCTTCCCTGTTATCTCATTGTTATGGTCCACGCACAGCACCTTATAGCAGAGACAACTTGCATTGCTGGGCACAGAAGGAGCCCATAAAGCCTACGTAAACCTCAACATTTATCCAATATTGGAAACAGCAGATCCAACATTATCACACTTTTATGCGCTGTTAACAGAATCTGAAATTAAGATGGCACACGTGGTTATTGAGAGACAGCGACGCCTACGGCAGGCCGATACACAGGACTAATTAATTTCTAATCTGTCATGAAGATTTCTTAAACCTGGTCAAAACAAGAATCGCCTGAACCAGCATTTGGAGTTGCCTTTTCTTCTGACACTCCATAATATGGTAAATAGGAATGGGACATGGTCAGGTGTTTAAGTGGATTAAATGTTATCGTTTTTCCTCTGAGATCGCGGTAAGAGGCCTGACTGAAATGAGTTGTCAGGTGAGCTCCCCAATGGACATTTTATATCATAAAGCCATCACATAAAACTGAATACTGATATAACAGGCAATACAGTCAGTTCCCACTCTAGGGAAAACCAGGATTGACTTAGAAGTGAAAAATACGCTTCCTTCTTATTGAAAGGGCGGTCTCTGTAGGACATCTCAAGGTCACTTCTGAGGCCGTGTGGTAAGAGTTCTTATGATGCCTGCATAATAATTTAGGGTGGAAAAACATAAATAACAGGTTCGACTGTCAGTGCAGGCACTCCTCCAGGCTTCATAAGATGCAAATACTTCATCCTCAAGCTAAAATATTACCTGTGTCCAGAAATAACCGTGCACTGTGCTGACAAACCTCGGCCAATGCACATACTACGACTCTTTGCAGTTCTTTACAAGTGAGGGTTTTGATTTGTTTGGTTGGGTGTTTTTAATCCAATGAAGAGCCTAATTTTTAGAGAAATCTGAAGTGTTAAAGTGACATGAAATCTAGAACTATTAATGAAAAACATTACTTGGTATGTTATGGCATCCCAAGCTAATTTGGGAAAGTAGCCCCCGCTAATTTTAATGCCAGGTTCCAGTGACTGCGATCACACAACTTATGTTTTCCCTCCCACTGAGCGTCAGGAAGCTCGGGAATCTTTTTGGATGCAAGATCTTTTTTGATTAACCATTTGTATCAAAAAGCCTCAAACCCAATGTTTCTAAATAAAAAAGTAAAAGAGATCACAAATCCAACCTCAATTACGGAAAAATTAATTGCTTTCCGAAAATTGTTTCGAACATACTCTATACTAAGCAAAACCAAACCAAACCCTACACAAAAGCAACAAAAATCCCCAACAAAAAACTCTACAAACCCCAAACCCACTTAAAAACATGAGAAAATAGTAGAGTATCATATAAATTGAAGCAAGTTGCCTTTTACTTAGAGCTAGATCTAGAGAAAACAGAGAAGATAAGTTTAACTTTGCTGCGTCTTGTTGTTGTCTGTGAATTTTTCATTCAGACCTAAAGACAAAATGAAAATACCCGAGTTCTCACATTGAAATGCACAATCTTTTCCTGTTAAGTGAAAATATGTTCGTTGTGGAAGAATTGCCTTTGCACAGAAGGTTAGTTTAATGTTTTGGCAATCCAAAGGAAATATTCCAAGCGGCTGTTGCTGTACTTGCAAAGCGAGTGCCAATTATATTTCTAATGATGAACTTGGTGGTTTTCTTTTCAAATTCATGCACAGGCATCAAAAAGCCCCAATGGCTGAGAGTGAAATTTTGACTTTGGTGTTCTACGGCTTCTTCAGAATCATATAAAGAAAGAAAAAATTAAAATGCTAAAAACCATCTCCCCCTCAAAAAAAAAAAAGACCTCCCAAAACCCTGAGGACAACCAGTTATATATTTTATCCAGCTATGTTCTGCCAAATTCCAGCTACAGAAGATCTGAAAAGACTGTATCAAATAACCCCAGGGAAAATCATAAAAAACTTCCATAGGCTATAGAATGTAAAGTATAAAACCCCTAGTTCCACTGATGCCAGAGAAAAGCTTGGCTATCAGCATTCTACTCAAAGTTCTGATACAATGCAAACTACGGGTGTGTTTGAAAGGGCAGAATTCAGATTTTCAGACATAAATCACAAGTGCTGATTTTCAGAGATGAGTCTCTAAAGCTAATGCAGAACAAATGCAAATCAAACCAAGGGCTGGATCTGGCTGTATTTCCTAAGCTGTAGGACCAGCTGCAAAAGTGTTATTATTCAGAGAACCCACTGGGTTACTGAGACATTTTTTTAAACTGTGCTAACTTAGCTGCATTCTAAAGGATAGGAAAAAAATAAGATCCACAAGGGTTGAAAATCATTCTTCAGTTGAGTAATCTATGACATCCTGGTTTATCAAATAAAACACTGATTCTAGGAACATAACTATTTCCTTCTGGAAACTCTTAAATAAAGTTTTACATAAATACTTTGTTCAATGATAAAGACTTTTGATACCTTTCAAATCAGTTCACAGACATGCATATAAACTGATTATCAAGAAGTAATTACTGTGAAACAAGAAAAAAAAAAAAGACCTAAAAGAGCATAGAAAGGCCAGAGAATAGTTGTAACTTCTTTTTAATACAATAACAAACCAATAACTACTACAGAACGTGCCATAAAATTCAAAGCCACTACAGAGTGAGGGAAGTACTTATAAAACCCTTGTTGCCTGAAGAAAGAAGATCTTTTCCTTTGGCCACTATTCCAGAAAATATAAAAATAAGCAGCATGGACAGCACTGGTCTACACTTATCCTTTGCAGAGTCGTTCAGGTGGGGAGTTCTGAAGATGAATGGCAGGGGTTGCCTTCTTCCTGCCAGTCCAGGGGCTGAGACTTTCAAAGAACCAAAAGGTCAAGAGACCTGTTCTGGCAGGAGGAGATTTTATATATTCACCCCTCATCTCTACTCAAAGCTCCTGTACTTTTCCATTTCCTTTTCTACTTTCTCAGCTGTTGAAATCAAACAGTATGTGTTGGAAACACAAGATGAAAAATAGGCCCACACCTATAAAGAGGAGACCTGCTATAAAATGGTCAGCCCTTTCCCTCGGGAAATTTATCTCTCAATGGCTCTTTTCTGAAGTCCACGCTCAACTAATCTGAAGGGCCAACTCAATTAGCTCGTGTAGGAGAAAATGCCTGTAATTCCCTAGCTAACCAGCAGAAAAAGTGCCAGTACCACTTGCAGAAGTATGGCCAGTGCTTCTGCAGAAAGAGCAAATTCAAAAGGTTGAGATTCTACGATGGAAAGACAAAGAGCGCAAGTCCTTCTTGTTGCCCTCCACAGGAGGAGCTGATCAGCTGCCTGGATTTAGGGCTCCGAGGTACCAATCGAGGCAATGAATTGCCTTTGCTCAGCTCTGCCTCAGGACAATTGCCTCCCAGCAAAGCCATTTCACTTGACTTTGCACCATTTATCAGGACCCAGCACTCAGACAGTAAATTGGATGATTGCATTTGCTACTCGCTTTTTAAGGGCTTGATAAAATAGAAAATTATGCTCGCGTTTCACACCTCTAAAATGTGACAAGAGCTTGAGAAGCCCCCAGAATGAAATTTTTATGAGTCAGCCATACTAGGATTTTGAATGGAAGCCACTTACGGTCTCATCCAATTTAAGCCTATTGTACTAAAAAGAGGAGACCTGCTATAAAATGGTCAGCCCTTTCCCTCGGGAAACAGGGATTCATAATGGGAGCTGGAATAATTTTTCAAGGGATGTATTTAATATATGCAGTGAATGTGCAATTAAACACCCAATTGAGTATATGAATATTTAGAATTATTTCCCCAAGAGAAAATTAAGTGTTCAGTGTTACTGAAGATAACGGGACCCAGTCAAATAGCTGAGAAATCAGCGTTTGATTCAGCAGGGGGACTTCGGGAACTTTGGTATCAATCCAGCAGGGAAGGAGAGAGTAGGAACTACAACTGGGAACACAAGTATGTCTGCAGAACTGAAATGACTTTTCAAAACATTCAGGCAAAATTCCGTGGCATCAGAAAAGCAGAATAATCGATATCTACTTTTGCTCATTAACTTACACGTCCCCTCGTTTACTCTGCTAATAGCACATTTCTCCTTCCGTTCAAACAAATCCAGCGCTTCGGAATTGAGAAGGAAATGAGTAATAACCAAAAGTCCTTTTACTGATGCAACCAAAATGTTAATTACTTGAGAATATTGACAAGTTGTGCTACAATTATGCTTCCTTCCACACATCAATTGCTTTTCTCCTACCTTACATAGTCTTCTCACTGCTTACATGAGGGAATTATTTTCCCCCAATTATAAAGAAGGAATTCTCACTCTGCTTTAATTTACTGCCGCACACTTGACTAAAGGGATAAAAGAGCAAATTTTTTTCAACTATTTCATATTCATCTGGACAGATACGGATTGGATTTAAAAGTGTGCTGGCATTGTTTCACTCTTAGCTGGTCCAGGTCACGGTACATCATCCCTCAATGCTGGATTAACTATGAAGTAAATTGATGTGCTCGGTTTAAACTATTCTGGGTAGTAACAGCTTTCTAGGAACTGAACAATCGACCTCAGCATGATTTGGTTCCAATCAGCAACAGAAAGCTACTCTTTTGAGATTTTTTTTTTTTTGTGTGTTAATCATCAACTATAGATTTCAGAAGTCAGTATCATTTCTCAATTTTCTTTTTCCTTAGTACCTCAACTCAGAGGAAAAAAAAAAGTTATCACAGTCAGTACTATGTTTTAAACTAAGTCTCTCAAGAAAAAATTAAAATATGACTTCAGGATGAAGCATTGAGGGATAAATCTGTGCGGAGAGATTTTTTTTTTAACTCAGGTATGTGTGGGCTGGGGGTGGATTTCTTAGTCACCCCAACACAGATAAGATTTATGGTAGAGGCAAGGTGAATCCAGGATTCTCTAATTAGCTGTTATGGCTCATTCTATTGTTCAAAAGGACAAGAAACCATTGGCATCAGTCAAAGCAGGAGGAATATAACTGAGAACAACATCCACCAATTAAATTTGATACGCTTTCTGATGGAAACCCAAAACACACATAGATTTTCTCAGTAATCACTAAAGACCAAAATAGATGGTGCATTATTCCAAGAATCATGAAATCAGGAAGAAGTAAATAGGTGACTAAAAGAAGCATCCAAAACAGAGGACTGATGGCAGTGTGACACCTCAAGCACATAAACAGCTTTTTGGTGCAGACTATTGTCCAGTATGTTTTTCAAAGGCTTTGGTTCAGAATTTTCTTACATAGGAAATAGAGAAGGAAATTATAATGTAGCCTTCTTTGGACTGGATTATATCTAACAAATTAAAGAAGCTGTTTAAGGAGGGAGAAGGTTAAGAGCACAAGAGATTTTAAAAGGATGATAAATCAGAGAAAACCTGAGAAACAGGATGCTACTGAAGAAGATGTTACTAGATGATCCCTTCAGATCCAGATCTCCAGGTCTAGTTTTATATGCTTCTATAACTTTTATCCACACTACCTATACGCACGGTTTGAATTTTCAAGAAGGGCTTTGGGAGGGGATATAACAGCATTAAAAATTCCATAGCACTCACATGGGAAATGGGTATATAAAGACTTTAAGCACCTCCGAAAAAATTCCATCCTACAAAAAAGAACCCCACACAGCGTCCTTAATAATGAAACAACCATAGGGTGTTGAATTTCCCTAAAACCCATTTTATTCAATATAGTTTATATCGATATTTATATAGTGCACTGTATATGTATCTTCATATGTATACATGTATATACACACACATAATGTGTATACATATGGAGGGAAAGAGAGAGTCAGTCCTAGTGACATGGAGATTTAAAATGTAATCTTCACAGTTCTATGTACTAGCCATAAAAAGTACCAAAGGGAAAGAAATAAACAACGCAGGCAATAGAAAAGTGAAATGACTTTTTTCAAAGTCAACTTATTTAAAACTAACACAGTTATTAAACAGAAGCCCTTTCACAAATTGCCTTTATTCTGGGAATCTTCAATATTTTCCAGTTAGCAAACCATATCCGTAAGTGCCTGCCAATAACCTCTGCATAAACATGCAAGCGTCCACATTTCCAAACTTGATGACAGTTAAAAAGCAATTTTATGAATATTTATCAGAGCAGTAAATTATTAAAATAAATTTAGATATTTACACATTAGAACAACATCTTCATTTAATGGATGTGGAAGAAATGTTAATATGTGAACATTTAAAAGATGAAGTGGTTTGGCCTTCAGGGCTTTTGTTACTCTATTAAAAGTTAATTTAGGACAGAAATTATGGCTTTTTCTTGAATCCCAACCTCAAAAGATTAAATCATGATCAAGACTCTCAACATTTTTCAAAAAAGGAATGCAGTGATGGTATTTCCAGAGGTTGGATACTGAAGCTACTGCAGAGCTCACCCTGAAAAAAAGACTCCTCTGGCTTCTTTTCTGCACTCACAGTAGTGAAAAAGACTAAAACTAAACCTCTACAGCAAAAATATTGTTTGTCATACAATTATTTTTCCAAACAGTCATATTTTCTTCACTTGGCCTTATTTCTATAAATTATCCCCTTGTACATCAAACTGTTTTCTACTAGTACATACTTCTTTCTCTTAATGGGATGTAAAGACTAAAGAAATGTTATTCTGTTTTCATGGTGAGTTAATTTCTTTCAGGCTTTTTCCAATGGACTCAATACGGAGAGAAAGAACAGTTGAGATGTAAAAAAAAAAAAAAAAAAGGCGGCAAATTAAAAACACAAAAGGGGAAAATAGGAAAACCACATGAAAAACATCTATTGACGACGGCACTGAAAGAGAGGAAGGCAAAAAGCATTCTCATGTAAAGGATGAAAGGATGTAAAGGAAAATGCAAAGCTGAAAAATAGAGTTGAGATTAGAAACTCAGTTATGAAGATGAAACCTCAGTGCAAGATCTATATCCTGGTTTGGACCCAAATCCAGAACAAGATATTTGTGTAATATAAAGTAACGATAATGAGAAATAAGACAACATTAAACTGTCAAAAAATACAAGCTAAATACAGAAATTAGAAAGAAAACCAGTAAAAATATATGTATATACAGTGACAGCTCTGTTATGAACTAGTGTTCTGTTTTAATGTGATGTAAAACCAAGCACATGGAAAACCGAGATAAGGAAAATACAGGCAGAGGGAAGTATCAGCTGAAACAGAAATGTGAGACTCAGTAAGTACAGAAACATAAACGTTATGGGGAAAAAGATACAAAAAGTGGATTAATTGAGATACTGGGTCCATTTAAACCAGCAGGACTTGCTGTCTTAGGAAATCTTTCACTTTAAATATTCCTTATGAAAGAAGTATCTATTTCCGATATCTTCCTATATATTTTCCTCATACTTTTAAATAGCTTACAACCATTTCACAGCCAAAGAGACACCATTTATATTCTAAAAAAAAAGACAGTTTACAACCTCAAAAAGAAGAAATCACAAATTAAGGGCAAACTCCCTACCTGCATGAGCAGAACACAAGGAGGAGGTTTGGGGAGTTATTTTTTTAGCTGAGATCCTGAGCACGCATTTGAGGACCATCTCCAGGTCATACCATACTTTGGCTCAGTTTCATAATTTCCACTCTAAGTGTGCAAAATGGATTCTTTTGGAATAGCAGCTAAGCACCAAAGTGTAGCGGTTGTGGCTAATTTGTGGCTAATGCACCTCAGCCACCAATTAGTATTTCCTTCTTGGGGCCAGACTTCAGCCAACCCAAACTGAGAGCTCCTGAGATGTCCCATTCTCAGCCCCGTTCTTTTCCCCTGCTCCTTCAAGCTGCGCTACTTGTTAATTTAGATGCAATAACTGCTTACAAGAACACAAATAAAATTTATTAAAAAGTCCATCTCACTTTAGACAGTGCTATTAGAGCAAACTTTGCATCTTCTTCAAATTTGTACTTTATGAGCCCCAATTGCCATTTCATTGCTTCTGACAGCTAGCGGTGAAATGCAGAATAAGATCTAAATGGAAATGATGCACAACAGCCAAGTTGCAACAATGATAACTGACCTTTCACGGGTGTAATTAGATGGCATCTAAATAATTCAAATAAACAACTAAAGCTACTCGGTTGAAAATGGCATTTTTATTGAGACAAATATTATTCCTGTAGAAAAAAAAAATTAAATTGTTATTTTCTGAACCTGTGTTGTGGTCCCAATTGTACTTTCTATGACCAACAGAGCAGATCCCGATTCTCTTAATTACAAGATCTGGAGTTACTGTTCTTTTGTAATTGCTTTTGTGAATTGGGAATGAATTGTTTAAATATTTATTGGGCTAGTGTATTTTCTGAAAGGCAAACCAGCATTTTTATTTATAAAATATTTGCAATCAAAGGCAGTTACTTGACATTCAGAGTGTAAATGTGGTTTATAAGTTGAGTCTATTAAGTCTAATGTATGAGTGGAATGGTGGTAACCCAGTCTGAACTGGTGGTAACCCAGCCACAGACCAGTAAATCCCAATGATTTTCCACCATTTTGCTCTAACGATGGCCAGCATTCACCTACTACACACATTTATTCAGAAACAAAAGATTTTGTTGCAGTGTTCTATATATATTTTTAGAAGACACGATCCAACTACTCCTGATCTCAGTTGCCTTTTATTGCATTATTATTTCTTTTAGGGATTTCTTTATTTGCCAAAAGGCTTATAGGACATGCAGAGAAAATACGACCCACTACTAGGGCACTGTAAGACAGGCAGCAAAATAAATAAGTGTAACACTTAAAAAGCACTGCAGATCACCGGGGCTACTATTAAGGAACAATCTGGACACCAGTAAATGCTGACTTATTTTGATAGAATGAGACAGTCCTTGATTTGATATTTTGAAACTGAAAAAAAACCCAAATAAGTAATTCAGCTGGAGTGCAAGAAGGGTTTGACTAACCTTATAGAGCAGAGGTGATTGTCCGAGCTTCAGAAGTGCAATTTTTTTGGTCACGTTCGTAATGGCTTGAATCCGGACCAAGTCTTCTGCCGTCCCGTACTGTACATCAACAAGTTCTGCCTGCACAGAGAAGACAAAAATCAAGCTATAACTGTCACCACGCACCACTGAGGGTGCTCCTTCCATAGAAACTAAGTTTTTTGCATAAGTACCAGCACCTGAGCAGACTCCTGCAATTACCTTACCCCCACTTCCTAATTAGCAATCCCTGGAATAACAACGAGCTTGAGAATTCCACCTGACAGAGAGATCTATATCTTTGCAGTTTTCATTCCCAATCCATCAGCTGTGATATAGAAACCCAATGGGTTTTTGCCAGTGGTTATAAGAAGTGGTGCTGCCTGTGATGAGATTTCCCCTCGTTAGCTACAGCAATATATTTAAAGCCACATAAGAGATACCAACACACTTCTGTTAATTTTCTTAAAAGGAATCAGAGTCTTATAAAGCATTTCAGAAAATGAGTGAATGATTATACTTCGAAAAAATATACAGATACTACATACTATACCAATATACAATTTTATTATGTGGTCTTATAAGATTCCTAAGCAGCCTTAATTTAACTATTTAGTTATTTTCCTATAACCTATCAGTTATCCAAGCATTATACTCGGAAAACAATAGTGAAAAGAGACTACACTGCTCTGACGTGTAAACTCTTTTCTTACTACATATTTTTTAATTTAGTTGGAAAAAATTTAAAGTGATTAGAGCATGAATATCTTCAGCTTTTCAGTTAGGACCCTGCAAGAATATGTAGTAAAGGTCTAAGTTATTATTAAATGTCAAGCACTAGCAGTGATGGAAAAACACTTCAAGATGTGCTTTGAAGGATTTTTTATATACATATATATTTAAAAAATATATTTTTTATATATATAATTTAAGAATGACCAAGGGCATTTTTCTCACACATTCATAGCAATAAATTCTGGTGAAGACCAAGCATGAGGATAATCAGTCTTTTACATTATTATTTTAGAATGTCATGAAGCTCTCAGGACACCATCAAGGACATTCGGAAGCCTCTAAATCCCTACAGTGTTCCCATAAAACACAAGTACAGGAAGACACAAGAGTATTACATGAGTGTTTAAAAATTAAAATAAGAAGCGCAGTACAAGATGGGAAAATTTCTCCTTCAGTTCAGTTTTGGTAGCTGAAATAATGGACTCATTGCCAAAGGCAACAGTTCTGATTTTGGGCATCTCTGCACCAACTCTTTAAATTCCAGGAGTTGTTCTGGATACGTAGGATGTGTGAAATTTTACTCAATTCCTGAACAGCAGCATTTCAGGAAAGTGTTTATCCTTATAGAACTGCATCTGAATATTTTGTCTGAGTTTGCACCTCAATACTGAAGTTGAAATGATACAAAAATTTTGCCAAGGTTCCTGTCTTCTTAAATGTATTCTTTTAAATTTTCAAGTTAACAAGTTTCTAAATCTGTAACACGTCAGCAGTGCTGTATAAACCAGGTATTGAGAAAGGTCAGCCAAAGTTATAAAACACTTCTGGAACAGGGAAACACCACATTTAACACCGAATACTGAAATGTAAGAATGGAAAAATCTTGCACTTGCTGCAGTTTCTTCTGAAATATGTGGGGTTTTTAATACTTAAAGAACCCAAAAATTATTTCATAAGAAAATTCAAAACGGTGAGTACAGGCTGAAATCTAATATAATTTTTTTCTTTTGTGAGCACCATATGTGAGAAGTATGATAAAATCAAGCAAAGAAGTTTTATATTAACGGAAGCTATTTTGCATTTTACCCAATCAGATGCCCCTGGTTATAAAGAGTTCACCTCAAATGAGGAGAGGGCATTAACCAGGGCAATTTCTTGACATTCACCCAGATTTTTCCTCATTCTGTAGACCTAAGCTTTATTTTTATTTGTATCTACAGATATGAAGGTACAAATAGATACGCTTTAGTGCAATAATCAACAGTCTCAGAAGTCTTACGGCTTAAGAAGTTGTATCTAGGCTGATTTCTGGGGAGACCTCTAATCTAATTCCTTTGGACCCGACGCCCTTCCCACTTCCCCTCCAGCAAACCGAAAATCAAAGCTTTCATCGTTCGTGCAAGAGAAACTCCGCTGAATTTTCCCCGAGGCAAAATCAATACACAAAGATATAACATAATGAAGCATCAAACCATTTGCTTCTACGGGACGCCTGTGTGAAAATGCCAGCCCTGCCCATCTACATTCATGCCCTGCTTCTCTGCACATCGTTTTTGCTGGCTGCTCCTCCAGGGTGCTATCCACCGCTCTGTAAACAACAAAACTACATGTTTGCACAATTATTAATGCATTTAGCAACTGCCCTTGGATGTTCTCAGTTAATTTATGGATGCAAACTGCATCTTGGAGAGCTACTCGCTGGTCTTTCCCAGGCAACACATGAGCTCAACAACGAGCTGAATGAAAAGGCGCTACAAAAGCACAGCTCATTTTTTAATTATGTGAGAACCAGAACTTGACTCCCTGCTGCCCCAAACGCTCTGAAAACCATGTTCTTTGCTCCAAATGTTAAAAGCAAGCCCCAATGCCACAGCTATTAAATACATTCATCCATCGAGAGCACATGTAAGAAGTCATTACATAATGAAAAAGCAGCTGGGTATAATCTAACAAAGAGTTACATGTGCTTTCATTCCACATCTTCCACATGAAGGATATGTCAAAGCTCAATATATTAGAAGCCTTTCTTTTTTGCCCTTGCCTGAAAATACGTATGACCTAAGCTTCTTGTTACTGTCCAACTTTAGGGGCACTTGCACACTCATATTTCACTGCAACTTCCAAGTGGTTCTCTTCTCATCACAAATCTTTGACCCTTAATTTTACCTTTTTGGGAGCCATCAGCAAAAATATTGCACACGTCTGCCCAAGTAAGTTATCGTATCCTGGTAATATCACATATAACCTAGCAGCTAGAGGTCTGTACAGCTAATCTCAAATCTAACTTCAGTTAAAATGACAAAAAAAATGGAAAAAAAAAATATCTTCCCTTGAGTGATACTACACGTGGCTCCACTCCTCCCAAACAAAGGCAATAACCCACTGGAAGAGTATAGGACAAAGTCATAATGTTTTGCCAGTACAGTCAAGATACCAATAGGTAAACATTAAATTATAAATATAGTTTTATAAATCATTCCTAGTCCTTCCTTTCTTCTACACTTTAATAAATTTTGTAATAAAAAGTAAAATATTTTACACTGCTTAATAACAATATCTCATCAAATCTAGTACAGCAACACTAGCTAAGCGTAGTCAGTTTTTTAATTCAATCTACTGGGGCTCAACCAATTGGACCCCTTACTTCAAGGATACAATAAAATATAGCAAAAATATACTTTTAAAATAATGTTAAAAGTACTATCGAATCCAGATAGTGCTACTCCTTCAATAATCCACTGAGAAACTAACCATCTATTTAAGTCATACATTGCTGTTTCAGTCACTATATTCCCAACACCTGCAAGGATGAATAAAGATTGAATTTTCTATTTTTTCTTGTTTTAGAAACGCTTACGTGACATAATCCTCATTTTACACATTCCAGGTTTTAAAAAAGCAAAACACCTCACTCCCAGGTTACCCATATTTGATAAACCACTTCCCTTTGATAATTCTCCTTAAAAACAAAAGAGAACTCATCCTTTTTATCATATGCCGAAACAAAAAAATAGTAATGGAAATATATTTGACAAATCACATTGTTATCGTTCAGCTGACTTGAATGAGGAAAGGAGGAAAGGAATTCAGTAACAGCATTATACATCTGCACCCAATGCACTGGGATAAGAGGCCGATTGTGGCTGATTTGCCAGTGACACACAAGACAGAAAAAGACTAAGGGAAAAATCCACACGAAAAAAAAACCCCAAACCTCAAAGCCAGGACATCCCAGGAAGAGATGTTTCTCACAACCACCAAAATGCAGATGGAGTCAGTGCAGATAAGAAGGTAGCTCTTAGAGCATCTGCTCTAGCTATCAAGGCTGGGAATTCCAGAGTAAAGCACCACACCTAAGCAAATAGTTTTACTCTTATTTCTGAAGGTAACACATTAAGGTCAGTACTGAGCAATCGGGAAGAAATCTTATCTGAAAGGTGTAAACTTATTCCAAAACCCAAAGTAGCATATAGAACATATAGAACGGCTGTGGTGAAAAGTCTTCTCCTCTTAATGTCACCTGTTGTACTGCCACAGTTCAGTAATCTCAAATTATGGAATGCATTTCATCAAATACCAGCCTGTTGACTCGTATTAATGAACGGCTTCCACACAAACTCTTGGGGAGGTGAGGACCGTGGGCGCCGCAGCTATGAAAACGTTCGGAAGCACAGTCAAGCTCGTATTCCTGATAGTTTTAGCCCACTCACCAAAAGAGTGGTAGAAATGGATGATCTAAAGAAACTCCAAGTATTGAAAGAAACCTAAATATTAAATGCGACATATGCAATATATTTAGGACTGCATGTTCCTTCAGATTTAAGACAATTTCTCCAGAAAGCACAGATGTAATTCTAGAATAATCAACCCCTCAGTTCCGTGACTGTTCAGGCTTATTACATCCCCTTCCTTCATTAAAGTCAATGCCCTTTATTTATCCTTCAACATTGACCTATTATTTTCATGTTGTTCACACAATAAAGGGAACAGAAGCATCCAATGCATGGTCAATCACAAGTAAATAACCTTCAACTAGTCATCCTGCCTAAAGTGAAAACTCTAAAATATATTTGCAAATTGTATCTGAGAAGACGGCAGTCTGCAATCAGGACATGAGGCTAACTTTAATTAAACACTTCACTATAATTTATTTGCACAGCTCTGAAATTGAGGCTGAAGGCAGCATTCAGCAGAGCATAAAAGTAAACTCACGCTGGCCGTAGATCAAAGCTGGACACCAACAAATGTGAAGAAAGCCACAAACATAAAACCAGCTCTTCTCTAAAATTAGAAAAAAGGAGGAAAGAAAAAGGGAGATAGCGGAGTGGTGCCAAATCACGTGTTGGTATTAACCCTGTTACGCTTTCGGACAGGAGCTGCTGCTCCCCATCCAGGTGCTGCTCACACATCCCTCCGATAATCAGGGACCCAAAGCTGTTTCCCTGTGATTGCCACCACCCAACCCTCCCTTCCTCGTCCTACTGAGCACACCAGAGACAAAATCAACAGCCACAGCCACTGTTTATGTACTTACTGTATTTCTACAGAAATGTAAATATCAGAAATTATCTTTGTACTTCACTTGGCTAAAAGAGGGACAGAAAGAGACCTTCTGTGTCTGTGGGTGTTCATAGTACCATAGGTTTAGGTTGGAAGGGACCTTCAAGACCATCCAGTTCCACCCCCCTGCCACGGGCTGGGACACCTCCCACTAGACCAGGTTGCTCAAAGCCCTGTCCAGCCTGGTCTTCGTGGCACAGATCTCAAGACTGCCTCTAGTTCAATTAAAATGCTGAAGGTTGAACTAAGAAAGTAACATGCCCAACTATTGACTTCTTCTACAGTAACGGCACTCGGTATGAGCAGCATCAATCCGTCTGTTCCTTCATAGGTAGGACATGCCACAGCCAAGTGCAAGGGCATTAAGTTTTATTTTGGTTTATGTTGCTAGGCTCAGCGTTATCAGAAGAGGAAAAGAACTGGGAAAGCACAAACAAAGGTATAATTCAGCATTTAGTAAAATAAAGACAAGTCAGACACAAGACAGAAACAAATCAGGAAAGAATTTGAGAGCACTTTTTAAGAGAAGAGTTCTCGGGGGTTTCTTCACATGAAAGAATTATTTCTTGTAGAGCTGCTTCTGCTAGAAAACAAAAATTCCTTTAGAACTTAGTTTTCATGCAAATACCATACTCCATTGTTTACAATAATTTCAGAATCCCCTGGTGAGCTTTCCACTTTCTATTTTCTTTATGAAAAATTCTGTGTAGGGCCTCAATATCCAAGCGTGTCGTCTTCTAGTAGCAAATATTATTTACAGACTTGTGTGTGTCCTGTCAAACTCGGACATTCCCAAAATGTCTGAGAAAACTTGTGGATAAATTTGGGGCAGTTACACAGCAATGTTTATGCGATTTCCTGCGAATAAATGACTAAATTGTGTATTTGAAAGTAAATTCCGCTCCCTTCTTGGTCAACTTTGGACATTGCTTAGCCAGATTCTATTTCTAGTAGCACAGGATTCCCTATCCTTGAGCTTCTTTTTATGTCTTATGAGAAAACCGGAACAAGAAAAATAATCTTATGCCTTGGAAAATAATAACCTAATGCATTTCCAAGCGAACGTCTGAGACCAGCCAAAAAGAGATGATTTGTGCAATATGAGTTTGAACACGCTGCCCGAGCCCCAAAAAGCAAATCGTTACAGATCGGGATCAACCGAAGCTGATTTTGCTCCGTTTTACAATACTCAGGGATGCACTTGACCAACAACATCTGGGCAGATTCAAATCACAGAACTTGAATATCGCTCCCCATAGCAAGATACATGTGTTTGTGGGTGATTAAAATACTCACCGGTGTTACTGGTAAATAACTAGTGGTTTTTACCTACGAGCACTCCTCTTCAAACAGATTCATGCCGTTTTTTCTCCACGGTGGTCAGTACTTTACAGAGGCTTTGGTTTTTTTTTTTTTTACTTCAATATTCCTACTCCTACAATAAAATTCCAGAAGAATTCAATATGACTCACAGTGTCAGCTTACAGTCAAAAAGGATTCTTGTGGCCAGGTTTTATGACATAAGATCGCACGCTTTATTACAGTGGCAGCTAAAACTGTAATTTGTACCTAAAAAAAGAAATTAAAAAAGATGTCCCTTAACCTCAGTTGGACGAAGTTTGTCCTTGCAGAGCGAATTCAGTCACTGACAGGTTTTACACATCACTTTTCCCCCATCCCATCTCTGCTGAAGCTTCTCCTACCAGCTGCTTTTGCTGCTCCAGTATCCTTTTTAGAAAGTGACTGAGGTTTAACTTGTTTCCTTGCTTGCTTTTTACAGCTTATAGCAGGGTGGTTTTTTTACTACTAACTCCCAGGGAGACTGAATTAAGATCGAAGCCTTTTTATAGCCTACAGAAAAGAGCCTCTTCTGTGTTTTATGGTTACAGAGCCCCAGATAAATCTCAGCTGGCATCGCCCAGTTCCCTGTTGATAGCGCTCATCCTGTTGACTCCTCCCTTTATATCTATTTTCAACTTTATTTTTCTCTCTTTTAATTTATTCATACTTTCCCCTGCTCTCTGTCCCCAATCACATTCTTCCAGTTTCCCTTGAGCGGAAAGCAAAACTAATATTTGAATATAGTATCTTATTTTATGACATCCAGTGAGATATCCAATCAACAAAACCACTTTTTTTTAATCTTCTCTAATTAGATTTAAGTGCAAATCTAGTTTGTCAGGTATTCTGAAATAAAACCTTCTTATTTAAATTCATATTAAATTTATATTTATTTATTTTAAACTCACTAAGAACATTGCTTTAGTTATAAAGCACGAAAGGACATGATACCATTTGCAGCCAAAAGTCCGACCAGAGATTTTATTATTTTAAGCTTTCATTAAGTGATGATGATTATTTTTCATCTCACAAAGCTCACTAGTGACAAAACTTGAAATTCTAATGATTCTTTTTTTTATATGTGTTTAGTATTATTTATATCCTCCTCTTTCTAAGAGTTAACTGCAAAGACATTTAGTAGCCTTAGCCTCTAAAGCATAAAGTCACATTAATCACACTTTCCTAAGCAGAAAGAATAATCTGTATTTGCCAGCCTACTTCATTTAGCTTATCCAGGAGTAATTATTCATGCAAATATACATTTACAAATTCCAGACTAAAGAGAAACTAAACAAAACAAAGAGAATTGTTCAGCTGTAATGCAACATCTTAAAACATAAATCATAAGCTGCATGTGTACATAGGAAATTCTACTGGTGTGATTTAAACCTGGCTTTAAATTTTTCACTGAAATGGCTTTACGTCTGAATCCTCTCCCTTTAGGTCAGAACTCAACAAAGTCTCAAGGCTGGACTGCAGTGACCCAGAGGTTGTACTGGCTACTCTAAAACTTGAGGAATGAAAGCAAAACATCTTTGTTTTGGCTGCAGACTGTCCTTCAATGGCCTTTTTATCATATATAGAATAAAACCCAGTCATTCCCTCCTCTAGTAGCTACAACCACTAAGTCTTTAAAGAAGCTGCTTGAAGATCCCTAGAAGATCCCTAGAAATGCTTGAAGATCCCTAGAAATGCTTTATATACAAACAGGATCTGCAGCAGGAATTACCAGATTGGATCCATCTCTCTATCTCAACCGAAATACTTCTTTTTATAACTATAATATATTTGATATCTTAATTTCTTAGGCAGCAGCATTTCAACATTGGTCAGTTACTTCATTCTTCGAGTTAGACTGGCCGTGTTAAAACAGAAATATCTAGAAAGCAGCCTTAGAATTTTCAGGTTTCCTATTTTCATCACAATTTTCAATGCATTTTAAAACAACGCGATTTTCACAGGGTGAGAAGCCTCTTTCCCAATCAACTCACACTAGCGCATGAAAAGTGTACCAAAATCTACAGGCTGGCTGTATTTCTATGCATTCATAGAAAACAAAAGGTGTTGTTAGTACAAGAAACATAGGCACAGAAAGATAAAACAGACATCAAGCTCAGACTGCAGATAATCACGCGTACGTACAAGAGGAGGCCATCCACCGCATCAAGAGAACTCTTGAACTTTCAGAAATGTCAGCGAGAACTCTGTTTTCCAGAGTGTAATAAATGCTCTTCCACAGAGCACTTAGAGCCTTTGCTTGGCCAAACATCACGTGCTGGAACATGATCAGAGAGATGCCCAACCACGCCGGGCTGTAAACACAAACCTGAGCGGGGAAGCGGCATTTTATCCAACCTGGAGACACAAACCTGCAGTTGTGAAGAAGAAAAATGACATCTTTCCTATCTGATGTGAATTCTGTTGTCTTAAGTCATTATGCAAATGTGCAGGTCTCTAAATTACCTCTTTGGAAAAAGAGTTGGGGGAAAATACGTTCTAAAACTGCAAATGCATTTGGATGAAAGAAAAGGACATGAAGGAAAAGAGGGAATAGACTTGAGTAATAATGAATTCAAGTGACCCAAATGGTTGAGCAAGAGAAACAGAAGGCTGTATGTGAGAACAGCATAGCTCTATGTGATTAAACAAGCAGATATTTCCATTTTTCAACTGCCTCACATTATGGAAACAAGACTTATCTTACAAAAGACACGCAGCATGTGGTTCAGATAAAATCATACCAGGAAGAAACCCCAGTTCTTTGTTGTTCCAGGCTTTCGAGTTTTGTTTTTAAAAATGCACTCAGTATTTTAGAATTGCCATTTGGTCACTAAGTGTGATAGTGTACTCTGCACCGCTCAGTAATCTAAAGGCTTCTATATGGCAGCACCATTTATCTTGTCTTTCAGAAATATCTAAGCCTCATTTCCAAGGTGTTATATTTTTATGAACAACAACAAGGATTGAATGGAAGTTCAAGATAGGGGCCCTGCAAGCTATTCTTGCTATAGCATTATCAGTAGCTCGCCTTTGTCGTAAGTCCTTCCAAAGATCATGGTGAAGGTTTTCCTGAATTGTGCCTAATTTCACACACAAATTTTAAATTGTGATCATTCATCTCTGATAAGTGTTGGCAGGAACACCGCACAAAATTTGTGACCTTGGTTCCTGTGCTCTCAGCAGGAATGGAAAATCCTGGAGAAAGAAGAAATACTGTGCAAAGGCCAGAAACTGCTGCTTCTTATAGCAGGGCCCAGGGAATCGTGCAGAGTCATCCCATTAAACTGTATCTCAAAAGGAAAGATGGAAAAATGTTGACATTATCTAAAATGTATAGGAAAGTCTGAAAGGATACCAGAATCTTGACAGAATCTGGACAACTTGATGAGAAGGAAGGAGTGATCTGACCTCTGACACGATACAACTCATTTCCTTGGTGATGCAGAAGCTTCTCCATCACTGCAGTCCAGCCAGAGCTCTGGATCTGGACAGAACTTCCTTCATCTCCCATAGAGCCTAGAATCTGGGGCAGCCGCCTTTACAGAGGTAGAGAAGTGCTCGTTTTTACTGTAGCAATAGCCCTTTATGGTACAGTTTTCAATAAAAGCAGTTTGGGAGATTATTATAGAACTACCAGATACTACAGAAATCTGCACTCAG
Source organism: Gallinago undulata (assembly GCA_026546715.1). Lineage (NCBI taxonomy): Eukaryota > Metazoa > Chordata > Aves > Charadriiformes > Scolopacidae > Gallinago > Gallinago undulata. Next base: position 3,264,211 of record JAOTQQ010000052.1, read on the forward strand.
TTCTTTCTCTTCCCTGGTTATGATCCCTCCTCCCCACGGGCTTGAACAATCAACAAAGAAACTAGAAACAGGGAGGTCAGTATCCACTCTCACCCCTTCTGATCCAACCACAAATTTCTTTTAGGGTCCATCTTCAACTGGTCCCCTTCCTGAATTTCAACAAACACTTCAACAGACAAGACAAAGAATGCACAACGGTCACATTTTAGATATTCACTAATCATATCGTCTACTAAAGAGGTTCTCTCCAAATTTCTTAATTTGGTTTTATATTTTTGGTACCAACTTTACAAACACTAGACATTATGAAGAAATTACTTTCACTGCAGAGAAAACTGAAAAATTATGAAGTTTTATTTCAGGCAGAGCAACTCTACAGGCATCAAGACAAAAGCAGTAAGAGCATCTGGGAAAGATATGAATGGAAAGAGTCAGTCTTACCATCAGACCTGGAGCCCAACACTGTCTCCACGCCGATACAATTTCTCATTCTAGATTTTTAGTTGGTATCATTACATGATTCGAATATTTTCTTTTAGCCTTAAGACATAAGAGTTTTATAGGGAAAAGGACAGCGCAGACAAAGACATGAAAAAAAAATTGGAATAAAATTTTTGGCTAGAAGTATGATTTAGTGGCTCTTTTGCCAGTAAAGGAATTTCTAGCTTTTCATACTACTTCATCCCCTAAAATACTCCCCGAGTAAAGACCGTGCCTGGCAAGCAGTGACCTGCAGTAGGAGGAACATCTCTCCTGGATGACAATGCAGCAGGAGCTCTCTTGCATATTTAAGCAGCTTTGCTCTCTCGTAGCTGAAGCTGTTGCCAGACCTTTTCCACCCTCCTTCACCTCTGCCTGCCCCTCAAAGCCATCAGTGCAGAGCAGTGAATCTTGCAGAAGACAAGTCTAACTCCACACGGTAACATAATTCAGTGGAAGGAAGATAAATTCCTTGAAGCATCTTCTTTCTTGCACACACCTACTCTTGGGCCTGTCACGACCTGGTGATGGATGAGTCACCTTCTCTTTGAACCACAGAGCACAGGAACTTAAGAAATAATTATGAGAATACAACTGATATATCTCACTATTAATTCACATTTAGGCCCTTTTAATGAATGAGATAAACACAGTAACTAATATTCACGACATGAGGTGTCAGACATGAGATTTATTTGTATATAGTGGAACACGCAGCATATCAGACAGAAAAAACTAGGAATGCCTAATTCTAGAAAAATGGAAGTCCAATGTGTTTTCAGCTTTGTTTAGTTTGCACTGATGGGTTGGGGTTTTTTTATTATTTATAAAGATATTTCTCTCCTGGGACTGTAACTGGTGGGCACAGCCAGAAGTGCTGTATTTCCAACCACCTTAAAAGAGAAATTCTGAACGAAAGCTTTTTCTCAGGACGTTTTAGTCCAGCCAGTGAACGGGCTCGGGCATTTTGACAGCACTTTTCCAGCTGCACACCAAATTCAGCTTTACCTATGGTTAGTAACCGGGTCTTTTGTTATTTTATTTATTTCATTCTTTTTTACATTTTTTAAGAATTCAGTTCTTATATATTTTTTTCATTGTATCACAGCTGCAGTTTTTCATCCTGCTCTGAAAGGCTTTCAAAGGACATTTCCTTCAAAGGGTTTCCTCTGAGAGAGGCCTTCTTCACTTTTTGGTCTTTCTTACTATTAAGTCTCTGTGTCCAGGTTTATAGCATTCCTCAAAGCAGTCTCTAGAGAGGGTTCATCCTTTGCTCTTTTATACCAAAATTCTTCAACAAAGTAGTCAGACAAGCCGTTGAAATCTGTCCTCACCAAATTATTCATATCATGGCATCTTTATCCTCAACTAGTTTGGATTAAATTCAAAACCTGTCATGTATGCTTTTTTTTTTTCTTAGTAAGAACTTATTTGCACTCTTTCGAAGTGGTCATTATTAGAAGATTATATTTGGACTTCATATTACCACATCCTAACACAGAGAGGAAATCTTCAGACTTGCTTTGAATTTTCAATGCTACTTTAATTTCAAAATATTAAAAAGATTTTAACAATGAGAAAAGAGAGTCCTGTAGAAAAACATTCAATAAGTTGATATTATTATAGCAGAAGAAATCCATGTTTAAGATTGAAATAAACGTTGTCAAATATTGACTGTAAAAGTTCCACTGGTAGATACAGGTAAATCCTATGGTTTGAAATGATAAGATTTATCACACTGCATCAAAGATTAAAATAGTTGCTCCTGATTCTTTTGAGCTCCCAGCCCTAATTCACAAGAGAGACCACTGTTATTTAGGCTTTTTCACTATTTTCAAAAATAATCAATTGCAGTATGTAAGAAAAGTGATTTTTTTAATTATTATTATTTTACATTTTATTTTACTACAGTGATTCTAACCCATATTCTGATGGATGACTGAGTGATGCCTGGTACCACTAGGGCCAGAATCTCATGGTCATGGTCCCAGGAACAGGATGTATACACATGGCAAATGTGATCTGCCTCCAACTACAGAGGTTTTTGTGTTGCTGATGTTCCTTAAAAGGTTTTAGGACTTGTTTCTCTTCCTCAAAAATAAACTAAAAAATAAGAACAAGCAACAGTTTAATCACCATTGTATTTTACAGTCACTCATAACTAGCACAAAGCTGACTTGCATTTTAAACAGTTCTTTACTGTTTATGCATGAAACTAGTTCTTTATAACTTCATTGTTTAAAACAATGTAGCTTTTGGGTACAAGGACTGAGTATTATATAAATACAAAAACGTTTTGTTATTGTTCTCATTGTATCAGTTGTAGTTGTTTCTTACTTTGTTTTTCTCATCCTAGCATTTTTTTAAAAGCTGATAATATTTGCTTTATAGTCTGTCTGTTGGAGGAAATTTGTCTGGTTTTAGCATAAGCAAGATCTCTTCAAGGCAGTTTTAAACCTTCAAACTACTGGAGAAATTCAAAAGAAAAAGATCCCCAAAACCCAAACTAAAGAACTATCACGGAATTTTCGCTTGGAATTCCTCCTCTGAAGAGGACAGTGAGTTGCAAACTTAAATGGAAAAAATACAGGTATGTTGTTGGAAGGTTCAAATTCACTAAGATGATGTAAAAGAAATTACAAGGAGATGATAAGACAGCACTACCTAAGCAAAGTGTGCCTTGTGATTTGGCAGAAAGATTTCCACTTGGCTTGGAGTAGCTTTATGTAGCAGGCATAGAAGAAGAGTAACTGGGTAGCTGTAACTCCAGGTATCTACTGAAATGCAAAAGTGATTGCAACTTGCCAGGTCTAAATTCTAGAATAAAATAATTAAATATGAAAATATTTCTCAGAGATCCATGCATTTACAAAAGTTACTTCCACTTACCTTGTCTCACAGTGGCTACTAACAGACAAAATCCAACTCTGGCCAAAAATGATGGAATTCCCATTGATTTCAATAAGAATTTTACTTGCACTAAAATCTGAATAAAGGACCAAACCCATTCTCCAAGTCCTCAGTGTTTGCACTCTGTAGTTTTTACCGTGCAATTGGAATATAAATAATGTTTATGGTTCAACATTTCTCCCTTTCAAATATTTTAGAGGCCTTACTGAAAAATGCCTTTAGCTGATGATGCGCAACGGCGCGGAAGCGCTCAGTCATCTGTTATATCTGTAGATATCAAGATAATTCACCTTTTGCTTTTTTCTGCATTCATTTATTACTATTGACATTATTACTAAAATAATTAGTAAAATATTAGTACTGTATTGACTCACAGCTTTTGCAGCAGAAGCCATTTGTGTCTTTGAACCCCCGCCCTTCGATGACGGAAAAATCTCGCAGCATCATGAACCGGGCTTTTGTGCATGATCAACTGCCATTATTTTTAAGGAACTGTACAACTTTATTTATGAATGGTTATTTGATACGTGCCAGAAAACTGACAGAATGTTCTGCAGGACGTCTCTTCAGTGATGGTTTCTTTAGTCCTTGACTGCAATTTTAAATTATATAACCTTCACATTGCGTTTCGCAGCTTTCTATATGTAATTATAACGGAGTGGCAGCTATGCTGCAGTTAATGCTGAATGTTGTTTGCTGTTTAAAGGTCAAGTCTATTCTAAAAATCCATATTCTTAGTGAGATTGTCTTGAAAATTTGCTGTGCCTACTTGGTATGCAGAGCAGTGGTCTAAATTATGGTTATTTGTGGAAGAGGTTTCTGAGACACTCTTCTATAAATAAAAGATAAATAAAGCTCCTCTAAGGGGTCTAAATGTAACAAAAATTGCCGGATTCTTCTCATTTTTTGTGTATGTGTTATTCAGCCTATAGCCCTAACCATCTGCAAACTGATTTCAGTTGCTAGGGATTCATTTTAGCTCGTACATGTCTCTTCAAAGAAGAAATTTCAGAAAATGTTAATAAAGATAATAATGAACTAAGTTGGTGTGCCTAAAAGAATTAAATGCACACATGTACCAAAATTCCCTCTAGCTCGAGATTTTGCACCAATGTGCCATCAAAAATGACCGAAAGACTTAGGGTGAGATGCTGTAATTATTTAATCTGAATTATATGCACATTTTGCCTCTGGAATTCAGGATGTGCAAGCGAGCGTGCTGCACAGGGCTCATTTGGAAATTCTGCCTAAAGATAAAAATAACCTGGGAAGATTTTGAAATTTTCTAAAAGCAACCCACTGACACCAATCTTAATGCAGAAATATTGTTAAGGCAATTACCGCTGATTAGCTAGAGGGAAGATAAAAGATAATAAGGGTGTGCTAATGACATTTCCAGCACAATGAAACCGAATCCAATGAAAGCAAGCTGTTGGGTCAAGGATTTCCCGACGCATCGTCCCTCCAGAGGAACCCATAACCTTCTGGTGCAGAGCTGGAAATACAGAGAGCTGCAAGTACTGCAAAGAATCAGTGCTGCAGCACTCACTAAGACCTGGCAGAGAGGGAAGGTGACAGTAGGACACACACATGAGGAGCCTGCAAGGAGAGGAAAAGATTAGAGGAACAGGTGGTAAAGGAGAGGAAGACTCCACTCCCATCTTCATAGAATCATAGCATGGTTAGGGTTGGAAGGAACCTTAAAGATCACCCAGTTCCCACCCCCTGCCCTGGGCAGGGACACCTCCCACCAGACCAGGTTGCTCTAAGCCCTATCCAGCCTGGCCTTAAACACCTCCAGGGATGGGGCAGCCACAGCTTCTCTGGGAAACCTGTTCCAGTGTCTCACCACCCTCACAGTGAAACATTTCTTCCTGAGATCTCATCTAAACCTCCCCTCTTTCAGTTTAAAACTATTATCCCTCATCCTATGGCTCCACTCCCTGATCAAGAGTCCCTCCCTATCTCTTCTCTAGGTCCCCTTTAGGGACTGGAAGGCTGCTATAAGGCCTCTCTGGAGCCTTAGACATCTCAGCACAGCCATAAGAAAACAGGCTCTCTGATAAGAAGTGAGCAAGCCTCCTTCCTTGTAAAAGAGGATCTGACAGCAATCTGAGTCCCGCTTCCCGTATCCCCATCTTGCCAAGATTGAAGAATGGTGGGAAGATCCCTGAGTGAGCTTAACAGATGGGTTTGTACTTCTCGTATTGCTTCAGGTTGCATTAACCTCTGCGGTGGGTTCTCATTTAGCTGAGAAAATGTCACCAAAACAAATGAACCGGAGCAGGCTGATACGCCATCAACAGATGTAGAGAATCTCTTCTGCGTGTTGGAGATAGAGGCAAACAGTCGGCATTCTCACTTGTCTGCTCCCCGCAGCCCTTCCAAAAGCGATCAAAGATAGCACTGGCTGTGTTGGGAGTACAAATTCCTAAAATCAGCAGACACTTGGAACAGAGAAATAGGTAGAATCCGTCATAGAATGTAGACGATGGCAGGGAAGCGAGGTGATGTAGCAGAGAAGTCCAAGCAGAGAGGGAACAGGGATAGAAGAGGGGTCAAAGTACAAAGGACACGTGGTCAGGTGTTGGGAGAACTGCCTTGGAAATGGGGATAATTCATTTCTGTCCATGAAACCATCAAATCCCTGCCTGCATATGCATTCCCATTCCAAGAACGTCCTGGTACTTCTGCTATTCTTGCATCACCCCGATGTTCCTGAATCAACATATTCCTTCCAGCGTGTGGGGTCCAGGAAAGAAAAGCGATATTTTGCCGGGCTGGCTGAGAGTGTCCATGATGAAAAAAAGGAAGGGGTGGAGGAAAAGCAAAAGAACCAACAGGGATTTGGTGCATTCAACTGCCAGTTATTCCTGAAGAGGTGGAGGAGGGTACCGGAGCATGAGGCAATGCCACGTAACAGAGGACACTAAGCATCTCTTTAGAGTATTAAAGCAGATTTAGGATTGTGAAAAGTTCCTTAACACTTCCATAAAGCAAAGAGTGACTAAATATAAGGTGAAAGGAAGGTGAAAAGACTTCAGGTCACACAAGCACAACTGCAGTAAATCAGAGAATACAAAGGAAACACAATCTTCATTTTGTTTTAATTAGTCCATTCTTGAATGTTGTCCCAACACACCAACGGTTACATCTGCTAAGTTTTTTCGCTTTAATGTTGCTAGAGAAGGAGGGAACAGAACAGATGAACGTTGCGACACCAAAACTGAACAGTCGTTTCTTCCCAGGTTGTCCTCAGAGGCCCTGCTTTCAGCCACCTGCCCAGGTGCCACCAGCCTTCTGCCGTGCTTCCAGCCAAGATGTGTCCTTCCCTACACTCGGCTGCACCCAGGGATCACTGCCGTGTGTGTTAACAGATGGGCTGCAACACGCACCCAACACCGACACCGTGCATGGACCTCGGGGGGTTCATGGACTCTTCTCAGCCCTCGCTGATGGCTCCCCAGCTTGTCCCTCCATGGTGACAGCTCTCGGACCAGCCCTTGCCATGAAGGCAAGGAGCAGCACATTCAGATTCATCCCACCGCGCTCACTCGGAGACTGCCTAGATAGTGTTTGACAAGGTATTTTGCTTTAACACATACAATTGATGCCATGTAATTTCCCTTTATACATGCACTCTCCTGCCCAGAGTGGCTTTCCTGTTTTCATCAACCAGACAAAAGGTTTAAACTCTATAAAAGGTAGCTGATCTTTAAGTTCTAATAAAAATATATTTCACGTATGCCATTCTTTCCGCAGACTGACCTAGGCTACGATCCATTATTTACATAACTCCTGCAATATCTGTTCCAAAACCAAGCAGACAGCTCTCTCCAGAACTGTAGCCTGCCCTGCCTGTCACCGCGATGGGTAAACAGTGTCACCTTTTCAGGGCCTGATGAATTATAGAGAAGTAGTAAAGTGCCCCATCCATCACCGTGGCACTAAGTAGGTTTTTGAAGTAGATTTCAGATCACAAACGCTCACATTTTCACCCACAAATGCCGTTCAGACCATTACCAGGAAGCACAAATTGGATGGCTCATACACAACGGCCATATGATGAATGGACATGACAGGTGGTCAAAGAAAATGAGTCTTGCTCTTCTGCAAATAACCTTGTCACTGTGAAAGTAGAGCTGTGGCTCTGCTGGGAGCCAGACTGCAGCAACTTAATGGTTTTATTTGCTTGAACTTCCAGCAAATCAAATATACAAATGAGATACAATGAAGCAGCAGTATCGAAGCAATATTAGCAATTCAACCTGATTATGTGACACACAATAGAAATTTTCTACTAAGGATGTGTCACATTTGAAAGAAAATTATTCAGATTATGAGTAATGTTACAAGAATACCTTTTCGCAGGAAAACCTCATGATTTTGCAATCACAACCCACTGTAAGATATTTAAAATATGTGAGTTTTCATTCCACTGCAAGCAATCAAGTCACCCTCTGATGGCTGAACACAGCAACAGCCACCACCCGCTACTTCTCATTTAAATTTCTTCTACTTCCATCAGTTTAAATAGTAGAAATTACTGTGTAGGGCTGAAAGTCAGGGAGGTTAGATCACTACCAATTTATCCATAACCTAAATAAAGAAGGAAATTTCCCTTTTAGACAAAACTGTAGATCTGAGGCACTTTGGGTAGACGTTTTGAAGAATAAAAGAGAACGTCTGAAGTTTTGTGAGGGTGCTGGCCATCTCAAAGATCTGCCTGTAAAATTGAGCACAGAAAGTCATTCTCGCACTGAAGTACAAGCTTTGATTTTTGCCAAAGCCAAGGTAGACCCCCTAGTAATGAGTACACAGTGCGTGGGGTTGCTGCAGAACTCAATCATAGATAAAACTGCTCTGAAATACAGCTGGAGGTACATGTGTTGGTGGTAATAACATCAATGATTTCCCCCAGAACATCTGATATCCTTTGATCTGATGAATTTGTTAGCAACACATTTATTTTCATGAAATAAATCTCAAAGGGCACAACTGTACTTTCCTCTCATTACAGGTACTGTTATTAAGTTACAATGAGAAAATGATATTATATATTGAGTTTTTAAGTGATAAATGTGAGAAGCCAAACCCATTCATTAGCGTTTTTACTTCCCCATGGAAAAGTTAAAGCCTACTTCATGCAGGTCAGGACCTACACTTGTCTAGCTCATCTCCCTTCCTAACAACAAACTTTAACCTGAAGTTGCTGGGTTGAGAGAGTCCCAGAAGAAAGACTGCATGGAGACAACGACCATGAGACCCACTATGGAAAGAAGCATGTAAGGTACACAAAATCAGGAGATGGAGAGAAGCTTCTCTCCCAAAGGAAACAAGAACTCCCTTCCTTCTCCTCTTTGGAATAAATCCCCTGGACTAAAAAGCTTTGACACTTTTCAGAAAGAGAAGTTGAAGCTTACGGACTATCAGAAACATAAGGATCTGACTTTCTACCAGCCTGCCTATTTCCTACACTCCAAAATTTGAAATTGTGTAATAGTCAATAAAATGGGTTAGTTAGCATCATGCAACTTTCCCAATTTTGACTCATTAGTAGACACCCACAGACAACATTACCTGTCATTGATAACACTATGGGCAAACACTGTCACAAAAGGAAATCACATAGCGGCTTGATTTTACTGTTAGAAAATAAGTAACTGATACGCTATAAATATTAAGATAGTCACAAAATAGAAAGGTATTTTGGAAGAGATATCCTCCAAACCCAAAGCCATTTGCAACCTCTTTCCGTATTGTCAGTTTGTGTTTGAGGGGATCAAAACAAACCTATACTTTTAAATGATGAAAGAATCCAGGATGGAAAAACCCCTGCATCATCGGAAGTAACGCACAATATTTTAAAAAAAGAAAGAAAATGGTCAAGAGTGAAACTTCAATTTTTATATTTCAGAAATACGTAGTGAGATTTATACTACCTCAGCTAGGAAAGTAAACAGAAATGATGACCCCTTAGTGCACCCCCAGTATATCTGGAAAGCAAATACAGGATGGCAGCCAGTGAAGACACTAAAGAGGATAAAACAAGATAATCCAAGATCTTATTTCACTTGGCAAGTAACAAATCCCAACAGGCAGGATCTTTTCGCTGACAAAACTTCCTAACAAAAGCTACTGTAAGATAAAAATACAAATTGGGGGTTTCAAGAGGAAACGGAGCAGATGTGTCAACTGAGTTGCCACAGAAGAAAGTATGCGAGATCCACGACCATAATTCAGGAGCTCCAGGTATCAGCCCAGCGCTCCTGCAGGTCTCACTGCAGAAACACTCATCTTTCTCTTCCTACAGGCATCCCTCAAACTCATAGTGCTTATACATCAACAAGGACAAAACATAGCTCTCAACACAGCTTTCCTATTTTTACACCCAAGCAGAAGATGCCAATTTATAAACTCAGATACTTTAAAAAGAAATAATCACATGAAGCATTCAGGTCTGACTAATTTTTAAGTTTGAATTGAAACTGGCCACATCATACTTTACCTAAATATGTTTATTTTAAGGCTGGACATTTCACCATGTGTACTTCATCAGCCAAGTTCAACAAAAGCTGATGTTTCCTAACTCTATTCCACCACAAACGACAGAGACAAATGGCCATATTACCTCAAGAGTTCCTTTGGCAGAGTAAGCCGCGTACGAGTACAGGAGGTCTTGGCTATGAAGTGTTTTGGTCTCGCTGGTGCATTGTTGTCCACTGGGATAAAAGCACTCGTCGCTGTTTTTCAGAGTTACAGTGTTTGAAGAAGAGCCCGGTAGGTCAAGCAAAACAGAGTAATTTACCAGCTGGACATCTTCGAGGCCTTGGGAAGTCCACTGAACCAGAATTTTCATTGCGATGTCAACATCATCTTCTCTAGAGAACTGTAACAAATCCCTGGGAAAAAAAAACAACACACAAGTAAAGACAGTTTTAGTTTGTTTCCCACCAAGACACTTGTACCTTAATATGCATCAGCCCATAATTTTAATCATGATCTATCAGCAAACATGCAGGGAAAAAAAATCACACTCCATTTTTTTTGCAAATAACGTCTTACCAAATGTGAGAAACAAGTAACTGCTTATGGGAAATAAAACAAGGAAAAAAAATATTTATAGGAAACATATCCAATCAGAACATAAAGAATGCTGCAGAAATTATCACAGTAAATGACTGAAAATTCATCTCTCTGGTGCTGATCGAGTTTCTGATGTAGCATCAATTTAACCAACCGTTGAACATGAAGAATACAATTTGAAGGAACATTTCAGGGACTTCGGGGAGGGCATGATGCTGAAAATTAGTAGTAATTATACGTTTGGCTTAAATTCATCAAGTAAAGCAAATTTGCTAAAGAGAATGGAACTGTTCCCCAAATATTGTGCTCGCTGTCAGAGTGTTTTCCTCAGATTTCCTACCTGCACTGAAGGAGTACCTGAGCCAAGAGCTTGGCAAGCACACGACACGAGCCTGGAAATTATTTTGGCAGCAACTACCAGATGGGCCAACGGAGACCTCGGGTGGGTTGGCCCGGGCTTGTATGTCTGGGTTTGTACCACTGTTCAACACCTGCGACCAGATGGCCCACGAGATGAAAACGGTGTGGGCACTGAAGGACCTCCCTCCTCCCAGCAAAAGCCAAATGACACAAAACGGAGAGAGTGTTTTAAAGATAACTTCAGAGGACAGACGTGCTGAAGGGACAACTTAGGCAGGCAAGCATTTATGTAAGCAAAGCAGGGCTGAAATAAAAAGGTCCATTATCCAAATAAAAAGCACTACTCAAAGGCGGTATGAAAATGTCATGGAATATTTGCTAAATTTTGTAAGGATTTTCTTAAGTGGGTTTTTTTGGTGTTTGTGAAGCTCTCAGGACTGAGAAACAAGACTGAGGATCACAGAGGTACTGACTTCCAAGCACACAGATACTGACACTGCCTGAAACTCTTGTTCACAACCTCCTCTTCACAAAAAGGCCAATTATATTTAGATGCTTTAGGGTCCTTAGCACAACCTTCGAATACACCCTGGCTGTCTTGCACACATGAAAAAGCAATAGTTTAATAACACATAGTCATTTTAAAACCAATGTTGCAATGGATGGGTATTTCAGAATCCTGCAAAGGGCTTTGCAGGCACCTCTGTGCCATTTGGAACCCAGTGTGAGACCACAGGTATGGTCCCATCGGGGTCTGCGCTAACCCCAGGGAGAACTCTGCCAGCAGAAGATTGTGACAGAAAGCAAGCGCAAAGACTCCCTTCTCCACCCCAACAGACCTTTCAAAAAGCATATTTACTGCCTAGATAACTTCACATCCTTAAAAAGGCAAAAAAGCGAAGTTCTAACACCTATTATAGCCTAGAAACGGCTCAAATGCGGTACACTGCGTTCAAATATGTAATGCCCATCACCCATTAGATATATGGGTGAAATAATTATTCCAATGTGCAAAGCATTAAAAAAAAATAAGTAAAAATTCTCTGTTTCAAGGAATACGTTGCATGCCAGGCCGCATTGCGACACTGGGATTATTCGCACGCAAAGTGCAAACTCTTTACAGGAACACTGGACTTACACTGGAGACGTCAGAGATCCTGTCAGGAGGAATAACCATCTCACAGATTTAATCTTTTTAAATTATCTAAGCTAAGTCTTCAAGCAGTCTACACAAACCAGATGAGTTAATCCAATCTGTAGTATATTACAAATTTCCAATTTCATCTCCCGTGCCTCCTAATATAATGACATAAACTCGGGCACTGCAGAAATACAGCAAGTTGTTTGATTAACACAATCATTAACACAATACCTGCATTTCCCTCAGGCAATAGAAACATTAATGGAATAAATAATTGAAGAAACTTATCCCAGGCCAATAAGGTTATGGCACATTGCAACAAGAAGTATTCAGTTTGAATAAAAGGAATTAAACATTAAAAGAAGACGACACAATAAGCAAATTGCTCCCTTAGTAACAGAAGTTACTTTCCACTTCATAATTAAATAAGCGTGTCTTTGAAACTTTTGTGACAACATATCTGATTACGTTAAAGAAATGAGCACGCTTGCTCCTTATTCCATAATGTCTTTAGAGTGTGTTAGAATCAAATTGCAAATTATGACCACACGCTGTATTACGATATATTAGACTACTTGGGTATTACCACATATTAGACTACTTGGATAAATTTTATGAACATCATGACCGAGGTTTGAGGTTTGGTTTTTTTCAGATTTCTTACCATCACTGACTTGCACTTGTCTTCAATATAATTCTCCTGACTGCGTGCGCTTAAAGTCAGAGGTAAATTAACTCATTATTTTTATTACATACAAGTTGGATAATAAGTATATCATGTACAAATAGTAGTTTCTAATCTATCAAATTCTGAAAAGTGCAAAGTTTGGCAGATTCTCCTGGAAAAACCCCAGCACTTCACGTGCACTTCCTAGTTCCCCTTAACAAATTGCCAATTAACTCGCTTCCTAAAACTTCCAGGGCAGTGAGATTCACAGGAGTAAGATTTAAACGGAGGAAAGAAACGGGCCCCGGGGCTGATTCTGCTTCTCTCCTTTGGAAGTAGCTGCACACTCAGTGGGAATCGATAGCAACGCGACTGCCAATTTCCATTTACAATCCCACATCTAATAATAGCCGCCAAATTTTTTTATTCCCTTATTCTTATTATAAAGATTCTTTAGGCAGCTACTCGTTCAGGTTCAGTCAATGGGAATAACCACAAAGTTAATGAGCACATCTCAGTTGCTGCAAATCTGCATAATGTATTGAAGTGGAGCCACCACAGACTTAAGATTTCATCTCAAGTGAGAATCAACATTAACAAATACAACAATAGTCTGAATAACACTGTGTCTTTATCGGATGGCTCTCAAAGAGATTCCCACAAGTTACTTGCTTTTACTTTCTAACATGGATCAGATATTGAACTAATGTACATGAGAACAGGACATAAACTTGTTTCATGGGAATTTTGCTCGATCTCAAATCTGCTTGGTTCAACTGAAAAAAATAATACAGATAAAATTGCACTGAAAACGGAGAAAACACCCTACTTCTCTTGAGTAAAGAAAATTTCCCCCACTTTGATATGAGGACAAAATGAAGAAAATATTGATGAAGACACGTTCTTACACTTCCTGAGTAAAGAAGAAGCCTAAGTGGTGTTTTACAGCCTGACCAGCTGGATGTCCTGGGCAGTGAAGACCGGCAGACTATGACTGTTGAAGGTTCAAAGTTCTAAAGGTAGGAGACTAATTTGAAGTAAGACAAAGATACATCTGTAATAAAGCCAGGCTCTCTGCAGCTTCAAAAGAGCAGTCCTTAACAGATGATTATAAAAGATAAATGGGCACAGGCGTGCACACACACACAAAATAGAGAAATGTCATTTTCCAATTGGTAACCATGGGGGACATGGAGCTGCAGCAGCTTAATGGAAAGTCTTCTGCTGTAACAGAAGACTTTTTTTTCACCACAGCTTACTAAAGATCAGAACGAGGTATTGCAAATAAACCCGCTGCTCGTTGCTCACGATCCACTGGGACACCGCAAAACATGCTCAAAGGATACTGAAAAATTACAGTAGGTCATCCTAAGAATGAAAAGATGAAATATTTTACCGGTATGAGACAATTCCTTATCAGATAGTTCTATTAAACTGCTACAATGCACCCCCCAAAAAAATCTAAACTGCACTGGAGTTTTACAAATTTAATCTTAAAAATCTACATGGGGAGTATTTTCCCTCAAATATGAAGAATTTCAAGTGTGACTTCTTTGCCTTTTTTTAAAAAAAGATTTAATGTCTGTACTGCAATGAGAATGGGAAATGGCCTATGCTTCGTGGCCTATTGAAAAGAAAATAATCTGAATTCCACTTAGAATTTTATCTGATTTCCTCATTCTTAAATTTTGACTGTAAATTTTTACTTTTAATTTTCTTCCATGAACAAATTTCATTTCTTCAATGAAATTGCTGAAAAGCAACGACTGGAATTTTAGGCAAGACCTAAGAACAAATATCATTTTGGAATTTTTATGGGCCGATTTTTCAGCTGAGCAGTTGTTTTCAAATTTTGAGAGTCCCAACAACAACAACATTTTTTTGTAAAGCCGCATCACCTCAAAGCGTTATCTTGCCTAATACGCTGTTTCCAAGAGTAGCGGATTATCAAAAAAAGAACGCAAGAAACACATCATATGGGGTTATAATATTTATAGACTCCCAGGCATATCTCTTTTTTCCTACCCAAAAACTTTGTCCAGGCCGAGTTTTAAATATGTTTACATATGTTCAGCATCTCAGAACTCGTTTTGGTCCATTAAGAGCCGAGACGCGGCGGTTTCCGAGCGCCCAGCCCAACTGCTCAGCATATGCACGAGTGTCTTTCACAGCTGCAGATAAGGGTATTTATGTGCATCCACCACACAGAGGGTGTACCCACAGCAAACTCAACGCGTTCAGCAAATACCACCTGCCCAAGCCACATCTGCTTAGGTTTTAATTACACGTTCCTCTTAATTAGGGTGCTCAGCTGGCCGGTCTCCAACCTGCCCCATCGGATATCCCGCCGTCTGAGCTGACTGCCACAAGTCTGCTGCTTCCCAAAGAAAGAAAAATAAAAATCCAAGTCTAGGAGAGGATATTTATCAGGAGGTTGGAATACAAGAGAGAAACATTCTCATGGTGTAAACCGGTGACCACACGCAGCTCCGTGTGGGACAGGATCCAGAACCACTTCAGGCTCTTCAGGTTACATTGGAAAAGTCTCCAGCAGCTTCTCCATGACATGTCCTTTGTCACATCTACCATCACTCTCTAAACATTCCGGGCATATTTTTTGGACTGATATTAATTTTGTGGCAGTCACAGGGCACAAGAAACGTGGTACTGTGTTAATTTTTGTCACACAATGACCATAGCAATGACCAAAAGGAACAGGTAAGTCTGTATAGATATGCTTCCTAAATCAGAAACAAACAAAATAATACTGGCCTACAGCATGAAAGCAATTGGAAAGCTCTGGTTAAACATAACATTTGGACAGTAGATATGGGTCAGCCACTACGTGACATGGTGCTGCTGCTTCTGTTTGCCTGGTTTTTGGCCAGCATCTCCGATGGAGATGGACCTCTCATGGGAGGCAGGGCTTTTTGTCAACCCCAGGCTGTCACCCAGTTCTGCCCCACAGAAGAATTCACGCGTGGCTTATCAGAACAGAGTGATGAAGGGGTGGTCTGTCCTAATGATGGGAAAGCTTAAACCCTCTTCACTCTTGGGTAACAAGATATTGCTTCTGCTGCCAAAGAGAGCATTTACAGATCTGCACCTGTATATTTCTACGAATGGTACATAGCGCCAAAAATATAGATATAATGCTATTAACGTAAAGACATATGATTTATGACAGCTTTTACTTTTCACAGACACAGAATAAATGTAATTCATGAAACCATAAAAAATACGTAATGTCAGATAACAGAACACTGGCTCTAGATTTGGTTGCAATCTCTAGCAGAAAAATGCTTTTATAAAAATTTATTTTAAACATTACATGCACTGTGGCTTTTGGGCATTTTTTATAAAAAGGGACTTGAGTCATCTATTTAGAAAATTATACCATGAGTGGGTACAAAAGTCCTTTTAAAGAAAACTTCATAGCTTTTTTGTTTATGTCCACCTGGGCATTAGACTTTCTCGGGGGCACCTGCCCGTATGTACCCTCTCCTGTCACAGGATAATTACATGTACAACAGCTTCAAGCCAAACCTCTCATTTTCCTGAAAAGTTCTTTGTCATGGAATGGAAGAACACCCTCAAATCTCAGCCCATGCTGGCTTCCAAGCTTAGCTATTTTTTTTACATTATGGTTTGTTTTGTTTTTTTTTTTTCACTACAGGGCTGCCAAGCATATTGCTACCACCCACTGCATCAGAAAGTCAAATGCCTTTTATATTTTTTAAATAAAAATAATATGGATAGTTCAAATCTCACTTGCCATCATCAGGATAGAAGCCAAGCTTGCTTTCAAGGCAGATGGGGAAAGGCACTGAAAAATGACTGATGCTCTCGCTCTGTGATTCCAGAGTTTATTGCAAAACAAGCAATTCATTGTTCCTCTACACCAAACATTGCAAAGTCATAAACTGGTCATAGGTGAGCTTTCCAAAGCTTTCTAAGAGATTTGGATGTCAGTTATGCTGACATCTACCCAGCATCCAAATCTTCCAAATGCTTCAGAACATCAGAATGCCAATATCAGTTCCAAGAAGGGCCTATTCAAAGGATTGCCCAGAAGAGGGTAAAAGCAGAGAAAGCACACACAGAATCCTTCAACTACTCTTATAGTCTATTTTAAGAAGATTTTTGAAAAAAAAAAATCAATAGTTCCAAATACCTGTGACTTCTTAGAGAGTATTCACCTTGTCAGCAATAACATGCCACTCTATACTGGTAAAGGTTCGTTCAGATCTATTTGTTTAATAAACACCAATTCTTCCAGTTACGCAATCTTTTATTGTGGAAATAAATACCCATGGTTTGCCTATCCTACCATCAGACACAGAAACAACATAAAAGTATTTTAAAAGAGTGTTAATGGAACAGTATGCTCTACATGTTCCCTCAGAGTTCAAGAGTCCATCACGTTTTAATGATCTACTGATGGGAAAACTACTGATTACATCTTATTACTGATAGAGAAGGAAAGTTGTTGAAAACCGTTACTGAGTGATGTAAGTGCAGGAACTGAAGCAGTCTTATGACTTACGAGTTAATCTAATGAGTCAAACTCTGTCCCAACACAGCGAGGGTGGCCAAATGCCACCAACAAATCATCAACTGACATTTGTATAAATCACCTCAGCGAATCCAAGCTTTGAAAGGTAAGTATCTGTCAACAAGCAAGCCATCTGCGAACATTACATTTAAAAAAAGAAGCCCAGTATGTGTTCTCCATGTAGAAATTGAGGTTATAACTATTCTGAATCCTTTTACTCTGATTTTCAGTAATTCTTGATAATTTTAAGAATTTCAGAAGCAACTGAACGCATGAACTGCATCCCGGAACGAGGAAAGTTCTTGTTTAATTCTTCTGTGTATGGTCGTCTAAAACAACATTGTGAATACTCTCCGTATTTCATGATTCGGCAACATCTGCAAGCACCAGTCATGAAAATCCCTCATCTGAAGTCCAAAAAATGTTGTGTTGTGCGCTAGCATTTGAGTTCAGAAATTGCTGAGCAAAGAACTGAAGAGTCTAGTTAATTCAGATCCCTTGTGAGTCAGCCAAAAAGACTTTGAACGTATGCAAAATATGTTATCCGGGTTGTAAATTTGATAGAAACTGTTTTGAATACATCAGATTTTCAAAAATAAAGACCTTCTTAATAGAATTTTTATTTGCAGTATGGAAAGTGGATGGCAAAAGAACAACATTACCGCAGATGAATGGATTCTCAACAAATTGGCTTATCAACAGAGCACAAAAGTACCAGTAAAATAGGTTGGCCAAAGTGAAGGTTGTTTAAACGTGTTAATTTGCAATGGACTATGAGCCTGTGTAATCAGGTGAAGCCTGCTATTGTGCAATAACTTGTTAAATTACTGCTATTTGATCACTTACACTCATGCAGGTGAAATCCGAAAGGCGGTTGACTTCGATATTAAACCAAATGCCCAAGAAATCAAACCCACAAAACTGTGAAAGGTTTTGAAAATGTTCAGTCTAAGCAAATCACTGGAGGGCAGACAGGTAGGCAACGGCAGAGCTGGGAACAGAAACCAGATTGCCCGATTCACACACGTGGGTTTCAGTTGTCAAAGCCTCTTACGCTTTATTTAAAGCCATCCTTTTCCTTTTTATAAAGCACTCACTTTTCTGTAACATACACCTTGCTTAATTATCTGGTGTAGAGACAGATGAGAATGTCATTTAGCATTTCTTCCCCATCATTCTAGAGACACAAGAAAGAAAAGGATGGTAGTCATTATCCATTTTCAGAACAGTTAATGAACCACAGAAACCTTAATATGGAGAACGACAGCTCCAGACCCTCAAATAGATTATTTTTCAAAATCCCAAAGACTGTTAATTCCAGATGGAGAGGAGAGAGGAGACACCTTGTACATCATATACTTCAACGCAGAAGAAGTCACTGTCGCGACTCATTTTCCTTTTGGCTACAAGAGGGTTTAGGTGAAAGGCTCTCCCTTTGAGAAAAGTAAATCCTGCTTCTTCCTCACACTGAGCTTCCAGGCTTCAAATCCAAACCACACACAGGACTGATCCACCTCCTTCACACATTTCTTCTTTTTAATACAGTAAACTGCTTTCAACCGGTGAACTGTCTTTAAAAAAAAGTTCCTCCAAAATATATACAGAATGAAGATATCTACACAAGAAACTTCTTTTTCTTTTCTTTTTCATTAAAAAATCTGGTTTGAAAGAGGATCTCTTAAAATGATGCCATTTTCTTTCCAAATCAGTAAGATTACCACCACTATGTGGTTTTGTTTTTTTCCTATTAACTTCTACACTTGATGAATTTCAGTCACAAGAGGCAGGTTTTCTCTGTGGTGTACAGGGTTGTGTGTATAACATCACAATCTATATCTTTTCACAATTCCATCTAAAGTATTTTAAATAAACTTGTACCATGTCCAAAGATATAGCAGTGCTCTGTATAATTTAATTTAAACTTTTATTTCGGACGTACAAGGATATCTTAGCCTCTGCTTTAAATATAGCAAAGGGAATATCATTATCTTCACAGTTTATAGGTCTAATTATTTAACAAAGGGATTAACTACTATTTTCTCCTAATGTAAGAAAAGAACCAGGTCCCAAGCTCCAAAGCACCGTGCCCTGCGTTTTCCAAGAGGTTAAGATGCCGAGGGCAATGCGTGCCGCAGCTGGAGGAGGACAGCAAAAATAGAAAAAAAAAAACAAAACAAACCAAATTTAAAACATTCCCCCACCTTGAAAGTGCTTGCATATCACCCTGCGCTCCCGGGCAGAGCGCTGACCCAGCCAAACTTCACAATCCTATCATCTCCTTTTCTTCCCAGCCCCCGGGGAATATGTCAGTGTCTCAATAAGATGTGACCAGCTGCATAATGAAGTCCAAGTGGTACCTTTTACTGTCACAGACAATTACGTTTACTCACACAAGAGAGCGTTTCTGTATCTATGCGAACAGCGGCGCATGTTTCACTAACACTTTTCTATACAGAAAACCTATTGATCAAAAAAAAATCCTCACCTTGAAACCTTGCTTTTTATAGAGAAAATCTGCTGATCAAAGAAAAAATAATCTCAATACTGCCCAACTGGCAGTATTTTATCCCTTTCATTGGCAATCATTAGGTTACACTGTGAACCATAAAGAAATTAGATAGAATGCCAGGTGTTATTCTGACAGCATGGACATCTTTATTTGAACTGTATGATTTAACTTTTGAATAATATCTCTGTTCCCAAAGGACAATGAGGAATTAAGAGAGCACACTAACCCCAAATCCTAGAAACACTTAGCTATGCTTAGAAAAGCCGCCTATTATTTGAAGATTTAGGATTATTTGGAATTAGATAAATCCCCAAATAAATGTTTAATTTTTAAAAATTAAAAAGAAGGTAAATCCTTCATTTTATCTCATGAATCTCAAGAAGTTAACCCTATATACAAGATGATGCCACGTAACCTTTCTGTTCTCAGCCTCATTTTCTTCTCAGTTTATGTTAACTTACCACTACACTTCCAATGGAAGTGGAGAGGTTTCTAGCTGATATGTCAGCTTGGATGTTTTATTAAAATATTTAAAAGTTCAGTCAGGTGTAATAGTAAAAATGAAAACTGTAGATTAAAAAAAAAATGGGAAAAGGGATATAGCATCATTTCTATGTGTTTATGCAAGGAAAATGTTATCGTGAATGTCATATCGCATGGCTTAGTTCAGATAATCTCCATCTCACCAGCTGAACTGCATTTCATCTGAATTTGGTTTTATCTGACAAAACTGACATCTTTGAACTGACCCTTCAGTTCTAATATACAGCGGAGGAAATCAACGCTGATAACCAGAGCAGCGTCCCGCAGTTATTTATGCTGTACCGCAAATCAAATTCCTCGTGGATCTGCACAAAGCTCTCTCCGGAGGAGGCGACGTAAAACCTTGTAGAGAGAGGCTTCGGAAGAGACCACAGGAGATGGCTTGGTTCAAGGCAGGCTCAGCTCACCCGACAGCCACCCCAGGCAGATGTTTTCCTGCCCTGCTCCAAATATAGAACCTCCTTGTCCATCCTAAATAACCACCCCACGCGCTGCTGCGTTTGAGTACACTTTATGTCCTCCTTTCTGCTACTGGTGTTCAGAACAGCCTAATCCTTTTCTCTTTGCAACAGGCTTTTTTACATGCTTAAGGATTGTTCTTATGGCTGTCCCTCAATCGGATCTTCTCTTGAGCCAAACGTCCTCAGTCCCTTCATCCGTTTCCTCAGAGCTCCTGCTCCCAAAATCTGAATGTCCTCCCTGATCTCTTCTGGCCCTCTTCCAGCCTGTTCCCTCTCCTCCTGAAACCGAGCTCCGACAAAGGGACACTGTGAATATATCACTTGCACTGAAAATGAATGATTCGGATCTAATTATCATTTGCCTCCTTAAAAGTCAATTATTATTCCTCTGCTGTCCTTTATTCTGATTTCACCTCCAAACCTCTCCGGTAAATTCACCCAGTCCTTTAGCTCTGTTGACCTCAAAGAGGCCTCCCTCATTCCATCACTCATTTGCTACAAGAAGGAATGGTCCTGAACACATCTTAATGCAGAATATAATATAAAATAGAATAGATTTTCATTCTTGAGTCTGGAGCTGCTTTGAGATTTGGCTTCCGAAGCCATCACTCCGTTTGCATTGGGAATCCTGTCCGTTTGCTCTTGGCCCAGCAAATCTGCAGTCGCTCTCTCTGTCACCACCACCTGCACAGGCCACTTCAGGTCCATTTTAAAAAGTCCTCCTTTCTGTCACTTCTAAGGTGGATCTGTCCACTTCATCTCCAAATCTGCCAAATCCAAACCAGTTGCTCCATGAAAGCCACACAACTCCAGTGAAGTGCATCCCCCCAACACAACACCTAGGAAAGTCCCAGAAAAGGGACCTTACCCACTCTCCACCATCTCCTTTTAGACTTTCTGGTATACAACATCCCTTCCTTTCACCTTGCAAGCTCAAAAGCACAACTTGCTCCCTCCAAAACAATCTATTTAACCCATATTTTCTTGCCTGTTCTGGTCTTCCCTCCAACTTCTGCCCCTTCTCTATCCAGAAAATAAAATAAACGACAGAAAGTGTCCCAGGAGCAGTGGGTGGTGGTTTCGTGGAGTTACACTTAAACGGTCTAATTCATTTTCAGTCTGTCTTACGATCCAACTAAAATTTCAAAGTCCAACTTCCAGCAAATAAAGCACAAATAAAAGACAAAAAAAACCACAAACAAACAACAAAACAACCACCCAAAACCCAACAGCAGTATGCAGATGTTCAGGAATTGGAATCAAGGCTGAAAAATGCCCCCAAGTACTCAACATACTTTGATGTGCAATCACCTGAATTGCTTACTGCGAGTACAAACGGGCTATTGTAGTACAGCGATGTTTCAACCTCAAGGCCAGAGGGGGGTGGCTGTTGCTAGGCAGTAAAGAGGAAAGTGCTCTATTCCAAAGCTGCAATAGCAATTAAATCTTGGGGGGGGGGGGGGATAAAGAAAAATAATTTAAAAAAAGCAGAATGGTTACATATCGATGGTAAATTTCAGTACATTTTCTTGTCTCTCTTCCTGCAAAGATACATGATGATTTTGAGTCTCAGCTTGCTTTTAATGCGGTGTTGAGGAAGCTACAGACAGACAGGAGGACACAGGATTCAGAAATTCACCAGTGGAGCTGGTTTTCAGTGGTTTTGCACCTACAGAACACAGAATCACCTAGTTTGGAAGGGACCTTTTAAGATCATCTAGTCCAACCAATGAAAACAAAACAAAACAAACCAACCAACAAAAAAACCCTCACAAACAAACAAAACAAACCACACAAACCACACATCACACCCAAAACAACACCAACCCAACACTAATCTATATCCCCGAGCACCATGTCAACTCATGTCTTGAATACCTCCAGGGATGGTGCCTCAACCACCTCCCTGGGCAGCCCA